>OY747715.1:16155238-16725238 GCA_963556495.2 Valencia hispanica
AAAGATATGATCTAGCTGCAGGCATTGTTGCAGGAAGGCATCCAAATGCTCTGTTTACACGGCCCACAATGTTCTAAGAGACTAAAAACATCAATGCATCGAAGTGGCTCCCTAAAACAACATATGCTCTGACACTTTGCCTCTAACTTTGCAGGTTACAAGTACTATGCCTTTAAAAATGGGCACCGTTTTTGTTTTCTAAAAGCTGCACTGTTTCAACATAAGAACAATGCTCAATGTTTCACCAGCTTATCACATCTACATTAGGCCATTCTCTGTGACGTGAAACAGCTGAATATGAATAAACTGAATTGGATTAAAGTTGAATTAAATTAGAAGTTTCAATCAGGAACATAAACCAGCATTTATTCTGAGATTAACTGAAAAAAGTGCTTAACTAAAAAAAGAAGCAAATCAGCTTTGCTGCCAGACAATGTTGTCTGTGAGAATACCGGATTTTTTTGCATTAAACTAAACAGTTTCTTATCCACATGAAAAAAATACACTGAATTGAAATGTGATGCACTGCGTAAAACACTTCTTACTAAATAGGTAAGGTTAGGAAGCCTTGCCATTAAAAGTTTACGGATTCTGGTGATGGTGATTCTTGTTTTGTGGGATAGCTTTTGGTGTTAGCCTATTGCCAAAAACCTATTTTGCACCTACATACCTAGCCATATCATAACATTTAATCTTTCTTTGTAGTTAAAGGGATAGTTCAGAACTTTTGAAATGAGGTCCTGTCAAAAACTTATGAACAGTTAATGTATTATCGGTAGTACAGTAGACAACATTTTTCATTACTCTACTTTAAGCCATTGTCACATTTAAATTGTGTGGTTATTCAAAGAGAAGCCCATGACTATTTACACAGGAAGATTATCAGTGGTACATTGGCTCCTACAATTTCCAATGTAGATCCTTTGAGATATTATAGAGACACTTCCTGCATGTCATACCTCAACTTCCTGGAGGGCCTGCACATGGACACCACAGCCCTTGCCACGCTCTTCGAGCTCAGAGCCAAAGGTGTCCATCAGAATGATTCTTTGCAGCTTTGGTGTCTCCTTCCGCTCCACGTTGGCCAAAAGAACCTGAGCTTTTTCGACTTTGTCGCAAATTACCGTGGAGATGTCAGCTGAAATTAAACAAGCACACAAGTACAAACAGACCCTTGTGTGAACTTTTAACAAAATAAGAAAAAGAAAAGGAACAGAATATATGCAGAGTTGGAAATTGATCAGAAGCATGATCTAAGAAAGTGTAAGCATTAATTGCTAAAGTCTTGTTTTTAAAATTTGAGCGATGGTACAAATCTTTGGCAGGATATTATGTTTTAAGTGTCAGACAATAACACTATGCATTTTGATAATACATTTTGGCAATGCGTTGTCTTACAGTGGCTTAAATGTTAAAACTCACAGTTGTGGGGACATTGTTTAATAGTAAAAAAGAAAAATGACAAGAATATGGTGGTAACTGTATTGATATTGCAATGTAAACCAATAGTATTTCAGTAATATTTTACCGGTTATAGCGCAGCCCTATGTTAGCATGATAAATACATCGGTGCAGTGTTTTTTTAGATATCCTTTTTTCCCTTTAAAAGGTGTTGGGCTAACAAACGTTTTACACAAAAAAAGGCTCATTGCTGCTGTAGTGATATGATTTCTTGGTCTATGATACCATTGAGTTATGTTTTCATTGAGGCATAGAGTCAACGTAAATTGACAACGTTGGTTATTGTAGGTTGTAGGGCTTAAACAGTCAAAATTAACTAAATTCAATTCAGATTATGTATAAAGAGCCAATTCCCAACAGGCAGTCTCAGGGCACTTTACAAGAAAAGTAATCTTAATTCAATTGTACATGCATTCCAATTAATTCTTCAGTTTATTATTCCAATCAAAAATTAGGTCATTACCAGATTCTAAACCTGTGGTGTCAAACTCTGGTCCTCAGTCATTGGTAGGACTCTGTTGAAATTGACAGCATGCTGAGATGGTAATTTGGCCTTTGGATCTAGATGTGTTGGACACATCTAAAAGATGCAGGATGCCAGCCCTAAAGGACAGGATTTTGACACCCGTGCCGACATGTATGCCTGGGGGGACGGTTGCTCAGGTGGTTTTACCCTTTCGAACCCCAGCTCTGTCCGTCTAAGTTCGTTTAAGGCTGGTGGTAGTCCGACGGCCCGGTGGTGCCGATTATATGGCAGCCTCGCTTCTGTCAGTCTGCACCAGGGCAGCATTGGCTACAATGTAAGCTTACCACCAGGTGTGAATGTATGCGTGAATGGATGAATGACTGAATGTAGTGGGAAGCCCTTTGGTGTCCTTTGGATTAGATAAAGCGCTATACAAGTACAGGCCATTTAATAATTACCATATATCTAACATTAAGATTAAGGAAGCACACCTAATGCATCACAACATGTTATGTTTTAAACAAAGATGAAGTCAAATTGGAAGGCTATGAATAAGAAAATCCTAAATATGAACAAAATATGTAAAACTCTAGATAGTAAATAGGGTGTCTGGTCTTTTTTTTACAACTAATATAAATATAAAATCAATTCTGCATCGGGAAAAAAGCAGGAAATGCTTTAATCATAGCAGATTTTATCTTATCAGATGAACTAGTCCTTTGGTCTTTTGTGATTTGATGGTTATCACATGGTAGATTTTATGTGTAATGGGTGCAATAGTATGTAAATGTTATTAAAATTGGGTCCCTGAATAATAGGTGTTTGCCCTGCTTCCATTTCAGTTGGTGTCTCAAAAGCTGAACCTATAGTACATCTTTGGAACTATCTCTCAGGATTCCCATTTTGTTATTTCATTTAAAAGCTAATGGGAAAAGAGCGGAATTTGCAAACCAAACGCTCAATAGGTTTAGTACAGATGCTAGTGTGTTGACATAATGGAAACGTGTGTGTTCTTACCAGTGTTGATGATGAACCGTATAGCATCTGCACCAAGCGTGTCGTAGAGGGGAACCACTACCATGGAGTAGGTGTAACAAGCCAACTCCGAGATGATCCACTGAAATCATATCGAGCAAAATTCATACATAAACTCAAAATCCTTATAAGACCAAACAGACAAACTGAGAGAGATCCATCACAAACAAAAAGTTTAAAGATGAGCAATCACCTCGGGCCTGTTCTGTGCAAACACTCCAATGAACTGGTCGGGGTTGGGATTGCAGCCCTGGTGTAGAAGGCCTGAACCCAGATGCTCTGCCCGAGCAGTAACCTGTAAAGTGAGGGGATGATATCAAGTAAATGTTTGGCTAATCTTCAAAGGAGAGAGAACATATGGATGAACTACATTAAAATTCTACATTTGCAGAATATTAATTGCCATTTGAGCATTTGGTAGTATTCAGCAAGGTTTATTATGGTAAAGTTATTGTTTTAAATGATTCTAATTATATTCATAATCAAAGAAACATGCTGAGAAGTCTGTTTGTTACGTAAAATGATGGAGTGCCCCATAAGTTATTGTGATTGTGAAACATGGGGAAAAAAAGGCTTATATTGCTGTGAAAGCAAACTTGGATCAAATGGATCACTTTACAACATAATACAGCAGTCTATTTTCAGTCTTGGATGTATTGCACAATGATTCCATTACAGAGCAGCTTTTTCAAAATGTGAGTGCAGGCATGTCTGGGTTTGTTTTGCTGCTTTGGGAATTTCAGGGGAAAAAATATACTTTCACCCACCAAACTCCTGTGAAACATGATGTCATAAATGAATATTAGGGGTGGCGTAATTCTTTTGTTGCTCACTGTGGATTTCTTCCTTCCTGTTCTAAGTAAAAGTTTCCTCTCGTCATCATTGTGTCCACATCACTGACTTTACAAAACATGAAATAATCTCCTGAAACAATCCTTTGACCTACAGAACAAATCATGTCTACAGGTTTATGGGATGTAGAATACTTACAATTATATATAAAAAAATTAACAAGAACCCAATTTTCAGAAGTGCCGAAAATTTAATTGGACAAAACTTTATTGATCTTACATGAACTTGTATTGATATATATCCTACATGTTACAAAGGCAAACAATAAAAGAAAAAATTCCACAGTCTATGTAAACCAAACTAAATCTTTGGAATAAACTAGGGAAAAAAAATGTATTCATCTTTTAAACAGCACTGATTGATTTTTATTTAAAATTTTAGTAGAAAACAAAGGCCATGCAGGTGTTCCTATACAGCATACAAATATCCTCCTTAATAATTAGGGGTATCAAACTATTGCGTTAATTGCTAATAATTACTGTCCTATTTAACTTGCTCTGTTTTTTAATCGCATCAATCAAATTTGTAATCTTTAATTTTACTGTTTCTGCATGCGAGTTCCGTTTTTATGCTTTGGGCTTCTTGCGCTTGAGTTGGGGGTTAACCACACCCTAAAATAGACATCAATTGGCTGTCATTAGGCCTGCTTATAATTAGCTGACGCTTCCTTTTTAGTGGAAAGGGGAGTGAGGAGGAGAGGTGAGTTGCAAACAGTGTTGGCAACTTAGCGACTATGTCGTTATATGAAGTGAATTTTTAGACCCCTTTAGCGATTCTTCTTCAAAAAAGCCACTAACAACAAATCTAGCGACTCTTTCTGGGGTTATTGGAGACTTTTGGATGAAGCATGTATCCTTGTTACTCTCACTGAGCAGCGGTAGTGCCGGGGACTGCTCTCCATCTCAGAGCGCTCACAGCAGGCAGCAACCCATCCCACCCGTCCAGATCCAGCTGGACTCAGAGCAGATATTTACCCCACTGAGTCCAGAATGCTAACGAATGCATGCTCGAAACCTAAATTGCAGTCAGCGCTGGGACTAGTCTCAAAAACAGAGAAATGTAAATGGCTAGGACTGCATCTGTTCAAATCTGGTGAAAACAGTAAAGGACTTAATTAAGCCACTTTTTATGTTATATATTTGTTCTGCCACAATAATGTAATTTAAATGAAAATATCTCAAGATGAGGGTTTTTTTCAGCAATTATTAGCTGCTATCAAAAAAGAGATTAATTAGATCAAGTAATTACATATAATTAATCTGAAAATATTTTTAATCTCTTGACAGCACTAATAATAATAGCTGTAAACTGGTACTATTAAGACTGCGCATGAGATTTTCTATATTCATGTTATTCAAAGGAAATGTTTGTTGTATTTAATCCATTAGAGTTCATTTTTAAGTCCCTACACTAAAGGACAAAATGACAAATAGCATCCTCAACAATTATTCACAGGCCTGATAAAAATATGCAAAAAGTGATTAAATTTTTTTATTTTATTGCAGTACCATAATCTTAGATTTTTTTCTTTTTTAGAAAATGTAACCTTTCATTTGAGTAAATGTATTCAGTAAGAAAGAAAATGTCCCACCTCAAGAACCAATTGCCACAATTAGAAGCAGAAATAGTTCCAATAAAATATTCTCCAAACTTCTTATTTCCCTAAGGTGAAAATATGGTGTGAAATATCACTTAAAACTCTTCAAAATGGCAAAGACAGTTAAACATCCCATTCAGGTAAGTTAGATGTGTGCTGATCTTCCTAGGTCAGGCTACAAGAAAACCTTAACGTGTCTGTTTTGGACTTCGAGCACAATTAAAAACATCAAATTATTGCTCTGAGTCTACTACTGCAGTATGTGCAGAAAACATTTTAAGGCTTTTTAAACATCTCAACCAGGGAGGCCAATAAAAGTGGAGGAAACAGCTTGGCACCTTTTCAAACACATGTTTTGCATATTTCAGCACAAAAATGGAAGGAAGAAAAATGTGTGTTGGCAGATTCTGCTTCCTCAGACTGAAGCTAGACGGTTGCAGACGAAATATATTTTTTAACAGAACTAAAATATCTTATGTAGGAGAAGTCTGCAGCAGCTGAAACAAAGCCAAGAGCTGAGCTGCTGCCTGAACACTCCTCACCACTAGCATCACTAGCATGACTGACAGAATTCACAGCAACAGTCATAGTATGAAATCAGTGAAACAAACTACTGATTTGACAACGTGTATATCACTGGCAGCTGACTTGGCTTTGTCACACCTAAAACATGTTTAATGAGAATGGCCCAAAAGTAAAAACATCTGTGGCCATACCTGAAAAACACACCAAATAATTCCACCTGCTTAGGCTACAAATGACTTTTACAACTACCTGAAAGAAAAAAAAATAGTTTTGCCAGTTTATAGCTAATCAGATAGAGGTTGAAGAAAGGAAAAAGTGATGGACTGAACTAAAGGTTGAAATAAGGAAAGAATTAAGGAAAGAAAGGAGAGGATTAAAGGAAGAGGTCCAAAAAGACAGGAGAACACAACACTTAATAGAAATGACAGCGAAGAAAGTCTGGAAAACATATATTTTTTAAATACTTTTTTTTCTTTTTTCCATACTGAAAATAATTCCCTATTTTTCCATATTCTGAAGGAACCCTTATTTATTCCCTGGTTTCATGTTCCCATTCAGTAGATTAGTTTTGTTCCTATCTGCCGGTTGGACTGCTGTGTGTTATTCTTATTTATGGTTCCAGGCTGATTGTTGGATTTCCATCCTAAAGCACATTTGTTTGGGGTCCACATTTTGGGAATCACCCAAACAAGAGATCAGCGATGCAAACTTGCGAAAGATATGTTGTCTTCTTATTACAACTATTAACTGTTGGACCTAACCTCTTTGTAGGACATCCATTTATAGGGCTGGTTTGGGAGTCGAGAGCCTAGACATGGTCCATCACCTGTGGAATAAACAGAAATAAAAAAATTAAACAATTTTCTTATAATTCCACTGTGACAGTTGTTCCTGCTGCCACACATCAGACAAGTGGCTTAATGATTATTCTTATGTTTTATTTACCGTTTATTTTTCATTCTTAAAATGGGTTCATACATTGTTAATCACTGAACATTTTAGATTTGCATTTTCAACTAAATCTTTATCATTTTTTTATTAGCCTCACTTTTTAATTGACTATATGGAGTGTATTTATTTTGTTAATTATTTATTAGTCCGCTATGCTTTGTTTAGTGGTTAAAAATGCAATAGATTGTGTCCTTTTGTTTTGAGTTACCAGTCAGCTTGGAGTTGCTGCTGAAGGGCCACAAAGAAACCAGGCCCGGCTGCATCAGTTCTCTTGAAATAGCACAACCATCTAAGCAGGTCATACCACTCTCTGATAGTAAGGGGGAGGGGAAATGTGGTTTTTATCATTGGTTCAGATTTTCTTCCATCTTGGGAAAATAGTTCTAACCCAATAGTGTTTTTTTTAGGTTGCCTATTTTTGACAAGCAGTTGTCAGTTAGTTGGTAATTACGCTTTGCTTCAACAGTGGTCTGATCAGCCACTATTTACATTTCCCTCATGTCTTTTTTGTCAGGTCAATTTGTGCTTGAGTTTCTTGTGTTACTACATGAGTTACAGTATGTTCTGTTGAACTCCGGTTGCGGGCCAACTAATCATTTTTGAAACATTTCTCTTTTTTCTTAATGTTTTTGTAAATAAAATAGGAATCCTTTTTTGAAAACTTTTAGTTTTTTATCCTGGCTGGTTTGTGCGCTCTCTGACATCCATCTTTAAATTTTCACTATTGAAATGTCTGCCTTTTTACATTGTAAGCCCTTTAATACCTTCTTCTACAGCCTCTAATATCGAAGAACTTATTAAAGATTTTAAAGTAAAATATCATTGTCGGTACATGTGATGTATAAAGAAAAAAAAATAGCTTGTTTAATGGCTAATCTATTTCATTTTATTTTTAGTTCATGTGCTTTATTTTCCCTCAACCTTCATCAAAAGATATCAGCTCAATTAGCTTTATGGCATTAAAAGAGGCAGAAAAACATTATGTGTAACTGAATAAATCACTATCATGACAGGTTTTCAAATGAACATAAGCATTATTCAACTCAGGAGCGTACAGACTCTGTGTGCTTGTAGTTACATCACACCTACCAGATATATGGAGGCCTCTCTGAAAAACTTCATACATGGTCCTGGCATCATCATGGTAATGGGTTAGCAATCTGGACGGGTCACCCATCATTGATCTTCGACCTCCACCTTCATGCTGACAGAACCAGAAGGAGAAGCACAAAAATAAATTAGACTCACATCCAAGTTTCTTTTAATTCAGCTCCTGGCTGAGTGAGAGCAGAAATATGTTTTTCTTACGTTGCTCTATAAATGCTTTCATGTGTTAATTTTTAAAAGGCTCCTGAAAATATCTGAGCTGAGCAGAGGTGTGTATTAGTGTGTACAGTCATACTGCAGACACATTCTTGTTATTAGTTATGGGAGTTCATTCTCATGGGGATGAAAAATTGTTTCAAGAAATCTTCTGTTGAATGACTCATTTTGGTTAAAAAGACAGCAAAGAATGGGAGGTTTTGAAACTTCCAACAATCATTATGCCGGAAATATAGCTTGGATCTGTCCTTGTAAAGTCATGTCAGTCTGTTGCACTGTTGTTGCACCGCTTCAAACACCTTTTAAGGTTAACAAAAGAAACTAGAAACTAGAAAACGCCTTGAAGCCACAAGTTAGGTTGACAGTTTTTTTTGTCAGGGTAAAACTATCAGAGAGAGGTCTGTGATGTTAATGTGTAAGAATACATGCTGAGTGGGGACGTTGATTTTTTGGTGAATCAAGATTAGGTGGAATTATTGGGCAAGAGGCGGGGTACCCCTGGGCAACACAGAGACACACAGGACAAACTGCCGTGAACACACACACACACACGCTCACACACGCACATACACACACACACACACACACACACACACACACACACACACACACACACACACACACACACACAGACTCACATCCACGCACACATACACACACGCACACAAACACACGCACACTCAAACTAAAGGGCAATCTTAGAGAGACCAATTAACCTAACAGACATGTTTTTTGGACTGTGAGGGAAAGCCGGAGTACCCAGAGAGAACCCACGCATGCACGGAGAGATCATGCAAACTGAATTCAGAAAGACCACAGGCCAGGATTCAATCCCAGGACCTTTTTGCTGCAAGGCAACAGTGCTACCAACTGCTCCACAGTGCAGTAATGTCATTACTAATTTGCAATGTGATCAAAATGAAATGTTCTTGTGATAAATGACAGATGTAGGAAAACCTGGAAATGCTTTGGACTTGCAAAAGCCCATTTCCCTCATATTGTGTGTTGGTGCATGTTGTGATGCTCGTGCACACGCATGTGTTTGCATAAAGGTTGCATCTGTTTCTCCAACCATTTATTAATGTTTCACATATGGGGATCTCTCACCGGCACTTCCTCAGACTGGTGAAGTAGACTACAGGGAGGCTTTATGGCTCGGGGCCTGGTGGCCAACCAGTACGCCAACACAGCTGTCAGGGCACCAATGCCCACCAAGGTGGAGGTTGGAAGGGAGCGAAAAAACTGGCCAAGCTCGTCCATCTCTGGTATCCTCAGGCCACTCATCATTTCCTGGGCCTGCATCTTCTCCATTAGGGTGGAACTCAATTCTGCAGACAGATCAGAGACTTCAAATTTCAAAGCTTGTAATACAAATATGACGCTGTGGCAAAAACAATGAAAAACCTTAGAACTTCTACCATTTATGTTGCATCTTTTTGCAAATTTTTGCCTGTGAACCAGGAAATCCAAACATGCAGCTCCTACACAGGAATGTATAATTCCTTGGAGCCATGAAAAAAAAGGAGAAGTAGAAGTAGACAAGGGATTGAAACACAAAACCACTGACACCTAACAGTGGACTGCTGGCATAAGCACAAAATGAATCATGTGAAAAAAGTGGCAAATTGTCCCTGAATGTCCTGAATGCCAAATATAATTTTCGTCCAACATGCATCACTACACAATGGACTACTGCTAAAAATGTATAACACAGATTGAGTTTGACTGAGTTTTCCTTTTGATCACTACTCAACAAAATGAATATGTTCTATCCTGATTCAGCTTTAAGAGAGTCCTTCATAACCAACATTTTATTTCAAAACAAAATATTTCATGGTCATGAAACAAATGTTATCGGACAAAGATAAGCTTAATAAATATTGAAAGTTTTTTGGCTGAAACAAATTCCATAAACCATACATTAGTCGTTTACATTGCTGCAAACAAACTTTGGTTTACTTTTCTTTACAGAATTGCTTTAATTTAGCTGTGCTGAAGGATTTACAAGCATGGACGGCCTGTTTAAGGCCATGCCACAGCATCTCAATAAATAAATCCAGCACTTTGATAAGGCCACACCGAAACCCAAACTTAGTTTTTTTTAAGCCATGTTGCCCATTACTCGATTCCATATTACCGTAATAGTACAGTGAGGAACATACTGTAAGTACTTACACCCTGCGATTTTGCAAGCTCTCCAACTTAGAAATTATAGAGGGGTATGAAATTAACATTGTAGGTTCATTACCACTGTGAGAGACAGCATTTTTTTATTTATTCAGGAAATCACATTGTTTGATTTTTTAAAGAATTTATTTGTATTTTATTGCTGCACATAAGTTTTTGAACACCTGCCAATCAGCAAGAATTCTGGCTCTCAAATACCTGTTACTCTGCTTTTCAAAAGTCCACCTCTACTCCACTTATTAATCTAAATTAGTAACACCTGTCTGAGCTCGTTAAAGAAACCTGTCCAACCCACAGTCAGACAGACTCCAACTACTACCATGGGCAAGACCAAAGAGGTGACAAAAGACACCAGAGACAAAATTGTAGACTTCCACAAGGCTGGAAAGGGCTATGGGGCAATCAATTGTTAGAAAATGGAAGAGGCTGGGGCGTCACGTGGCGCAGTGGTTTAGGACGGGGCCCCATGTTCAGAGGCCCTAGACCTCGATGCAGCCGTCCCAGGTTCAACTCCGGCCCAAGGACATTTGCCGAGTGTCTCTACCCCCACTTCTCTCCCCTTTCTGTAACCTGTCCACTGTCAATAAAGGCCACTGTGTCCACAAAAACCTTTAAAAATGGAAGAGGCTAAAGATGACTGTCAGTCTCCCTCGGAGTGCGGCTCCTAGCAAGATCTTACCTGGTGGGGTATCACTGATGATAAGAAAGTTGAGGAATCAGCCCAGAACTACACGGAAGGAGCTGGTCAATGACATGAAGAGAGTTGGGACCACAGTTTCAAAGGTTACTGTCGGTAGAACACTACGCCGTCATGGTTTTAAAATCATGCATTGCAGGGAAGGTTCCCCTGCTCAAGTCATCACATGTCCAGGTCTGTCTGAAGTTTAGCAATGACCATCTCGATGATCCAGAGGAGGCATGGGAGAAAATCATGTGGTCAGATGAGACTAAAATACAACTTTTTGGTCTAAACTTCACTTGCCGTGTTTGGAGGAAAAATAAGGATGAGTTTCATCCCAAGAACACCATCCCTACTTTGAAGCGTGGGGGTGGAATCATCCTACTTTGGGGGTGCTTTTCAGTGAAGGGGACAGGACGACTGCATTGTATTAAGGAGAGGATAAATGGGGCCATGTATTATGAGATTTTGAGCAACAACCTCCTTCCCTCAGTTAGAGCATTGAAGATGGGTCATGGCTGGGTCTACCAACATGACAATGACCTGAAGCACACAGCCAGGATAACCAAGGAGCGGCTCCGTAAAAAGCATATCAAGGTTCTGGAGCGACCGAGTCAGTCTCCAGACCTAAATTCAATACTAAATCTTTGGAGCTGAGCAAAACTCCATGTTGCTCAGCGACAGCCCCGAAACCTGACAGATCTTGAGAAGATCTGTGTGGAGGAGTGGGCCAAAATCCCAGCTGCAATGTGTGCAAACCTGGTCAAGAACTACAGGAAATGTTTGACCTCTGCAATTGCAAACAAGGCTTCTGTAGCAAATATTACAACTGATTTTCTCAGGTGTTCAAATACTTATGTGCAACAATAATATACAAATAAATTCTTTAAAAATCAGACAATGTGATTTCCTGAATAAAAAAAATGAATATAAATAGAAAAAATGCTGTCTCTCACAGTGGAAATGCACCTACAATGTGAATTTCAGACCCCTCCATAATTTCTAAGTGGGATAACTTGCAAAATTGCAGGGTGTTCAGAGACTTATGCTCCTTTACTTTATTTAGACATAAATTTGATCATTAACAAAGAAAAGAAGGAAAATGTACGAATTTTAAATGCCTTAAACATGTCAATCGTAACATGTTGACAGACCATTCTTAAAAACTCAAAAGCACATAAAAAATCAATTTGAAAGCACTGAAAACTTAATGTTGTAAAGATGTAGTTCCTTACTAGTTTGACTTAAACACACACACACACACACACACACACACACACACACACACACACACACGCACACACACGCACACACACACACACACACACACACACACACACACACACACACACACACACACACACACACACACACACATTACAGACATTTGTGGTTAATTGACCCACCAAAATCAGTCTTTTGTCACTCACTGCTCCTACTTAGACTCATGTTTGTAAACGGTTAAATAAGGGGTCTTCCCACAGATTTCTACTTTGACTGTATAGAATAGCTTGAGTGTACTACAGTAATGTCTATTACTAGATCACAGCTCCTGTCACAAGCACACACACAAACACAAACACACACAGCAGCATGCATAATTTAGTCAAGGGTGAGTTTCCAATGATGACTAAATGGTTTCCTTCCATCCCTTAGAAATGAGTCAGCGATAATAGCAACTGATCACACATACATTACTGAGGAAATATTACAGCCAATCAGAGTCACTTCCTCTTTCGCTCCAACACACAAAAGGCAATAGCCAAAACGCAGTTTTGCAGATAAGTAAAAATATCCAAGGCTATGAAAACTCTGACTTCCTCTTTCAAATATTTAGGAAAAGGCTACTTTTTATTTTTTTTACAACTACTTTGCACTGTGGAAGCTGAATCATGTGAACTTCTGCTAGATTAACAGCAAGAAAGTAGACTTAAGATTTAATAATAATATTTTAATGGCACTTTAAAAGTTTGAAGTCCTTTTGACTAAACTAAGCTGAACAGGTGTAGAGCCTAAACACCTCTTTTGATATCATTCTAAATTAGTAAAAAGAGAAAAAAATATCCGCGTTCTATTGCATGTTGATTATTATTAATTAGAAACACCACTTCTATGATTTATCACAAATAGGTCTTGTAATATAAATCTTCCATTTGCTTTTTAGAGAAAGCAGCTGGGAGATTGTGTCCTAGTAAAAACATAGGGTGTCATAAATCAGAAAAACTTTTTTTTTTAAATAAGGAAAGATACCAACATGGATTTTTCTTCTATGTTACCACACGTACAGTACGTTATAGACTAATACTATGTTGTATGGTACAGCAATTACTCATCGTGTTCGTGCTTTCTGCTTTAATCTCTTCAGGTGTTCAGCTGTAAATTCCTCAAATTTAATTTACCAAACACAAGCTGGGCATTCATCTGTTTAATTCAGTTGAGTATCTGTTGTTACAGAAAACATGAGTGCCTGGAAAACCACAGCAGCCCTCTGGTGTGTCTAAAAACAGATCCATGACTGCAACACACATCGTTTACCATAACACCACTGATGGACAGATATCCCTTTTGTATTTGCCATCAGTTTTTGCAATTAAAGATTATTTGGAACAAAGGCTTCTTAGAGTCCGGAATGTATCTTTTTCCAACTTCTTTTCCCCATCTTAAGTACATCATTTTCACAAAGTTTGCTGACATGTGTAAGGATACAGATGAGGTTATGTGCCAGAGTTTATTCTGGTTAAACAATGTACTGTTCTGCTAAATATACAAAGCCTCCCGGTGTTTACAGCTGGAGTCTGTTCCACAAAATGTCACTAGAAGCCATAATCTAGCACAGTGTGCAAGTGTTTGGAATACAGAGCAAACTGAAACATTTGAGATGAGGACATTGTATTGCAATCTGAAGATCTAAATGTTTTGGGTGATAAATGTAACGATTTAAATCTTGACAAAAATATACAGAGTAGATGTAGCCAAATGGAGGTTGCTGAGGTTATGAAACACCAAACTGCTAAAATTAAAGAAATACACGTTATGAAATGACTTTTCTTGTTGTCTTGAATACGTTTTGTCTCTCATCCAAGAGGCTTCTTCAGTCCTGAAAACTGGATTGGCTGTATCAGATTTATAAGTCTAATGTTAAGGATCAATAATGGGGCTAATGGGCACAACTATGTAATCTGACAATGAAATTGTGAAAAAACTGAATGCATTTAAAATTCTAAGATCATTATTATAAAACTTTTTTCTTTGTGTTTTAAAAATGTATTCCTTAATATAAAACATTATTTTTACTTAAAGGTTTTTGTGACCACAGTGGCCTTTATTAACAGTGGATAGTGTGTAGAAATGGGGGAAGATACATTTGGCAAATGTCACCGGGGTGGAATCAAACCCCAGGACAACCGCATTAAGGACTGAAGCCTCTGAACATGGGGTGCCTGTCTGAACCACTCTGCTACGCGACACCCCAATATAAAACATCATTTTATGATAACTTTTTTACTAATGATAGAAATGAATTTTTTAGCCATTTTTATTTTATTTAATCTGTTTTTATTCCAAGATGTATTTTTCCAAAAGTCAGCTTTTATTTCATAATAGTGTTTTTCCCAGTGGCTTATTTATTTCAGAACGTGACTTTTCATCATAAGAGTTCATCTGGCAATCAGGGTCAGTGGGTGGGACCTGAACGCTCATTGGCTGGTGCTTAAACATTGATCTTCCTGGATACCTGTTCTCACTCGCTGTGAGCAGCCTGCTGTACAGCTAGCATCTTAACATGTTAAATTGGAGTTGTATGACCTTTTTTCACCTCTGGTTAGCAGATCAAATTGTGAGGAATAATTCATCAGAAGATGTCATTTTGAGTCATTTGGATGATATTTTTGAAATTATCCGAGGCCCAGTACTCAAGACATTAGTGCTGTCCAACATAACCCTTGGAGTTATTGCTGCTGGGTTTTTTTTCATCCAGTACAACTTGTAGGGGAATGGAGGAAGAAGGGCTAAAGTTGATTTATACAATCACTGAATTTAATACCTGTTGGATATAGCTTTATTCAAATTCTCATAATACTGGCAGAATATTTTCCCACTTTTTAAACGTGGCTGTCTAAATCCAACCGTCTAGTGTTGCATCAGCGTTCTCGGAGTTGAGGTGCCCACCGGAGCGCCATGTAAGTGATGAGAGATGGCCTCAGTCGGAGGTTAGATACAAACAATCAATTAAAGTTTAATTAATAACACAGACCATGTTTACATAATTCTCCCACCTAACTGATTGTTTGTATCTAACCTCCGTCCGGGGCAATGTCCAATCAAGGAGAACTTTAGCCCTTCTTCCTCCATTCTCCTACAAATTGTGCTGAAAGACAGAAAACATAGCAGCAATAACTCCGGTGGTTACGTCAGACAGCACTAAAGTCTGAGTGCTGGGCCTGCGATCATTTCAAAAATATCATCCAAACGACTCAAAATGGCATCCTCTGATAAATTATTCCTCTAAATTTGATCTGCTAGAGAAACGAGAGGCGAACAAAGTTCATACAACTCTGACTTAGCATATTGTTGCTAGCTGTACAGCAGGCTGCTCACAGTGAAAGAGAACGGCTATCCAGGAAGATCAATGTTTAAGAACCAGCCAATGAGCCTTCAAGTTCCACCCACTAACCCTGATTGGCAGATGAACTCTTATGATGAAAAATGACTTTCTGAAATAAATAGGCCACTGGGGAAAAAATCATTATGAAATGAAAGCTGACTTTGGGAAAAATACGTTTGAAATGAAAACACATACAATTAAATAAAAATGGCTAAAAAATAATTTCTATTATTGAGAAATAACTTATAAATGTCAGTATTAAACGTATAAATGTTGTATATTAATAAATAATTTTTTTAAAGGAAGATGAAAAATATTTCATAATAATGAGCTTAGAATTTTATATGCATTCCGTTTTTTTTCACTATTTCATTGTCACATTATATATTGGTAGATTATTTATTAATGTAGATATTTATTTCATAGAATGTTTTATTTATTTATTTAATTTTGAGCAGTTTGGCATTAAATAACGGATAAAGAATGCTTCATATTTACGAGAAAATTGCAGCGTTTCATTTATCAGAACATTGCTTTTACATTTACATACATGTTCTCTTTTTTCTGGAATAATTGTTGAGAATAAGCTCTTATGCCAAGTGTTGCTTGGCATTAGAGTTAAATAGTTTGCCCTAATCTCTTAGATGCAATTAAATATCACTTCTAATCACTTAATCCTCACACTTAATTAACGGAATCCTTCCAAAATAAGAATAAAAGTAATGGCATGACTAAGAGTTATTTTTTATAATTATCCTTTTTGGAAAATAGCTTTGTTCGCTCTAGGAACAAACAGGTGTTAGCGTAGAGAAAAGACTAATCAGAGCTAACAGCTAGGCTAGTCACTTGTAAGCAAAATTCCCTTCTATTTCCTCTATTTTCAACACATGTTGGAGTAAAAGTAATTAAAAGAGCACATATTTTAATAGTTACTGAAATATGTATACTTTTTGGGAATCATATTTTTTTTACCGTGAGAGCAAAGATGTGTTAGCTTAGCAAAAAGATGAGTTAGAGCTAAACAACTAGCTAAGGAGGGTGTTTTAGCTGTAAATACATCTCACTTCTAATCCTCTAATTCACTATATAATAGGCTACTGTATGAAATTATTAATTTTTAAATTAATTTTGGGGGTACTTAATTAGGTCACGGTTATTGTGAAATTGTTATTGTTTTGGGAAACAATTGTTTTTCACTATGTATGTTTGCAAATTTATCATGGCACAAACAATAATCAGAGCTAAACAACTAACCTATTATGTAAATAAAATTCACCTGTAATCCATTAATCCCAACCCTAAATTATTCTTTATTTATGAACAGTCATTCTAGTTGGAAAATTTGAGAGTGACTATATGTTAGTTTATCTTAGCAAAAATGTAGAATATTTCTTTAAAGTAAACAATGATACAACAATTGGCTGGTGTATCTGAAAAGAGAACCCAACGAAGAGAAATGGACCTGCTCTAAATATAGACTCTATAACCCACTGACACCACTATGCATATAGCTGGAAAAAACAGAGTGCAGGTGGTTACAAAAGCATTCTTGTGCACAAATACTAACGCATGCAAACAGTTCATCTCAAACTGGACACAGTGAAAAGGAGTATAGCTATCCACAAAAAAGAAAAACAATAGATTAAAAAAAGCTAAAGCCAGATGTTAGGTTTGATCAAATTGACATTAATTAAATGTGTTATAAGGTGAGATTTGATTTAGGTAACTTTTTATCTCAAACTAACAACTGCGAAAAAGGCCTTGCAAGATTGTAGCAAATGAAAATGTGATAACGTTTCCATTCCATGCACATTAGTAGGCCTTGACTAATTATGACCTTGACCACTATTTTATGTGCATCTTTCTACTTTCAGTAACTCGTGACCACTGTAGACCATGAACATAAAGAAAATCAGTTAACTATTCCAGAAGTGACTCCAAATATTAGTTGTCCATTTGAAACACTTTTGACAGGTACCACTGTAATAAGGAAAGTACAGTTTTTCTCTTCACCTGTCCATTGTTGTAACATTATACCATACATTATATTTAGCAAGGAAATGGCAGACTGGAATGTTTGCAAAGCAATGGCTGGTTATTTAGGAGGAGTGCCTTCTGTGGAAATTCCTTCGTTAAGTTTGGAAGTTCTTTGTAACTTGGTAGGTCTTATGCATCCATAAATAGTTACTGTATAAAAAGCATCAGAAGTCCTTTTTTTAATTGGGAAATCTAACCAACACCAAAATGCTTAGATTTATTTGTAAAGCACAAACAGTCTAAATCTGCTAATCATTTTTGGACACCCAATACCTTTACCTGTTTGAAAAAGCTACAAAATGATATGTACCCCACAGTGTTTACATAAACCCACAAATAATTCAGAATAGAGATGCCAATACACCCCATATTCCTGCCTTGAAATGGCCTGACAACAGTAGGAGACACACAGCCAACCCATACCTCTAATTGGCCTCCAAGAGAGATAGAAACATTTAATTGCACCTTACTATATCTGCTTTCCCTCCATTGTTTTATAAACTCTACTGTTGACTGTGCATATATTTTAGCTGCACTGATGCAAAAAGGAAAACCAAGATCTTTCAAATCCCGCTGAAACATCAGCCATGGGCCTAATTACTTTTATTTACATTTTACATTGAAAAGTGACACATTTTCATACTGTTGCTAAGAATAATATAATGATTATTATAATGTTATCTATAACATTTATTTATTGGTATCTAGATTCTGATGGAATGGAATAAAGACAAGTTCTCCTATAATAGTAACACTAGGAGTTTAACAGACATACCTCATTAAATGGACATTAACTTGTGAGAACAGTATGATTAATGCTGTGAAATCGATTCTCTAAATCCAAATCAAATCTTATGAAAATTCCTAAAGACCGATTTCTACATCCAAAGATCGATTTAACCCTTTAACGTCTGACCTTTTTACAGCCAAAGTAGGACAAAAAAGGTTCAGACGGGCTTTTTGAGGCTTAGCTGTTAAAGTTAGTAGAGTTTCCCCGGTGAACTTTTAGCCCACCCACTGTTGCGTCATTTAATTCAGGCATGTGCACTAGGTGTGAAGAAATGTAAACAATATGGAGTCGGACACTAGCAGTATCGTTAGCCTAGCGCCAGCTTTGAAAACACCCGTGCTAGGCTGCGCTCTGGCACCATTTTGGGTTCAGAACAGAAAAACAGAAAGATGACCTTGACAAAAGCAAAGCATATTGCAAGGCCTGTCAAATAGAGATAAAGTATTGTGGAACTACAACCAACTTCAGGAACCACATGCTGTGAGATAACCAAGATCTCAATTGCGGGCTCCATTTGCAAGGATATGCAAAAGGGGCTAGTACTATCATAAGAGTTTAATACGTGTTCAATAAACGAAGGACCTGCCCCTTTCCTCCATGATGCCCCAAGTGCCCTTTTAAATTTTTTTAGAACACTAGATACCTCTTGGAGGTTTTATTTTTTTTTATAAATGGGCTCTCCCAACTATCACCTCATGGCCAAGAATTTTTTTTCCCAAAATATACCTGTTTGTGAAGGAAAATATAGTTCTGATTTTTAAGTTACATACAACTGTTTTTTATTTATTTTTTCTTCCCCATTGTCCCTGCAGTCATGGTTTCAGATCCCCCTTCGCCCCCCTCCCCAAACACAGAAGTGGTTCAGCCAAAGAGAAAACTTGTAATGCTGTTGCTACAAACTGCTCGGTCCACAACAGGCTGGAAGAAAAAATAATGCAGCCTCTCTTGGTCTGGGTCAGGCAGCCATCACCTTCAAATAAAGAAATGACACGGCGACTGTCACCTGAGGAACATGCCTCAAAGAGCAGGTACAGCCTACCTTCGGTTTGCTATCTGCGCCTTTCACCCAGCTTACATCTAAAAATGTCACATAAACAGTAGCATAAAAATACTGTACGAACAATTTGGACCGCAGCAGGTATGGAAAGCCAGACTTGCCACATCCGATAAATCGAAATGTCCAAACATTGATATTTATAAATGTGAAAATTTTAATAAAACTTGAAAAGGATTTGTCAAATAAATTAATCTATTCTTATCCTTGTCATAGTGTGGTTTCTTTCTCTGTCTTTGCGTCCTTGATTGTTGCCCCGAGTTTCCCAGAGGTCGTCAGTTTGCATTGCCGGCAGTAAATCATACACGTTCCCGGTGAGAATTGGACTCTGCCAAGGTTGCCCTTTGTCACGATTCTGTTCATAACTTAGATAGGATGACAGGATGCTAGGATGAGAATCAGTATCTCCAAATCCGAGCTCATGGTCTTGAGCCAGAAAATGGTAGAGCGCCTTCTCCGGGTTGGGGATGTGGTCCTGCCCAAGTGGAGGAGTTCAAGTATCTGGGGGTCTTGTTCATGAATGAGGAAAAATTGTAACGGGAGATTGGCAGGCAAATTGGTGTGCCGTTTGCAGTGATGTGAGCGCTGTCCTGGTCTGTCGTGGTGATCTACGTTCCTCATCTATGGTCATGAGCTCTGTGTAGTGACTGAAAAAAACGAGATCACGGATACACACGGCTGAAATGAGTTTCCTCCCCAGGGTGTCTGAGCTCTCCCTTAGAGATAGGGTGAGAAGCTCAGTCATCTAGGAGGGGCTCAGAGTAAAGCCACTGCTCCTCCCCATCGAGAGGATCCAGTTGAGGTGGCTCGGGCATCTGGTTAGGATGCCTCCTGGATGCCTCCCTGGTGGGGTGTTCCAGGCACATCCAACCAGGAGGAGACCCAGAGGAAGACCCTGGCCATGCTGGAGGGACTGTTTCTTGACTGGCCTGGGAAAGCCTTGGGATTCCTCTTGAGGACCTGGCCCAAGTGGCTGGGGAGAGGGAAATATGGGTCTCTCTGGTTAAGCTGCTGCCCGTGCGACCCGATCCCGGATAAGCAGAAGAAAATGGATGGATAGATGGATAGATTTTAATAATATTTTTACCTCATGGCTGTGTCCTGAAGATATCAATTTATTTTTATCTCTACACTTTAAAATTACAAAAAATCAGAAGTGCTAACACTATTACATAAAAGTAAAGTTAGCCCCGCTGAGCTGCTTTGATCTTTAAAGCTGTCTGCTACGGAGGTTAATCAGTCAGATAATAGGGTTTATTTAATGAGACACAGCTTCAGTGGTCCTGACCTTTTTTCAGCCACAGACCGGTTTAATATCAGACAAAATTCACACGTACCGGCCTTTAAGGTGTGGCGGATACAAAAAACAAAATAAAAAGATACAACTAGCATAAAAAACAGGGTAATTTTTAAATATAATAAATGTAAATCCAATAACTTTATCTCGTAAATCTCATAACTTTATTCGCATTTCCGTAACATCACGCCAACAACATAACGTGAGTAACAACCTCTCTGCCCCTAACGCTCTCTGGTCAATATGGTGACAAAATTCAACAATCTCTAAAAGTGAAACGGAACAACATGAAGAGACAAGAGAAAACCCTCAAAATCTTCATGGTTCCTCCTAAAAGTACAGAATGCCTTTAATCAAGAGAACTAATTAATTTGAATAAACAAAGTAGTCTCGCCACACATCTGAAAGCCCTTTTTGTCCTGCAGTAACCTCAATAACACACCCCAGGGACACACACGCATCCAAATAAACACATCCATACGCAGGGTTTGAAATCTGTCCCCCCTGTACTCTAGAAGGACTGTTGTTTCAGCTGGAGGGACAAAGTAAAAGCAACCCTGTAGAATCACCATCAGTCCCCTCCCTAAGGATGATAACGTTTTAAGACCTTGCTTTTTTAAAACAGTTTTTAAAATGCAATGTTCCCTATCAATGCTGCATTTAGCTGAAAGACGCGGCCCATACAGTTTTGCACATAATTTTATTGTGACCATAGGAAGAACTTTAAAGTGTGCTGAGGAGCATTGAAGCCTTGGACAGGGCACATCACATCTCTGGGCCTGTGGAGAGGTGCTCCATTCATAAAGAAAGAAACTATAACCTCAATAGTCCCAGCCTATTTATTAATAGCTCTTTCTGCAGTCATATTATCATGTGGCTGGAAAGCTGCTTTCTTCGTTGACTTTGGCTATTGAGAGTCAGTGAGACATGTCGTGGGAAGCTGTCACTGCTGTTGGCCGGAAATTAGCTTAGAGTGAATGTACACACTCTTCACAAACAGTGATATTAAATATACTTGACAGAAATGAAAGATTGATGGAGTATCCTTACATAATATAACAGTGATGGTTAGATTTAAACAATACTTTTTTAAAATGTGTAAATGGGGTAAACTGACTGAATTTGTGTTTAATCAAATTTAACAGAAGGACTAATACATTTACAAATCTGCATGTCAAGTTACTCCAGTTATTGTAAAGTGGTCCAATTTAAGTTTGCTTGCAGCTGGATTTTTCATCAAGTCTTCTGGTTTGTGACATAATAGGTGAGCTTGAAAAAGCCCAATAACAACAAGCTGAGAGGGTGTATATCAGCACCTATTCTAACACAGATGGACATGCTTCAGTCAATACTTTGGATGTGATTCTCGCTTGTATTGTGGAAGAAGAAAGGCAGTCTGACTAAATGGCCTAGTTGAGCATTGAACGGTGCATACTGTAAAAATGTACTGTCACAAAGAGGAAAGAGGAGAGACTCAGCATACGAGCCATCCACGTTTAAACCAATGGCTGGTACAGTCTTCACTTTGCTGCTAAATACTTGTAGAAGAATTGGTAAAAAAATACTAAGAAAATTTTGGATATGAAAAATTAACACGGTTTTCAAAGTCTTTTTGCACACAGAAAAATCCCCTGAAAACTGTGGCATGCATTTGTATTCAGCCTTTACTTTAATACCATTAAATAAAATTCAGTCTAACCGAGTGCCTTCAGAAGTTCCAAAACTATTAAATGAAGTGTAACTATGTGTACATAATCTCAGTATAAATTCAGCTCTTCTGTGAAAGCCTCTGGGGTTTGTTAGGAAACAAAAAGCATCATAAAGACCAAGGACACATCAGACAGGTCAGGGATAAAAGCTGCGAAGAAGTCTAAAGTAAGGTTAGGTTATAAAAATTATCTCAAGGTTTGACTGTCTCACAGAACACTTTCCGGTGCATCATCTGAAAATGGAAGGAAGCCATAAGACATCCAGTTTGCCACAAGCCATGTGGAAGACAGAGCAAACATCTGGAGGAAATGCTCTGGTCAGATGAGACCAAAATGTAAGTTTCTGGCCTACATGCATATACCTACAAATGGCAGAAAGCTGACACTGCACATTCCTCTGAACGTACCCCATCCCCACATTACCATCCATACCCACATAAAATTATGGTGGTGGCAGCATGATGCTCGGCAGATTATTATTATTTCGTAAAAAGGCTACTCAAATATTGAGTACATGAGTATTTGTTCGAGATAATAACATATGATTTGATATTTTAAAATTATGTAATCGGGCAAAAATGTAAAGGTATGTGCAATTTCTAAAGACTAAAATAAATAGAAATATGTGACATAGTTGTAAAATAAAAAATTTGACAAAAAGAAACACTTTTCCAAATCCTTGAGAGTTTAAATGAAGGCAACTGGACTTTTCTTGTTGTCAAGACAACAAGAAAACAGTTGCCTTCATTTAAACGGTCAAGGACAGTATGTCCTGGATAACTGAAAATCAACACCAACGTATTTTTCCAAATCAATTTTCTTCAAAGTAAAACTAATGAAACCAATACTTATAATAAGTAATGTATATTAGACAAGGGTAAGGTACCCCTACTTTTTCTCCAAATGGCACAACAGCCTCAGCAGATAGAAAGTAATGTTAAAATGAGGAAGCTTGCATACAAGCAAAAGGTCTCACTTCAACAAAAACTCTATGTGTGAGTCTCATGCATTTTTGGGTAACACAAGTCTTCAGTTTCATTCAGTAAAGTTACTTCCTGTAGGTAGAGTAGCCAGGTCATTCTCTGAATTTGCTGTTCTTTGGAGTTTCTGGGTACTGAAAAATCTACTAACACAAACATTTTTCAGAACATGGCAACTGATGAAGGACTATTTGTAACTCTGAGAAACTATATTTATACACCTTAGGCATACAATCTCAAACATTATTAAGAATATTTTTGCTATTTTGCTCATTTTAAAACTGTTTTTTGTTATGGGGTTGAAGATTTTAGTTAAAAGTAGTCATAAGTCCACATTAGCTAGTGTATGGAACAGCATATAGTTTCAGAAAAACTAGAAATTAATCGTTTTCTCAAGACAACCATTTTGTTCAAAAACCATCATAAATATAATTTTTTAATATAACAGTGTTGAAAGGTTGAGCTTGACAATCTCAGTATGATAAAAAAAAAATAAAAAAAAATATAGGTCAGAAAGTATGCTGACACTTACCTCCCTTTACTGTACGGGCAGAAAAAGACTTGAAAGGTGTCACTTCTTGGGTGCTAAGAAAGTTTAACTGAACTATTATTTTTATAAACGGGTAGATTTGTATCCTGTTACGGGGTTGAACAAAACTGGGGGACATAATTAAATTGTGCTATTTTATACATTATTTATTTTTCTCATATATTTTTAATTAAGGCTAAAGAAGATAGGCAAATAATTATATTACCAGAAAGAAACTTCTGACTATTGTCTATTTACATGTATATTTAATTCCCTGAAAAAGCAACGTTCGTAACTGGGGACATGTTTATTTGGCTGACCTCTACTCATTAGAAACCCATAAAACTTTTAAAAACATAATTTTGAAAATATGTTTGTGTGTCATAATGCAAATGAACATAGATCCTTCTATTTGTGTTTTACAATGTATTTTGTGATTTACTTTAAATGAAAATCTTTTTGGTAAGCCAGTCTTGCTCAATATCAAATGTTTAAATATAAAAATGGACTTAGGAAATTATCTAAGTTTAATTTTATGACTGACTGAAATTTTATCTTGAGCGACAAACAAGCCAAAATCAAGACATAAGCGTCCTTGAAACATGCAGCGAGCTAGTAAAAATAAAGGGTTCTATTTAACTGAACTAGAAAAGTGGAAAATGATCACTGTCGGCTAACTTTAACATTTAATGTGAACTACACTACCATCAATATAGCAAGGCATCCTCTTTAGCCAGAGTTATTTGATAAAACACCATTAATATTGAGTGCAGATGTCAAGAGGTTGATATTAACATTTCCAATTAATAGGAAGATATGCTGTACAGTTTGATGAAAAACCTGACAGATGTGGACAGTTAAACACAGTTCTAAGGGAGCTGCATCATATCTATAGTGAAACGCTCAGCACACATGCTGTGCATGAACAGCTGAGTAAATAAAAGTAAACATTTGACCTTTTTATTCATGCATGTGGCTATAGGAATGGACTTAAACAGTAGAAAACACAGCTGCTAATATCCAGCCAAATATCCGAATTACTATAAAAATCAAAAAACAAGCTAACACATAATTTGATTCACAATACAAACTCAAAATTGGACACTTGAATATGATGGGTTTGCAATGTGTTTTCCACTTATAGACGATGGACACCAGAGGAATGACCATCATTACTCGGAATGGCTCACATGCTGTGCTATAAATTGCTGTGACATATAAACATAAAGTGTTGCTGGAGCACGGTCTAAAACTAGTACACCTGTATTTGACACTAAAAATAATTACTTCAGCTATGTTTGCATTCACTCATTTCGTCGCCATATTCTCTCTCTCAGGTTGATTTGACCTAGCAAAAATGTAGAGCACCAGGACTATATCAGAAATTTCACAATGGTTCTGTGCTGGTGAATGGGTCAGACACATTTGCTATGCCCTCTCAGGATTAGAGGGAAGAGAAGTCAAGTTCTTCTCCTTAAGTCCCACCCCATCGCCTCATGCGAGGGCCATCACCAATGATTACAGTCCAGCGTGGGGAGATTACAACCTATTAGCACAAAGGCAGATGACCAGTAGTAACCTCACTGCTGCACTCGATTTATACATTATTAATCTAAAATGAACTGGCTCAGCTTTCTCTTTTAAATGCAATTCAGCCTTGATTTACAGTTTTACTTGCACTATTGTGTTACATCAGTCTTTTTGCTTGGTCCTTTTTTTTAGCTCAATATCTGCTCATCACCATTATGTCTTTCTCCAATACTGAACTCAACTTGTTCTTGTCTTCCTCTCTAAGGGTCAATCCCATGACACCAACACCCTGACACACAAAAAAGGATATCTCTTTCTGTTTTTTGATGCAGCACAGCTGGTAACTGCTGCCATCACTTGTGAAATAAAATGAAAAGAGACACAACAAACAGAAAATGAAATATTAGGGAATAAAATAAGCAGCAGCTGGCCCTGCTAAATAAGGATGTAAGTGAAAGAATAAAGGATGACAAGCAAACAAGATCTTCAGAAGCTTTAACTGCAGTGCAATAAAGAAGCTGTGGTCAAAGCAGCAGCACTTACAGAGGTGTCCAGGAGCCGGTGAGGTGTAAAGCGTGATTGGTAGGTGTGTGTAGGTGTGTGTGAGAGAGTGCATAAAGGTGTGTGCTGTCTCAAGGGGCATCAGGCGGATATCGCATCACGCTCTGCAGACTGGTGATTACCAACCAATTTGCACCAGCTAGATTAAGCTGAGGCAAGCAAGAGGAGGGCAGGAAAGGAGCACTTCAGATCAGCTTGGGCCTCGCTGGCTTCCGTATCACACCACTCTGAGCTCGACAGACGCTGCACGCTCTTGCCACACCCCTCCCTCCCTCCTGTCTCCCTCCCTTCACCACTCTCTCCATCTCTGACACTGAATACACAGGCTCACCTTCTTCACTGCATGAAAATGATACACAGCTACACGTTGAGTCGCATATAGTGACAAAGAACCAGCATGCTTGTGCAGGCACATCCATGCAAATAAAACCTTCCTGTCCAAACTCTAGCTCGCACACTCAAGCAAATTGCAGAGACTCACATCAATTGAGGGAGTGCTCTTTTTGATTTGACTATCAAATCAGAACAAACGACACCCTTAAACATCTTAAATCTGGGGTGTTCCCTCGTAACCAGAACATATTTCTCATTTTTCATGTGATTTTTAAAGCAAAAAATTAAAGATCAGGTGAAAAAAACCTCGCTATGTTGTAGAGTTTTTCTGTCTCCAGTTTTAGACCAACATGCACTTTAAGCTAAGCTGGTGCCTATCGTCCCACACAAGGAGAAAAAATGAGCACGGAATGCTGAAACAGCAATACGGCTCTCAGACGGAGAGCTGGCATCTGGCCCTGAGAGCATCCTGTCTGACCACTGATTATAAGTTGATATAAGTGATTGATTACAAGAGATAACAGATTTTGGGGGTGGGGGTTGCAGTTCCTTTTTTGAGATCTAAATGTAAAGAAATTTGCTTGGCATTTCTCAGACACATGCAAAGTGTCTTCACTTTGCAGTCTAATCAAACAATTTCCTCCTTGGAATTTCCATGGTGTTTAAGAAAGCATCAAAAAGGAGTCAAAGGGTTTCTAATGCCAAATTTATAGCAGGAAGATATTGTGCTGGAGCACTATTACTAGTTGCTTCCTGCCTAATGGGTGTGGTGAAGCTACCTGTACTACTTTAATGAAATATTGAGTAAGGAAAAGACTTGGATTACATGCTGCGCAGGGTTACACTCGATGAAGATTACGTTAAATAATTTAAACTGAGGAGCAGCAGGGTGTTGGGATGAGAAGGCAGGTGAAAGATGTCATGAGAACCTCTACTCAAGGCCCCCTACCCTGCCAGTGCTATGGGACCCATGAGGATGGGTACAAAGTGTGCCTGGACTCACAGTGGGCCTCTTGTACCAGACACATAAAGGTTAACTCGCCACCCTTAGCAGCTAAATTAATTTGGTGGCCTAAAACAATAAAAAAGGAACAGCAATTTTTCCGAAATGTAGCTTCCCATTTGTATTTACATTTTATGTTCTAAAAAGAATGTGTCAAAATGTACTTATACCATTCACAATAATACATTTTTTGGGGATGACAACAATCAAACTCTTTGTGTGATTGCTGACTAAGTTTTAGCCTGTTTCCACTGATACTTTGATAGTTTATTTTTAGTGATGAGCCCCAAGTCCTTGAGGTTAGAAGGCCTCCTGGCCGTCGCCCTAATTGTTAGCTCTCTCCACCCTTTCCATTCTAGATTATTTCTGGACTCTTGCTGGGCCCCTCTAAAACATTAATATTGCTTTCAGTCCAAAGAAACAGGTTGACAAAATTAAACGATTTCTTTAAATCTAAATTTGGGGCATAAAAAAATGAGCTTAACTATCCTATAAAAACATCTACAGATGAGGCCAATCTGATGCAGTGCAAGTCTTAGATTCTATTCTGACATAATTTTTGGATTGCATTTTGGGCTAAGGCAAATAATTCCCCACCCGTCCAGATGGTACATTCTTGTCTCGATGGCAGTCACTCTGGAAGTTTACGCTTACAGCAAAAACCGAAAAGTTATAATGTATGGGCAGAGCTTGAAATTAAAGGCTGTTCTAATTGGACAGTCTACTTGCTGCAGAGTAAGCTCAGCATCCCCTTCCTTGGAGATATTTTGATGTCAGAAGTCAGAAAATTAAAGCGAGATGTTTATGTTTTTTGTACAACAACTCAGGGCAATGGAAGTTGTTTGGCTGTTACAGTAATAACTAAGGAGAAACTCTTGAGTTCAACCAAGGAGAAACATGGAGCTTTAGCAGCAAGGGGAAATGCCAATTGGAATAAGGAATTTTGCTTCATTACTAGTTTTTTTTTAGCTCTTATTGATCTGCCATGAAGCATATAAGAATTGGAAATGTTGGCAACTTGTTGGAAGATTTTGACACAAGGTAGATTTATTTACAATATGGATAAGACATAGACCGCTGTTATGCCAACAGTACTAATGACATTAATAACTACTAAACAACAAAACAGCTAAAAAAAAAAGTCAGGCTCATATGTTTCGAACTTTCTAGTGAAACAGTACACTCCTTGTTCATTGAGCTGCTTTGGGAGGACCATGCAAGGGGTAACTTGCTTATGAACAATTACTGATAATTCATAGCAGGGAAGCTTGTTAAATTTCAGTTACCAACTGATTTTCTAAAAGTTAAAACTCTTCAAACCATCTTACCAACATCCCTTTTGCAGGCACAGTATTAAAAGCAGTCTTTTTACCTTTTTGTTATTAGATCAAGCATTTTTTTTTAAAATCCAGGCTTGAGTCAATGGACATCGTTAGATATTCTATAGGGGTGCCCACATATAATGTTTAAACGCCACAAATGATTATAGTGATGATGGAGAAATTGTTCCTACAGTAAAACCAGTGCAGATTTTCACCAATAGAAAGAGGTAAGATTGTTGATCTAAATGAAGGGTAGTAAAATTATCATGCCACCTTTTTTATACAAAATTGTTTGGTCATTTCCTCTGCATTCTATCAAAGGTGGGTCGGCATAGGACCTCGCTCAAAGCTGTATGTTCTTCCTTTAAAGTTGTAATATGTCAAATGTCTTATTTACCTCCTCAGCATGTCCTGTAGAAGCAACTTGCTGAGCCAATCACTTAAATCTGGAGAGTTCAAGCATCTAGAACATAACAAATGGTTTGGGGATCAAGTAATAATACATTTAATAAGTCTTTTTTAAGTTTGATGTTCTTCATTATACACACTGCAATTTTTCATGTGACCTTGAGGATAATGCCCCCTCGTCTTTGAACCCTAGTGACCTCCCTGATTGGAGCAACTCTGAACATCAACCCTGATTAGGAGGAATTTCCATTAGAAGTAGCTGGAAATCATTAGCTTCCATGCATCGTTCTAATAAACGCTTATGTAGCCTCTAAACTAGGGTGGGGGTTGCTGGTGTGTCGGTGTATAGGCAGGAGCACGCCGTTCTCTCCAGTTTTGCCAGTAGGCCGCAGGACTTCAGCACCACCTCTCTCCTGGACAGCTCCCTCCAATCAGCGGCGCTCTTCTGCAGCGCGTCATCCTTCCTCATCCTCCTCATCCTCCCCTTCCTCCATCACCGGAGAATGCATGGCGGAGGACATCTCAGGCAAACTGACTGACTCTCACCGCCGGCTTATAAGTAAAAAGGCGCACGGACACCCATTACTGTAAATAGAGGAAACTGTGGCGGGCCCGCTTTTAATGCTTCCTCCTTTCGGATGAGGCACACTGCGGCAAATCATTCGAAAAGACATAAGATGTGAGCTTATAGACGGTGGGGAGGTTTGAAAATGACGTGTGTCCGGTTTCCACGCACAATGTCACACGACCTTATAGCAGCTGGCAGGCCATAAAAGCACGCGTTTTCCCCATTTCGCTCATAAAAAAAGCGATCATTCAATAGCCGGGACGTTAACTCGTTTTGTCTTGATAAATTAAACCGAGGATGTCCGCGTTTCTTTTAAGGCGCATGGCAACATGTCCAACCTATGCACCCGCTACCTGATTAAAGGCACAGCCAATCTGACCAAAGCAGTATTTCTCGGATTATAAGGAAGGTTTTTAGATATAAATGTGGTTGAGAGATGTCAAGGTTTGCGCTGGTGCTGCTTTAGGAGGCTACACGTGTAGCCTGAGCTTTATTTAAAAATACATAATGGCGTTATTACAGCGCAGCGTCAGCAGCAAAAACGTGTCGGGTTTTACACTCATCCATGCAGCTCTGGTAAAAAATAAAATACAAAATAGATGCCTCTCCGCCTTTGTTAAACACAAAAAAGCCGGCGTACCGGCAATGAATGGCACACAATGAAGCTCTGCCCCTGCGAGAAAGAGAAGCAGGTGCATCGCCCGGCTATCGGCTAAAGGTAATAAAAATTAATGTAAGAAAAGACAAAAAACAAGAGACGCGGGAAACTCACCTAATATAATCCAGAGTGACCCAGAGACCAGGACGAATGCGAGCATGTCTCTTTCATGGAGTCAGGTGTCCCCGGTGCGGCCGGTGGTCGGGAGCGGCTCAGAACTGCAGCATCGACTGCAGCAAGTCGCCGACAATCTGGGAGATTAAGGAGGGACGGTGGGGAGAGGGGGGAGGGGGTTGGATGGCTGAAAAGGGGTGGTGGTGGTGGTGGGGATATCTAAGACCGACAACTGAAAGGAAGGGGTCGTTCAGGGCAGGGGGGGGGTATGGGGTCTCAGCGTGCAGAATTCCCTTAAAAATAAACTACACGTGTAGCTTGAGAAAGAAGAAGCAGGCAGCCTTCCTGTGAAGCATCCCTCCTCCAGCGGATTGTCCGCCTTCACCTCGTTGGGCAAACACCCTTTATGACATTAAAAAGGCTTGTAGGTCGATTCGAAGTGTACCGAAACGTTTGTTCTCTATGAGATCAATTAATCATCAACCACAAAAAAAAAAAAAAAAAAAAAAAATTATCCCATTCTGGTTACCCTACCATGCTTAGTTCATAGCATAGTCTAGGAAAATTACATTTAATAAGGATTATCTAAAGGAAAAGCCTCTTATTGTATCTGGTTGTTGTTGATGTTTTTGTTTGTTTGTTAAATTGATTGATTTATTTAAAGGGGATGCGCTGCTACATCACGCCATCCCTGCAGCTGAGCACGTTGTGAGTGACACAAAGTAACTTTGCATTAGAATCACGTGGTTCAGCAAGACACGCCCATTGGACTAAAGTAACCTTGAGAAAGGCTGACACAGAGACACAGAGGGTGGCTTAAACACAGATGGAGGGGAGGTGTAAGAATTACATAAAAGTAACTGCATGACCACATAATATACATGTATTAATACCTTACTAATGCGGCTGTTTAATTTATAAGCTTCCTGTCTAGTTTTATCGCAGTGTCTTTCCTCGGTGGACGACATTTTCTTCTGTCTTATTCTTCTGCTGACTCACTTTAATAAATGGGTCATTGGTAAGGACCTGTTCTTCATCCCTAAGCATAAAAACGCTCAATGCACATTGAAAAAGAAAAGAAAAGCAGTAAGCCGTTCATTCATGCGGAATTAGAGGGAAGTAGTCAAGCAGACACATACAGGGCAACCAGTCAAGTTACACACAATACTTTATGATTTTTTATTTAATTGAAAAATGTTAATCGCATTTCCTGTGATTTAACTTCAGGACTAAAGCAACGGGAATGTGGGCGAGGTGATGGCACAAATTTAATTGCTTAGTTTGTTTATTTTGCACTGGGATCAAGGTGAAAGAGTCTCTGGGCTGTACGTTTTATTTAAAAAAAAAAAGATAATCCTGCTCCATATGTTAAACATGACATACAGGAATTTTGATATAATATTGTTTTTTAACAAGCAGTCATAGTAACAAAAAAATTAAAAAAATCAGGAAACCCAACTGAATATTCAGATCTTATTGAGAAATGTTCACAAATCGATGTCTATTTCAAAACGGTTATCTTGTTTGACTCAATAAATAAATGAATATTAACAAGGATGTGCATACTATTCCAACCCTTTTGATTGAGACACTTCTTTTTGAACAGTCTCTGATGTCCCAATCATCATTTTTAGCCCGTTTCAAGACACCTGACTGCATCTCTCAGTCTCAATTCTCAGTGGAAGAAATGGGTGTCGCAGAAAGTGAAAGCCATCATCAATCAGCGAGATCATGTTCTTGCTAATACATTTATTTTAATGCTCTCCAGTCGTAGATTTTATTCCCGTAGGAGAACAAATCATTATTCCGACTCTTTCATCCCATCCGCATTCAGACTGTTAAACTTGCAGTAATTTTAGGGGGGGGGGGGGGGGGAGTTCTCGTCTGACCTAACCAGTGAAACATGAAGTGGAACCACTCTGCTACAATGGCATATGTTTTTTATGTGTGTGTGTGTAGGATTGTGAGTGCTTGTACTGTTATTTTTTTTAAATATTTATAATGGTGGGTTATTGTGGTTGGGATCGCCAAACTGAATTTCCCCATGTGGGATAAATCACGTTTTCTGAATCTCTTCGATTAAGGTCTGGGCTTGTTTTGGTCCAGGACTTTCCGTTTTCCACTTTGCAGCAAGTTGTTGCTGGATTTATTGAGATGTTTTGGGTCCTTGTCACATTGGAGGATCAACAGTTGATAGGTGACTCTTTCCATGCAATTCTGGATTTGGTTTATGCCAAATGTGACCAACATGTCCTCATTTCTAGAGTCATTGGTCCAAAGAACATCATTCAGAAGTCCAGGTCTGGGTCTAGATTCTCTCTGGCAAATGGGAAACCTGGTTAGTGTTGATCGGAAGATGGGACAATACTCAAAAATTAGTTTCAGCAGCAAACGACTCGCGACTGGGGCAGAGGTTTATCTTCTAGCAGAAGGACTCTTAACACACAGCCAGAGCACAATAGAATGGTTTACATCAAAGCGTATTCATTTGTAAAATAACCCAAACATAGACCAGACCTACAGAGCATAACCCAAGTAAGGTTGAGCTGAATGTCATGTTATCAATGTCAATGTTATCGTCGATGTCAACTTTATTTATACAACACTTTACAAACAAGTTGCACCAAAGTGCTGCACACCAGGAACAAAAATAATCAATGTGAGCAGTTAAACAGAACCCCCCCCCCCAAACACACACACACCACATGAGTAAAATAATTAACTTAAAAAAGAATGTACAAATACAAATAGGTAAGCTTTATTTAATTCAAAAGCCAGAGCGAGGTGAGTTTTTATAAGCATCTTAAAGTCTCAAGATTATGAACCGCTCTTACATGGATCAATAGATTATTCCACAGTCTTGAGGTTACAGCAACGAAGCCAGTTACCTCTAGTTTTCTGATTGGACATGGAACTTCTAAAAGCAAATGGTTATTTGACCTTAATGTTCATGTAGAGGTATAGCATTTTACAAGATCATTTAAATATGATAGGGTAATACCATCAAGACCCTTAAAAACCAGTAGCAACATTTTTGTAAATCATTCCTGTAATAAACAGAAAGCCAGTGAAGTGAAGCTGGAACTGGAGTAATATGTTCCCTTTTTCTAGTTCCTGTTAACAGATGATAGCAGCCTTTTGTACAAGCTACAGCTGGTGAATGGATGGCTTATACAAATTGATGCACAGGGAATTACAATAATCCACATATAAAAACGTGGATAAGTCTTTCAAAAATCCTTAAGAAAATAAAGATTTATTTTAGCAAGAAGTTGTAGCTGAAGAAAAGCTTCTCTTGGATTCTGAACTGACTCGCTTTGTGAATTTATAGAACCTGTCAAAGAATACTGTATGCCAAGATTCCTGACAGAGGAGCAACTGCATGACAGGAAGGGCTCAAGAATTACCTCAGGAAGATTTGATCTCCCAAATACCTTAACTTACATTTTATTATTGTTACGAAAATGATCATATATACAAGTGTCAAACATAATTAACGTCTTCACAGAGTCCATGGGACAGTGTCAGATCCAGCGTGTGTCATTTATCATGAGTAGGACCAGTGTGAGTCAACCAAGAGTCACCCAAATTCAGAAAATCTTGGACCAGGGGTTTGCTGTCACAGCATACAGTTGCAATAAAATCTCCAACAAAAAGATGGTCATGCTTTTAAACCACCACAGCAAAGAAATCAGTAAAAATCCATCTTAAAATACTCCTCAAACTTAGGTGGACGATACACCACTGAGTGCAACAATGGGGTGGAACAATTTATGTCCAGTAGCTGCACTTCAAATCTGGAGCAAAACCTAGTTGATACTTCTCTGTCTGCAAGTTTGCACAGGCACACATACATATCGACAGAGACGTGTTTCTTTCAGACTTTTCCGTTGCCTGGGGAGTCTTGCAAAGTAATTGCCCACCAGGACAACAGGGGGCGGCCACCTTCAAAAATGCACATTTCCTGCAGTTTTCTTCCATGAATTAAAAGTTTGCCACATCATTGTACTAGTTCAGTGTAGGGTTGTATAAAGGTTTGTATCTTCTGACTTCTTCCACAAGATGTTCTGTGTTCAGCTGCTGCAAGATATCTTTAGCACTCTTTTTTTTTTTTTTTATGCCAGTGCTGTTGATGAATTTAAAGGAAGCGGCATCCTGACCAATCACAGGCTTGGGCTCTCCTAAGCTTTACCCAGACATTTAATAAACTGGGCATATCTGTGACTCCTTGTACAGTCCTGCTGCAGATCACTTGCATAGATGGATGATGGTGGTGCGTGTCTCCGCACCCCTGCTGACGGAGAAGTATAAACTAGGTTTAAAGCTTGAGGAAAATCCGCCAAGAGTGGGAACAAGATTTGAATATTTTAGCAAAGCTTTCACCCTTGCCAGTCACTCTGGGAGAGTTAAAGAACACACAATCCGAACGAAGAAGTTCAGAAAAGTGTGTCAACTCACCATTAGTAATAAACAAGAAACCCAGACATAGTCAAACATTTTCAATCAAATTTCTGGTTGAAAGCAGATTCCATCAGCTGCTACAGGTAATCAAGCTCCCAAAGAAACAGAAGCAAAGGAGCCCCAAACCATTACACTACCACCCACATGTTAGTTTGTACAATGCTTTATTTTGTAAAAGGCTGTATTAGGATGGAGTATAATTGCTCCAGCTTCCATCCCTCACTTTTATCCTAGGAGTCCAATTAATACTTTCCCCAAAGTTATGGGGATCCCTAGATGTTCGACAAAACTGAGATATGACCTTTCTTAATGTACTTCATGGATACTGAACTTAAATGAGGAAAGGCAAACCTGATAACCTTTGGAAGTAATTCAAGTTTTTTGTAACCTCCTGGATGTGCTGTTGATAAACACCTGGAGTAAATTTGGTTGACTGACAGATTCTATGCTGTTCCATGTTTTCTCATTTTGTGAATAATGGTTCCTCCTGTGGTTTACAAGTTTCCTGAAGCATTGGAAAAAAGGTTTTGTGACCCTTTTGAGGCTGAAAGATGTCCTTGACTTCTACATTTCTCTAGACTAGGAATGGATGTTTTGATCTTTTATTCTACTCTATGCTGTCAGACAGTTTTTACTGAAGTGATTATTTCATTCTACATGTCTAGCAGTAATTGGCCTTGGGTGTGGCTAGTGAAATCCAATTAATCCTTTGCTTGAGCAGCATTTTCTTCATATTAAACAAAATCTCCATTTGAAAACTGCTCTTTTTCTTTACTTAGGTTATCTTTTTCATATCTTAAAATGTATTTGATAATCTGAAACAATCTAATAAATGAATTCTAAAAAAAGAGAGATGTAGTATCCAACTAAAACTATTGCTGAGAGACATTGAAACAAATATCAGTGGGAGTGTATTGATACATTTTGACTCTGTATATTTCAGTTTTAGCATGTTGAAGACGATATAAAGGCAAGCAGGCAGTAAGAAGGCAGGTTGCAAGAAATAAAGGATTGTAACAACAACATCTTACACTCTGGTATAGAGAGAAAAAGTCCAAAACAAGCGTATCAAAAACAAAACCAAGGTATAACTGGGCTCAGAAACAATAGGATGGAATAAAGATTGACTAAACCAGGAGAGAATATATACTGGGAGATTCACATGCTCTTCAGGAGCAGGTGAGACTAGTAATTCTCAGAATGGAAACAGCAGACACTGAGTTGCAAACTCTTAGTTTGCAACTCAGTGTCCATCCCTAATGCGATGGATAGCTGAAAAGAAACTAACACAAAAACCAACAATAAACAAGAAATACAACATAACCAAACACAGGAATGACTTAAAAAAACAAAAGGTGAGAAAGAGATTCAGAGAGGAGAGATAAGAAAAAGACGAAGCAAATAAAACAGCGCGCAAAAAGAAAGACGACAACAAAAATAAAACATGAGCTAAGGTCTACAAACAGAAACAGTAAGTAAAGACTACAACCTAAAATAAAACTACCCTGGAAAAAAGACTAGTTCATATAAAGAATGAAAAGCCCTCAATTAATATTACATTCACATGTCTGATGATCTTAAGTAAACTCATGACCAGAAACATTTTTCTCATAAAAGTTTCTGATAACAAAAGACCTTAAGGAAAGTATAATGTTGAGTGAAACATTTCAATATAATAGATTTTTTTTTTTTATATTTGAAAACAAAAGTTTTTTGATAGACGTCCTGAGAATACCATAGAAATAGACATTTTTTTATTGTATGAATAGGTCAGACTTTTGAACCAAGAACAGAAAGACTCGTCTCAACATACTCAGGAACATACCTAAAATCTCACAAGAGACTACATTCCATCATTTTGATTCCTAAATCTCCAAATTATAAAATGCATTTTCAATTTTCCATTGAAAATAGTATTTTATCTTAGTAACCCACTCATTTAACAGAAATGCTAACCCCAAATAGGTGTCAAGTATTTTCTTTTTTAGTTTGTGATGACTTCTCCAAATCACTTATAATAATAATAGGTATTTTAGACCCTTAAAACGTAGGTCAGAGACTGAAATAATTCATTCAAATAATAAACTTACTAGGATGAAGCTATTTGTTTTGGATTTCATCATATTACATACTGCTGAGTCATGAGATGTGTAAAAAATAACTGATGCTCCAAAGGCTTATATCTGGTCAAGTTACTGTTTGAAATTAAGCTTTCTTCAATAAAACATTCAGACCGATGTCTCAGGTATGTTCCTGGTTTCAAAAACATTTTACAAAAACAGAGATGAAATAATCTATAAACTATAAGAAAATAGGTAAGCACTATTTTCACAGAAGGAATGGCATGACATATCTTTCTCTAGTTATGTAATTTCTCGCCCCTCATTAACTTTAACAACACAAAAGATAAAACCACCGTTTAAAGCATATCATTTTGACCTGATGACCCTCTCCAAGAATCCTTGTTATGTTTTATTACCTTCTTTTTAACTATTAACCACATTTTTCAGCTGAAGTGCCAGCTGAAAGACATTCTAATGTCCAAATAAAATGAAATTACATTTGATGTGTATTAAGAGATGTAAAAAGTGGTGCACCTCAGTGTGAACTTGTCTGACTATCATGTTAATACCTAACATGTAACCTGAGGAGGAAGTTTACAAAGAGCAAACCACAGCCCCGAGCTACAGATGTGGCTGCCAAATGGTGCAAGTACAAAATTTAACGACCGTAAGCAAGACAAATGAAGCAGCCGTGGCGATTACGTTTTTTTTTACACTTCCTATTCATTTTTCTATATTCCTCTCATTTAAGCTTCGAAGAAACAATTTCAGTGTTTTATTTCAAGGTGGCAACCTTTAACTGTGCATGTTAATCTTAACAAATCATGCACACAAACTAAAACCCTAATTAGAAAATCTAACAATACAAACAAAAAATACAAGAATCTCATATTTTAGAAGCAAACAATATTGCACTATAAAAAAAGCTATCTTTTTCCTGTCTAAACTTGCAATAACAGTCGTGACGTTTCAGCTCTTAAGAAAACAATACACTGAGTGGCCTGATGAGGGTGCTAAACTTTAAGAAAGTTTTCTGTAAAGCACCACATCAGTTCTCTCAGGAAGAAGTAAAGGAAACATTCTCTTTCCCTTTTCATTTCTTTACACATTTCACTCTATCGATGCTTAACGTGAGTTAAAAGGTCATCATTTGACATGATTGTGTTGCTATCCACTAACAGGAAGCACGTCACATGAATGAGCCTTCACATTGGATTAAAAATAGTATTTGGTGCTCATATGCCATGTTAAAACAGGATTACTTGAATTGCTTTGCAACAAATACTATTACAAAATATCACAGGGCTATGAGAAAATTCAAGTGTTTCTTCTGGTAATCCCTGCCGGCAATCTCCCACCTGTAGACTACTGTATGCTGTATTTGTGTGACTGGTGCATGAGGGCTCTGGGCTGATCCAGTGTCACTGAGCTGTTAAAGCAGATGGTCCAGTGGGGATAGAGACTGTATGCTCAAGCAGCTGACCTCATGCCAAAGCTTCAAATTATTATTTTATCCTTTCAGGTGGCCGAAATATTCAGATTCACTGGCACTGCATGCAGAATCTTCTCTGAATATAAAAAAAACGTTTTATAGCCTAAGTCTGCAATAGAGTTGTCTCAATTTCCCCCCTATTGCTGTCTGGTGTGTTCATTTGATATTCCTGAAGCTTTTTCTTCACTAATGCACCTTGAATTACCTTGCTGTTGAAAGTGTGCTATACAGACAAAATTGCCTTGCCTTGCCTAATGTTCTCTAACAAACTCCAGAGGGCTTCACAGAACACCTTAAGAAACTAAGAAACGAAAGCTAAAAGTTGACATGGATTACATCAGCTGCAGTGAATTCCTATAATTCACCTATTTATCTTTACTGAGCTGCAGCGTTCCAACAACGGAAGGGCAGAAACTCGGGAAGCTCCAACCTCCCATATATGGAATAAAAAAAATTCTGTCTTTATTGGGAAGTCCCACGCACTTTGCCGGCGAAAAACTCCGCAAGAAAACTCCCTGCTCTTCCCTGCCAGGCGGCGGGCGGAGCCCGTGCAGGGGAGACAAGCAGCCACGACAGGAGAGCGCGGCCACGAGCCCCGCCGCCCGCCCGGGAAGCCCCTCTGTAAGGACAGCAGGGGATGGGGTAGTTGTGACAAGGCATTTATGGGGCTTCCCAGATGTTTTAACCGTGCGCAAACAGTTTTAAATACACACACACCCACGAACTAACACACACACACTCCTAAGAGTTGGTAATAAATGTAGCACATTAAAAACAAAATTTGGCGGTAGGTGTGGATTATTTTTGTGTTATTATGGATTATTATGAGTTACGAGCATTCTTTCAGGTGGACTTTCACCCTCTTGAATTTTTTTCTCAGCGCGCTTCGCTTTGTTCCCAAGCATTTGGCGAGCGCATGGCGTGCCTCTGTCACAGATCTGATAAGGCGCATGTATGCCAGTGTGTGAAAGAGCAGCTTCCTCATGTCTCATTTCGTCTCGTAAAAGAAAACTTGTACCAGTCTGCCCCTAGCGGCCCAGCAAAATTACTACACCATTTCTTGTAAATGCTTCACTTCTCAGCGCCGCTGTTTATCCTAAAAGGCTGGTCTGGTATCATGGGTACGTGTGTCATGCCAGCGCGTGGGACGGTTTTCAACAGACCGACCCAGGAAAAAAAAATGCATGGAATTAAATGCACTGCCCTGTTATTATTAATAACAAGAATATATATAATCGAGTGCAGTGTGAAGCATTTTGAGTCTGACTAGAAAGGTGCAACATAATTTCAGTCCATTTACCATTTACATAATAACAACAACAGCAACACAATATAGAGCATTTGCAGTGTAGTTAAGCTTTTAAAATATTGCAATTTTATATAAATGTACACGGTGCTAAAAGTCCATCAGTTATTTATATAAAACAGCATGCTATTTTACATGCTCGATTACAAGAAGACATCCAGGTCAGGTCATTTAGTTTTACCCTACAGACAACGTGCAGCGGGCTACTGTAATCAACCCCTCTTGTTATTAACTTCCCTCTTGCACTCAACAACGTGATTTCTCGGAAACGGCTCCACTGCTGAACAAGAGACTCACAAGCGCATGCGCAGCTCACTGTAAAAAATGTCCGCACAGTGGAAGTAAACATATTATTTTAATCATCTCATTGTATTTAAAAATGTTTTTGAGCACATATGCATGAATACATGGATAATAACAAAATGTTTGCAAGTGGCTCATAAAAAATGCTTTTAAGTTGATTAAATATTTATTTGTTTATTTAAAATTAGTTAACTTAATGTCCCTTCATTCCCTATCACGAAGGTATGCAAGGAGCGTTAAGGAGAAAAATCGACATACAACACATGGATGAGCATGTTTTGGGACACAACTACAAAAATCCGACATAAAAAAAACGGTAAAATCATAAAATGTTTCATGAATAACTTATATCGAAGTCAAAACAAGAGGTGCATCGTTTTACAGAATGGGTATTTTTTACAGTGGTCCCTCCCGCCGGACTGACCGGGGAATACCAGCTTGAGCAGTATAAAAGAAAGATCGCACGGCGCCTAACTCAGTTCAAGAAAGCTATCCAGAAGGATAACCAAGGAACGAGAAGAAACTGATTCACAGCAAACTTGGACTTTTCTGATTTTCACGCATCTTCATTTCCCCCTCGGATTGTAAAACGAGCAAACATTGTAAGTGTCTCCAGAGGCGTATCATGTTTATCAAATAACTTAAAGCTCTTTACGCATGCGTTGCATTAAAAAAAAAATCAATGTTTAGTTGTTTTTTTTAAAAGTTATGTTTAGAACAAACGTTTTTCAAGCTTTGTGCTTTTTTCGCTTACAATAAATTGAATGTGGTTCTAATTTATGGACCGGAATATGGAGCATTGTGCGTCACCAACAGCACAGGAGGAGTTGAGCTACTTTGTTTTATATCGTTTGGCCACACGATGAGTGAATTTGGAAAATAATAATTTCAGATGAGCTGCATGTTTTTTTTTTAGGGGTACAACAATGTAACAAATACAGTTGACTCCTACGTGTAAACGCCCCCAAACCTCCCCTCTCTGCGCGCCCTGCAACCCTCGGATGAACTTCTCACCTTTTTCTTTAGCGCGGCCAATAGGCAGCTATAAATCTAAGCTGAGGCGGATGTGGGGAGTTCAGCTTCTCTCACTACTGTGTATCAAGCTCGGTTTCCGTCTTTATCTAACGACTGTCTTGTTTTTTTTTTGTGTTGCTGCGTGTTTTAGGCACAAACATGCCTGTGTCCAGAATGAGGATGAGGCCGTGGCTGGAGAAGATGATCGAATCAAACAACATCAGCGGTCTGAATTGGGTGGATAAGGTAAGAATCTTATAATAATATAATAATTATCGAATCAATAACTAGTTGGGATCATAGTAGTTTTGTTTAAAACAAAGATCTTAAAATATAGGCCTATGGATAGCAAAAAAAAATAATTCTGAAATTTATGTTGCAGGAGAAGACAATGTTCTCTATTCCCTGGAAGCACGCTGCTCGACATGGTTGGGAGCTTGACAAAGACGCCTGTCTGTTCAAAGAATGGGCCATCCATACAGGTGAGCAAACACGAAAACGCGCCGCAGCTGCATTGGTAACAAAATATGTGCTCTGTTTTTGATAGAAATACGGATATCTAACCTTCATATTTCAATGCTTTCTACAGGTAAATATACTAATGGACAGGCTTGCGATCCCAAAACATGGAAAGCCAACTTCCGATGTGCAATGAATTCCCTGCCTGACATTGAAGAAGTGAAAGACAAGAGCATCAACAAAGGCCACCAAGCAATGCGGGTCTTCAGAATGCTGCCTGCTGTTTCAAAAGGTAAAGGTGAAAAACATTACCCAGGATAATTCAAGATTTTAACTGTAGATTTCTTTTCTGCTGTGAGGATATTAAAAGATTGAGCTGTAAAGTGATTAAAATGTTTTTTTTTCCTTTTCTCTACAAAGACAAAAGAAGCAAGTCAAGGGATACCAAGTCAAGGAAGAAGGTAACTACTGTCAATGCGCTCTAGTTAGAGTTTTATTCAAATGATGCCACTCTCACGCAGACTTACACAAGGCTATGTAAATACAGTCACAAAGCATGTATTTCTTTTTTTGTTAAAAAAACTGACAGTTTGTTTTTTTTGTCTCTGCAGATGCAAGCAGTCAAGGAAGAGATGGAGTCGGACTACAGCGAAACACAGTCTCCCGTAAACACGTGTCCACCTGAGGAAACCATGTCCACTCAGGAAAACACAGTAGACAGCACAGTAAACATGGAGCATGGAGGTGAGTGAGAAACTTTGCAAAACATTTATGGAAAAATATGCAAACAATAAATGTTTTAACTATGAGATGTTCTGAACAACAATAATAATACTGTTTCCTTGTTGCAGGGTTTGAACCTCCAGTTGAAGTTCCAGAGTTGTCCATGTTAGTTGAGATTGAGACAGATCCTCTGCAGCACAACTTTCCCCACAGATTTGAGGTTTCCCCTGAACACAGCCTTGGTAAGACAGCAAGACAATTTTTTTCTCACTGTAAAATATGTAATTTTTTAGAGAATTAGATGAAATTCTACCATACCACCATACTTATTTTCTTTTTCTCTCCCCGCTTGTTTGCTCTTCCAGAATATGACTATCCTCAAGATGTCATTGAGGTAAGCATGACCTTTTGCTCATACTCTTAACTGCATGCATTTTTTCATTGGCAGGAATACCCATGCTTGTCTTGTTTTGCCTGTTTGGCATCATTAATTATAAAACAACAAAGCTAATTGTTAAAAAAGCACTTGATGTGAGTAATCTCCAGTTGGTCAAAGTATAGTTTGTACTCAGTCTGGTGTTGCTCTTACAGATTTGCAAGATACTGGAGAAAGAATCACAGTGGATGTACAGTTCAGACGGCAGGGGATTCCTTCACAATGAAGCATGTACCAGTCCAGAGAGTGAATGGAGTGAATCTTCCTCAGGTAAATACCACTAACCGATGAGGAAGTTCTACTCTACTGCAGTTATAAGCTATTAAAAGTAGAAGCAGGTTGTATATATATACACTTTGGGAGTTCTAGTCCAACACATGTTAGAATTTGCATATAGCTCTGGATCCCTTTAGCAACCAGACAACTGTTAATAGGACATTGGCTCTTTTTTTTCAAATTTATACCTACTGTCACCCTTACTCATGCTGGAATGTTCTGTTTGATTTGCAGGCGAAGAATTAGAAGACATTCCTCAGTACACAACACTGGGCACAGATTTCCAATCCCCAACATACGAATTCTGGAACAGCTTTTGCCCGCTTTGAGACCTCCATGACAGGACACTTAAACATTTTGGACTGTTTTTAAAGCTCTTCCTGTTGACAAGCTCCACTCCTCTACCCTCCCTCCACCGCCTATCAGAGTCAACCCCCCTCTGCCCCACATTAAGCTATGATGCTATCCGCTCTGTCGTGTGTGCTGTTTCATGGTAGCAGTTCAAAGACTGTTGTACTTATTTTTCCTATCCGCCGATGTGAAGGTATAAAGAACACTTCTGTGTTACAGGACCACAGATGCTGTGAACGTATGGTTTTGGCTGGTTCAAAGCAGATTTGGTGTCCATTGTGTTTTGACTTTTTACTGTACAGATTATGTCAAGACCGGGCATTACACCATGATCCACAAATGTCAGTAATTTGGAGGTACACCTACCTGAAATGCAAAAAAAAAAAAAAAAAAACTTCATCATGCTATAAATATTTTTCATATAATAAGGTTATCGTGCCATTTATTTGATCACATAAAGTTTTTTCCGTTAGACTTATAAATGAACTTTTGCTAATGGGTAAATGCATTCTTACATCTCAACTCTTCTGATTAGCCTGTCAACTTTATGTGAAAGCACTTCCTGATGTTTGTTTAGGACATTTGTAAAAAGTGTACATATTTGTTTGTTGTTTTTTTTTTACAAAATAAAAAATGTTTGAACATATGTATGTCTACAGACTTTTTTTATGTATAGAAACAGATTTCAGCTGCCCCACACGTAACATTAACTGAAGCTTTACTAGTCTACAAACATTTCAAAATGGATGTTATACTGAAGATGAACTGCTGTGATATCAGAACCTAATGTAGATTAGCACTCAAAATAACCATTGTGGCATTTGTTTAAGTGATACGTCCTCTAAGGGTACGTTCACACTGCAGGTCTTAATGCTCAATCTCGATTTTTGAATTAAATCCAATTTATTTGTGTGGTTGTTCACACTGTAACTGAAATACAACAGCAAACACGCTACCGTGTGAACGGTTCACAGCCCCAAAGTGGCCCTCATGCGTAGAAGAAGACTAGATGTCACACAAGGAGTTCTGTTTACAGAAGTTAAATTGTCAGTTACAGATGTTTGTGTTTGTGCTGCAGTTTGGCAAGTAATGCACAGTCGGAATTGAAAACATTCTGACAAATTATTTAGAGAAAGAAAGGCATTGAGAGCAAACAGAGCCCACATTTTAACAATGACTTTTTGTGGGGCTGTGGCTGCTACCTCTGCACAGAGGTATATGTGGATCTGGAGTTGGAATCGTGGTGGAGTTAGAATGTGATGGGCTTCACTGATAAGAGTTCATCCACGATTTCAGGATGTTAAGACAGACCTTTGAAAACTCTGTCAATGCCCCCTCTAGAGCAGATTAGAATGTCTGTCTCGTATCAGTGACATGCAAGACGAATTTAATCTGACATGACCATTCAGACTGACGTCGCTTTCAAAAACTTCATATATGGATTTAATACCACATATGAAAGTGACCTGGGTCAGAATTGGAAAACAAAAACTGATTTGTGCTGTTCAGACAGTTATAAAAAAATTAGATATTGGTTGCATATAGGTAAAAAGTCAGACTTGATGCACTTTTGCCTTCAGTGTGAACGTAGCTTAATATTAATAAGTTCAATGAGCTGTAAAAATGTATTATCTTGATTCAAAATACACAGTATGTAGAATACTAACTGTTGTTATATTGTAAAACAGTGTAGAAATCTTGAATTATATTCAAAATGACAGATTTGTTACCAAGTATATACAAAGTAGGACAGTACTGGCCATTCTTACCATGGCGTTGTGTAGCTCCTTATTAACTAATATTGTGGTATAAACAGTTCCTCCATATATTTTTTCTTCCTCATCTGGGGTTCCCCTGTAAAGCCCAGGGCTTTTAAAGACACAGTGCTAATGTTGCATTATAAACTGGCCTGCATGCTGGCAACATTCAAGTGAGAATGACCAACAACAGGTCAAATGTAAAAAAAATAAAATAATAAGATGAGCAATTATGTCTGAGCATATCCCCGGCTCTGGAAGAGAATACATTCTTTTCATTCATCTTTCAAGTTTGTCTGGATGTTTGTGGATGACTGTAAGCTACATTTGATTGATAGACTGTTGGTTTACTTGTTTGTGTGGCTTCTCAGCCTCTCAGTGTACAAACCTTAAAAGCCTGAAAAACAGAAAACGTTTCCTGCTTCTTGAACTAAGATGTGTGATCTTGTGTTTGCACTTTAATGACAGATATAGAAAGGATGCAATTCAAGCATTAATACCCATTTGAAATCATGGATTGCTTCTTGGGTAAACACAATCATTGAGACTGAATGAGGAGAAACAGGGCATTTCCTGTAAACTGTCTGATTAAAGGTAAAAACCACAGGCATAAGCTTCTTAAGCCTTGACCAAATCTGAAAGTTTCTTAGCAATTTTTGTAATTATAAACACAAATGTAACCAAACCTGGACATTGTTGGGTTGTGTAAAAAAAATTAATAAATAACACACAATGTTCTAAAAGTCATAACACAGGGACAATTTTCTATCTTTAAGTGTATCAAAACATGCATAATGCAAATAAGTGCTTTATGCACACAGATTATTTATAGATATGTTCCACATACAAAAGCAGTACTGTCATAAACAACAGTGGTACTGTTTTCAGTCATGCACTTGGATCGTACGTTTTGCGGTTGCTTTTAATGGCAAGTGTTGCCGGCCCGATGATTTCGAATTTTGCTCTTCAAAACTATCATAGGGTTGCAAACTATTAGGGATTTGAGCCGTAGTCATCTATTATATTTTAAGGTATGATCCGTTTTACGTTTCATAGGTTTTGTTTCTGTGCTTTTTATTTCCTGGTTTGTCTCAAGCTGTATTCTTCAATCCTATCTGCTATTTTTCACATCTGTTCTCCAATATCAATGAGACCCTCTCCAGGTATATAGATTTATACATAGTTTCAATTTATCATTTGTCATTTAACACTGCCATGCCTTTGATGTATCTGTTCACATCACGCTTTTGATTGACTCTATAGCATATAGCAATATCTCCAGAATCAGCTGTAGGTACTAGTGATGCTATTACGGTAATAAAGATTCCAGCAAGCAGTAAAGCCGTGGTTCCGCTCCAAAAAGTGCCTGTCCTGCTCCTGTGTTGCAACTCTTATCTAAGACTTGAAGCCATAACTGTCCTGTATAGCAGCTGAACTCAAGCAGATAGAAAGACATGGAGTTGCAGTGTCCTATTGAGTCCCGATCTTATGCAAAATCACTTCTGATCTAAAATTAAAATACCATCCATTTTCTGTACTGTCCATCCTATGCAGGGTTGTGGGGGGGCTGGTGCCTATCTCCAGGAGTCATGGGGCGAGAGGTGGGGTACACCCTGGACAGATCGCCAGTCCATCCCAGTGCAACACAGAGACATACAGGACAAACAAGCATGCTCACACTCATACCGAAGGGCAATTTAGAGAAACCAATTCACCTAACAGTTATGTTTTTGGACTGTGGGAGGAAGCCAGAGTACCTGGAGTACCCACACATGCACAGGGGGAACATGCAAACTCCATGCATAAAGGCCTCAGGCTGGGATTCGAACCCAGGACCTTGTTGCTGCAATGCAACAGTGCTACCAACTGCGCCACTGTGCAATCCTAAAATGAAATTACCATCTATTTAAATTCCTCTAGAAAAGAAAAGTGCAATTTTGAAAGAAAGAAAGAAATATTTATTTTTAGTTCAGTTTGAAGATTTATTTGAAATGAATGCATGGCACAAAACTTAACATGCCCAAAAATGCATCCAATAAATCCCTTTAGCAGATTTCACAAAAAACATTGACATTCTGACGATGTTTGCTTTTCAGTTTCTTGTGCAGCTAATCTAAAGGATAAAATCAAACTAAATTACTGCCATCTAAAATATAAGTTAAAAAAAGTTAAATGAATTGTCAGCAGGGATGTCCAAACTGCAACAAACAATTAGGTCCACAGACCTGATCTTCGGGGCTAATCTTCTCTCACAACCTGTATACAACCTGCCTTCCCTTTTTTCTTGTATTTGTACAAAAAAGGCTGTAGACCTACATAAACATACATGTACACACTTTTATTTTATTTTTTTCCCTCTAAAGTTTATTTACACTTAATGTCAATGTGTCAATATCAATTATGAGTGCTTGAAAACCAAAGGCAAATTCCTTGTTTGTGAACAAAATCTTTACTCATAAACCTGATTCTGAAAATTACTTGGAGACCCATAAATGCTGAGGCAATGGGTTCATTTGAAATCAGGGAGCAAAGCCAAAGCCCCGATCAGTTCCACTCCGGTCCTGCTGGGTATCTGGTCCACGGTTGGGTCCAGCCGGGGTGGGGGTGCACGGGGCAGTTGCCAACCCTCTTCTCCCACCTGTCTGCTGTTAATGAACAAATACAGTGCCCTGGATCCGAACTTCCTCCTCTGACAGCCCCTGGCCCCCGTCGCCCTGCAGGCTCACAGCTCAATCCTTCCCAGCAGACAGTGCAGCTGTCAGACTCCCGCAACCCTCCATGTCGCGCCAAACCCCGGACTGCTGCTGGAACTCGCCGAGGAGTGCTCTACTTCACCCCGAAACCACAGAATGAGCCCACGGTGCTCAATACACATCGCTGCACTCATGGGGATGCTTCTCAGCTTGGCATACAGCAAGTCCAAGATGGTGAACAAACTCCTTGCCAGAGTCAACACTTTTACCTTCATGATGAATACAATAAACCCCTAATAAACCCCAAGGTGCAGACCCACCCCCCACCACGCTTATCATCGGCGACTCCACCATGAGGTGTGTGAGGATGAGACAAGAGGATGAGAGGAGCCCTCACTCTGTCTTTCCTAGGAGCCACCGTGAAGAGCATTGCAGAAAAGGTCCTGGACCTCATTCAACTCCACACGTGTGAGTAAAGTTTTAATTCTCGCTGGCACCAATGACATTCACATGCAACAGTTTGAGCTCCTGAAGTGTGATTTTATCCACCTTTTTAATCTTTAAAAAAACTCATGTCTGTTTTAATCTCTGGTCCCATTCTCACTGTGGACAGAAGAATTGGTGGTTTTAGCATAGTTTTATCCCTAAACACTTGGCTTTCCTCTGCCACCGTGATGCACAACATTGGTTATATAGACAACTTTAACATTTTCTGGGGCAGGAGGCACCTTTTTGGGACGAATTAGACCATAATCTTGATTGCTTATTTATAACAGAAACATGGCTGAGGGCAGATGCCCCTGTTGTTCTTACAGAGACCTCCCCACCACATTTTAGCTTCAATTATTCCACAAGGAGTAGCAAAAGAGGAGCCGGTACTGCTTTTATAAGTTCATCAATGCTTTCTGCAAAATCTGTTTTATTTGATGATAATAATAATAATACTAATAAACTTTATTTGTAAAGCGCTTTTTATACAGAAAAAATGCAGTTCAAAGTGCTTTACAGAATAAAAATCCCCCCCACAAGTTTAAGCATGAACAGAATTATACTACCCTCCCCCCAATCCTATCCCCATGTGCGGACACATTCAGGAGCAACATTAAAAGGACATTAAAATAGAAAATAAGATGGACAGGTGGCCGAGTACAGATGAGCCAGGTTAGGTAAGGAAACACCATCTAGGGAGCCATCTGCACCGGCAGCAGCAGCCGAGGCACTGACCCAGGGCGTCCAGAGGAGAGGAGGCCAGGATCATGACCTCCACCCAAGCACCACCTGGAGAGCACCCAGGCAGCCACAGCTGACCACCTCTCCCGGGGCAGAGGGCTCCCATAGAGGAAACACTGGAACGTTTTATTTATCAGTATAAAACAACAGGCTAACATGTTAAAATACACAAATAAATAAATAGATAGCACTTTTGAATACACTGCAACTGTTTTTAGCACTCCTCAGATTTTATGCATCACAGTTTATAGGCTTCCTAAAAAGAGCACACCTTTTATTCAAGAATTTCAGCGTTTTTATCAAACCTGCACAATTCCTTTGAAAATATATTTTTTGCTGGTGATTTTAATCTACATGTGGATGACCTTTTAGATCCTTTATCAAAATATTTTTTTAATGTTCTGAATCATATGGATTTTTGTCAACATGTCACGCAGCTGACTCACAACAGAGGACACACCCTGGACTTGGTCATCACGTATGACCTGTTCACCAGTGTGTCCTCTGTTGTTGACTTGGCTGTCTCTGACCACTACTGTGAGTTTTTTACCATCACCAGTTTTATCCAGTGGGAGACCTCTGTGAGAACTGTCAGGAAACGGCATCTAACCCCTGAAGTGGCTTTCTTGAAGTTTTAGAAAAGATAGCTCCTATTGCTTTACCTGCCCCCTGTGATTTTATTGTCAGTGATTTAAACAGTAGACTTCAGTGCGCTCTCGACCTGCTTACTCCACTAAAAGTTAAACTCAAAACTTGCATCGTTGTGGAGAAATTAAGACCTCAAAAAACAGAAGAGAAATTGTAGAGTGGTAGAGAGAAAATGGAGGAAAAATAAAATCGCGATGAACCATCAAATATACACAGAACTTCTCAAAGCATACAATAAAGCAGTATGAAATTCTAGAAATGCATACTTTTCCAAAATCATTTCAGATCATAAAAATAATCACAAAATAAATTTTTCCACCACTGACAAAATTTCTTAAATGTGTTTCTAATGCATTTCAGAAAACCCCCTTAAACGCTCTCTGTGAGTTCGTAGACCACTTCAGAGGGAAGGTAGACACCATCAGATGTTATATTTTATCTTCTCAAAGTAACATGGTTTTAGACAAATCTGAGGAAACACTGGACAGTTTTGTTCTGGTACAAGCTGAGATTCTTGATAAAGTTTTCTCCTCAGTGAAGCCCACCACATGTCATTTGGACTCAATTCCTCTTCATTTTTAAAAACCGTTTAATGGATCTTTTAGAGATGAGATTTTAACCTTGATGAATTGCTTCCTTCAGACGAGGGTCTTTCCTACTGCCTTTGAGGGGGCACTGGTGAGACTCCTGCTAAGGAAGAGCAACTTAGATTTTAATTATTTTAACAACTTTCGACCAGTATCTAACTTACTGTTTTTAAGCAAAACTTTAGACAAGCTTGTTTTAATTCAACTCAATCAAATCAAACTTTATTTATAAAGCGCTTTTTTATACAAGAAGTTGCATCACAAAGTGCTTTACAGATTAAAATGACCCCACATAAAACCACCTTCCCTTCTCTCCCCCACAGATTTAAAAGCATGGTCACAGTTATACCCCCCACCCCCCAACCCAACTCCCACGCACACACACAGTTAAAAGAAAAAGTAAAAAAGGACATTGGGCCGAGTGTAGATGAACCATGCAAGGAAACGCCGTCAGAAGAGCCATTTGCCCCGGCAGTGGTAGATTAACAGCAGCAGCCGGGGCACCGACACAGGGCACCCAGTGGAGGCAAGGCCAAGACCCCCACCTCCACCCAAGCTCCACCTGGAGAGCACCCAGGGAGTGACAGCCGACCACCGCTCCCAGGGCAGAGGGCTCCCACAGAGGAAACACTGGAACGGGGATTAAGATAAATTAAAGTATAAAAATAAACAGTAAATTAATGTGCTAAGATTAAATAGTAAAACTGATAAAAATATAATCATATAAAACATGCAGAGCAAGTAAACAGACAGTAATAAATAATAATCAGTTAAAAGCTAAGATAAAAAGGTGAGTCTTGAGCCTGCTCTTAAAAACATGAACGTTCTCTGCAGCCCTGAGGTCCTCTGGCAACCTGTTCCAGAGGTGAGGGCCATAAAACTGGAAAGACGCCTCGCCATGCGTGTGTGTCCTGACTTTTGGGGTGACAAGGAGACGGCTGCCAGAGGAGCGCAGAGACCGCGAAGGTTTATATGGTAAAAGCAGTTCAGAGAGATAAGAAGGCCCAAGACCATTAAGACACTTAAAAACCATTAAAAGAACCTTAAAGTCGATCCTGAAATATACGGGGAGCCAATGCAATGATTTTAAGACCGGTGTAATGTGCTCCCGCCTCCTGGTCTTCGTCAGGACACGTGCTGCTGAATTTTGTAGTAGTTGTAAACCTGATATAATCTTTTTGGGAAGACCAGAAAGCAGGGCATTACAGTAATCAATTCTACTGGAGATAAAAGCATGCATCAGTGTCTCCGTATTGGCCCGAGAGAGAATGGGGGGGACTCTGGTGATGTTCTTTAGTTGATAAAAACCTATTTTAGTAATATTTTTTATGTAGGGAATAAAAGTCAGCGCAGAGTCAAAAAATCACGCCCAGGTTCTTCACTTGTAAAGAGGGATTAAAAGACAGTGATTGTAGTTTTGGTAAAAGTTTCTCTCTCTGAGCCTCAGGACCGATGACTAAAACTTCAGTTTTGTCCTGGTTGAGCTGGAGAAAGTTTTCTGCCATCCAGGATTTAATGTCTAAAATGCAGTTAAAAAGTGCATCCATTGGCCGTGTGTCATCGGGAGACGTGGAATGTACAGCTGTGTATCATCAGCATAACTGTTAACGTTGACTCCATGTCTTCTGATGACGCTGCCAAGAGGGAGCATATACAGGTTAAAAAGCACTGGGCCTAAAATCGAACCCTGGGGCACACCACATGTAATCCTATGGATCCTAGAGGAGCAGGTATCTAAACTTACCATAAAAGTCCTGTCTGTGAGATAGGATGTGAACCATTTGTGAACAGCACCAGAGAGGCCAATCTGTTTTAAACGGGTTAAAAGAATAGTGTGGTCTACTGTATCGAAGGCAGCGCTTAGATCCAGTAGAACCAACACTGTCACCCTCTGTGCATCATAGTTTCATCTAAAATCCTTTAAAATCTTTAGAAGGGCCGTCTCTGTGCTGTGGTTTACCCTAAATCCAGACTGAAATTTCTCCAGGACATTGTGCTCATTAATAAAATCATTAAGTTGAATTAAAACAAATTTTTCTAAAATTTTGCTTAAAAAAGGTAAGTTAGATACCGGTCTAAAATTGTTAAAATCATTAAAATCTAAATTGCTCTTCTTCAACTTGGGCCTCACTACCGCCCCTTTAAAGGCGGCAGGAAAGACCCCCGTCTGAAGGGAGCAATTCATCATGGTTAAAATCTCATCTCTAAAAGATCCATAAAATTGCTTAAAAAAGGAAGTGGGAATCGGGTCCAAAACACATGTGGTGGGCCTCACTGAGGAGAAAACTTTATCAAGAGTCCCAGCTTCTACCAGGACAAAACTGTCCAGCGTTTCCTCTGGTAAAGACACACACTCAGATTTGTCTAAAACCATGTTACTCTGAGAAGATAAAATCTTACATCTGATGGTGTCTACCTTCCCTCTGAAATGGTCTGCGAACTCCTCACAAAGAGTGTTTGGGGGGGTTTTAGGAAATGAAGTAGTAGCTCTGTTAAAAAGTTTATCAATGGTGCAAAAAAGGATTTTGGATTTATTTTTTCATGTTCCGAGATGATTTTGGAGAGGTATGAATTTCTTGAATTTCTTACTGCATTGTTGTATAATTTGAGAAGATCTGTGTATATTTGATGGTTTATTGTGGTTTTACTTTTCCTCCATTTTCTCTCTGCCGCCCTACAATTTCTCTTCATTTTTCGTAAGTTTTCATTTTTCCATGGCGTTGCAGCTTTAGATTTTAAACTTTTAACTTGTAGTGGAGCAAGCCGGTCAAGAGGGGACTGAAGCCTTCTGTTAAAATCCTTGACAATAAAATCACAGGGGGCAGGTAAAACAATAGGATTCTTTTAAAAAATTTCCAGAAAACCTGCAGCCACTTCAGGGGTTAGATGGCGCTTCCTGAGAGTTCTCAGAGGTCTCCTGCTGAATAAAACTGGTGATGTTGAAAAACACACAGTAGTGGTCAGAGACAGCCAAGTCAACAACAGAGGACACAATGATTTTCTGAACATTCATAATGTCCAAGATAAATTTCAGTCTGGTTTTAGGGTAAACCCCAGAGACAGCTATTTTGAAGATTTTAGATGATTAAATTATTTCAGATTAAACTTTGATGCGCAGATTGTGACAGTGTTGGTTCTACTGGTTTTAAGCGCTGCATTTGAAACAGTGGACCACACTAATCTTTTAACTCATTTAAAACAAACTGGCCTTTTTGGTGCTGTTCACAAATGGTTCTCATTCTATCTCACAGACAGAACTTTTATGGTAAGTTTATATACCTGCTCCTCTAAGGTCCACAAGATTACATGTGGTGTGCCCCAGGGTTCAATTTTAGGCCCAGTGCTTTTTGTACTGTATATGTTCCCTCTTGGCACTGTCATCAGAAGACATTGAGTTAACTTTAACAGTTATGATAATACACAGTTGTACATCTCCATGTCTCCCGATGAACCATGACCAGTGGATGCACTTTTAAACTGAATTTTAGACCTCAAATCCTGGATGACGGAAAACTTTCTCGAGCTGAACCAGGACAAAACTGAAGTTGTAGTCATCGGTCCTGAGGCTCAGAGAAATAAACTTTTACCTAAACAACAAACACTGTCTTTTAATCCTTCTTTACAAGTCAAGAACATGGGTGTGAGTTTTGATTCTGAGCTGACTTTTATCCCTCACATTAAAACATTACTAAGACAGGTTTTTATTATCTAAAGAACATTGCCAATGTCAGCCCCATTCTCTCTCGGGTCAACACGGAGAAACTGATGCATGCTTTTATCACCAGTAGAATTGATTACTGTAATTCCCTGCTTTCTGGTCTTCCCATAAAGAGTATCTCAGGTTTACAACACTTACAAAATTCAGCAGCACCTGTACTGAGGAAGACCAGGAGACGGGAGCACATTACACCCGTCTTTAATTCTTTGTATTGGCTCCCCATATGTTTTAGGAATGATTTTAAGGTTCTTTTAATGTTTTTTAACTGACTTAATGGTCGTGGGCCTTCTTATCTTTCAGAAATGCTTTTACCATATGAACCTTCGCCGTCTCCTTGTCATCCCTAAAGCCAGGACATGCACTCATGGGGAGGCGTCTTACCAGTACTATGACCCTCACCTCTTGAACAGGCTGCCGGAGGACCTTCAGGGCTGCAGAGAACGTTCATGTTTTTAAGAGCAGCCTCAAGACTCGCCGTTTTTAGCCTAGCTTTTAACTGGTCATTATTTATTATACAGACCCTTTCCAAAAAACTTGAATACCATGGAAAAGTTTATTTATTTCCATAATTCCATTCAAAATGTTAAACTTCCAGGGGTGTCGTGTAGCACAGTGGTTAAAGCTACATTGTGTAAGAACTTCTCCCATCTAGCGGTAAAACAACCAACTGAATATTACGTTCTAGCCCCACCTCCCATCCCCCCATTTCGAGTGCGTTTTAACTCCTACGTCGGCCGTTTCGTGCCAAGGTTAACATGGCTTCCAGTACTACGACTTCCTCCAGTGTTCCTTCCAGTGAAGAGTTTACTTTAAAAAACTGCATTGCATTTAGTTATATAGTCAGACGTCTGCCGCGTCGCGAGTAGACAATCTCCCTCTGGCATTCGTCATGGTGCAACTGAGTGTAGCCAAAGAACGAAAGGCGGAGCTAGAATTTCCAGGAATGTCCCTCGTGGCGCAATGTATTTCAAAGATGGAAGCTCAACATGCATTCAGCCATTCGTGCGACTCGCGCGTATGTATTCTGAATAGCAGGTTCTACACTTACGAGAATACTTTCATTAGTAGGTGGAAGTAATTACACATGAATGAGCACATATTTTTGAAAGAACAAAGGGGTTTTTAATTAATTCAAAAAAGTACATAATGTAGCTTTAAGACGGGCACCCCATATTCAGAAGCCTCAGCCCTCGAAACGGTTGTCCCAGGTTTGACTCCCGTCCCTGTGGACCTTTGTCTCTCCCCTTTCTGTACTTTCCACTATCAAATAAAGGCCACTTTGGCCACATAACCTTTAAAAAAAAGTGTTAAACTTCCATAGATTATAGATTCAGAGCCCACAACTTAAACGATTTCAAGTATTTAGTTGTTTTGTTGTACATAATTCGGGCTTCCAGCTCGTAAAACCCACAAAATCAAGAATTCAAAAAAATGTTGAGTCCTGTGAAGAAATCACCATTTACTTCTCAGTTTTTGTTGAAAAAAAGAAATAAATTAGGATCACATCAAATCAATCAAAATATGGTATTTTCAAAATAATATGTCAATCTTGTTTGTCTACTTGGTAGGGAATCCCTTTGCCTTAATTACTGCCTTGTGGCATTGAAACAATCAGCCTGTAGTATTGCCTGGGAGTTATGGAAGCCCAGATTTCCTTGATGCTTGCTGTCAGCTTTCCTTTGTTTTTGGGTCAGGTGCCTCGCATTTTCCTCTTGATAATACCCCGTAGATTCTCAATGGGGTTTAGGTCCGGCAAGTTGGCTGGCCAGTCAAGCACTGTGATGGCATTGGTATCAAACCAGATTCTGGTGCTTCTGGCCGTATGAGCAGGGGCCAGGTCCTGCTGAAGATGAAATCTGCATCTCCACACAGATCCTAAGCAGAAGGAATCAAGAAGTCCTTTAAAACATTCTGATAGACTGATGCGGTGAACTTGGATTTAAGAAAGCAGAGTTTACCAACACCTGCACTGGACATTGCCCCCCAAATCATGACTGACTTTGGATACTTCACACTGTACCTCAAGCAACTTGGGTTCTGTTCCTCACCCGTCTTCCTCCAAACCCTTGGATCTTGATTCCTGAATGAAAGGCACGCTTTACTTTCATCGGAAAAGAGGACCTTGGACCACTGGCCAACAGTCCAGTCCTTCTTCTCCTTGGCCCAGTTGAGACGCGTCTGAATGTGGTAGTTTTTGAAGCTATGACTCCAGCCTCATTATACTCTTTCTGGATATCTGCCAGATTCATGAATCTTCTCTGTTTGAGAATCCGCTGAAGCCCACAGTCAGCTCTTCTGCTGGTGCATCTTCACCTGATACATTTTGCACTTCCATTAGACTTTCCATTGATATGCTTGGACACAGCACTCTGTGAACAGCCAGCCTCCTTAGCTATGAGCTTTTGTGGCTTACCCATCCTATGGAGGGTACTAACTCCGGTTCTTCTGGCCACTTGTCAAGTCAGTCTTCCCCATATTGAACCTAACAGACAATTGAGCCAAAGTGAAGCAATTTAATGATACCTGGGAAAACCTGTGCACATGCTCTGAGTTTAGTAGATGAGTAGTGTGTGACACTAATTATGTACAGATAAACAACCAAATACTTGTAATATTTAAGTTGTGGGCCCTGAATCTATAATTTATGGAAGTTTAATGTTTTGAATGGAATTATGGAAATACACTTTTGCATGATATTCAAATTTTTTGGAAAGGGTCTGTTTTAGTTTCACATTTTAAGTTGAATTACTGAAATAAATTAACTTTTGCACAATATTCTAATTTTTTTGAGTTTCACCTGTAGTTTCAGATCAAATTATGCACATGGTAATAATTCAAAGGCCCTCAAAAATGACAGTTTATATGTGTGAATACCAAGGTGTTATTACACCCGAAGAAGTTTGTTTACAATATAAACCTTTGTTTTGGACCAGCATTGCTTTGTGGTTCATTTACATTTAGAAAAAAATTTACATTTTATTAGACCGTGGTTCCAGTCATAAAATTTAGCTTATGCAGACTTGTCGGAAAAGTGGATTTTACACTGCTAACTGACATGGCACTGTCTTCTTTAGGGCAAGTTTATGGGAAGTAAGTTTGAGCAATACTTTTTATTTCATATTGACATGAAAGAAATTTGGTCACTATAAAGCCTGTGCTTTACCAACTTATTTAGATGTACTTATGTTTCATTTCAGTTTAAGCAATACTGTAAAACTCAACTAAGCTAATTATTAAACATGACACTTTTTTAAGCTTTTCCAAAACTGCAACAAAAATGCTGTTTGTAGTTTAGAATAAATTAAGACAACCCCCATGTTTATTACCGGATAAAATGTTTAAAATCACATGCAGGTGTGTCACATCCTGTACATGTGATAACTTTGCTGCTTAGCACTTTGAATAAGAAGTCTTTTTTGTTATTGTAATATGTACAACAAAATCAACATTTCATCTAAATCAGTTAATTAAAATATTAATTTAATTGAAAGCTGACAGACTTCCTTCTGTGCGCTTTGAAGTGCTGTCCTCTGGGGCTCTGTGGAGCTCCTGCACTACACCCATATACAGTGGCTTGCAAAAGTATTCGGCCCCCTTGAACTTTTCGACATTTTGTCACATTACAGCCACAAACATGAATCAATTTTATTGGAATTCCACGTGCAAGACCAATACAAAGTGATGTACACGTGAGAAGTGGAACCCTCAGAAAGAGTCTAGGTGTACATGCCCAAGTTCAGGTTATTCTCAAGATTAATTCCTAGGAAGCGAAAGTCTACCCTTTCCACAAAGTCCCAAGTCATGTATAATGGAAGGATATCCAGTTCATTTGGAGTAGACTTTCCACATTTATACCTGCCATTTAGACTTAGACATATTGTTGACGTATGACCTGCAAAAAATCCTTTAAAAAGCTCACTGGTGCGGGGCTAACTTTTCTCAGACTGCTAAAGGGCTACAAGAAGCATGTCAGCCAAAAGGAGTAACACTATATAGGGGGCAAAGTGATCTAACTTAACCCCTTTAACTTCAGTTAAATTCATTTCAGTTTTTTCTCATTAAAAAGAACTTAAATAGACAAACAGATGCACTATATTTATGAAATGTATAATCAAACAATCCAATCAAAGAGACCTCAGAAGAAAATTTTGTTTACATCTTTGGGTTAAGGTTAATTTTCATTTAAATGTAATTAAATTACTTCCTTTTTCAAAGATAAATTGGATTAGACAATTGAGCTAGTGCAAAATGAAAAAAATATGACAAAACTTTTTTTAGAAGACAAATGATATACAATTTTGTTTCAGTGGTTTTAAAAAAGCTCAAACAAAATAGCAACTGTTGCGTAGTACAATACCACTTGTAAAAGTTTTAGTTTAAATATTATGGGATATCCTGCTAGAACTAAGACCATCAGTCTTTCAGCGCAGTGATTGGTGGCTTCAACCAGTCAGCTTCCTAGAAACTTAAAAACGTATTCCCCGATCACTCAAAATAAACAGTCTGTTTTGACATAAACAGTGTAGAAATTATCTTCCTGACATTGTTAGTTTTCCTGTTTTATTAAAAGAATAATATTAAACATGTCATGGAACTTTAAAAGTTGTAAATTTTACTTGTTTAGACAAAAATGGCCAAGTTTAACATACATCAAAAAGTCTAATTTCCACCTAGATTCTTTTTTATGGATGAATACGCAGCACAATTGCCAGTGTGACTGACACCGACTATTGCTATCCCTAAAAATAGCCATATTTAATAATTAATAGAATGTGTTCCGATAAGGCTTGTTAGATTGAACGTATCTATTCAAAAGAATCTTTAAAACAGGTATTAAACATCCTTTTCATTGAGCCCACATTTTAGTATTAAACATTTGTTATTGTTCTAATATTCTAATCCTAAAAATTGTGTTTTAATTAGCTGTAAGTGGAAAATCCTAAAAGAAAAATAGAAATAAAAAGGTAAAAAAAAAAATGTGATTAATTGATCTATATATTTATCTCTAAATTGAGGACTTTTCTATAATATTCTAATTTAAAGAATATTTTTATATTTATTTTATTATTATATTTTTCAAATTGTAAAGTATTACATTTTAAGTCATTTTTAAAACTGAAAATAAAACAGAAAACACGTTTTTGTCCATTAAACTTCCAGGAGTAATTCTCGCTTTTGACAAAGCATGCGTTTGAATATCATTTATTTCGTCAATGCCAAAAGTGAAACAGATGACAAAGTACACTTTATTGAAGAAAATACCGAGTGCAACTTTATTTTAAATGTATTGACATAACAGCTTGATTGTCACAGTCTTTCCAAAATTTCTGAAATAGCATTTCACTTAGATGTTGATCAACTGCTACAATAACCCTATTGTATAAGCCATATGTGACATGGGTCACACCTTGAAGTTTGAACCATTATAAAAAAGTCGAAACCTTTATATTTGTAGTAAATGGGTAATAGGTAAATCAATCATTGACTAATTAAATAAGATTAACAAGTTTGAAGGTTGTGTGTGATGTTTTACCTGATATGCTTAGTTTCTAACTATGCCAGTGAGAGTGAAGTCTTTTATTAAAACACCAAATCAACAACACTTAAAGACATACATGGCATATAGGGCAAAATTACAGTCCTATGGATAAACCAAAATACAGACCTATTTACAGACCAAAATATAGTAGTGCATAATTGTGAACTGAAAGGAAAGCTTTGTTTTACAAATAATCTGAAAAATATGGCTTGCATTTGTCCCTGGGTAAACTTATTCAGATATCCCTTAATAAAATGTAGTGCAACCAGTAACCTTCAGAGATAATCTACTAAAACACAGTCCACCTGTGTGTAATCTAGTTTTAGAATAAATTAAGCTGTTCTGTGAAGACATCAGAGGTTTGCTAGTCCAAGGAACACACTAAACAGGTCAGGTATAAAGACATGAAGGCCTTTACAGCAAGCTATAAAATGTATATCCTAAGCTTGGAATGCCTTTCAGCACTGTTCATCAATTATATTGAAACAAAAAGCATTGCTACAAAGACCTGGGAGTCTACTTAAACCGACAAGGTGGGTAAGGAGAGTATTATTTCAAGAAGCATACAAGAGCCCCTTGGTAATCCTGGAGAAGCTGCAGAGATTCATAGTTTAGGTGGCAGAATTTTCTGGAAGAGAACCTGTAAGGCTGCAAAATACCAAAAACTTGGAGGGAGGTTTGCTTTCTAATATAAACAATGCAAAATATACAGTCAGAGCAACAGGGGAATGGCTTAGATCAGGGTGGCCAAGTCCAGTCCTTTTCTGTCCAGTAGGTTTTAGATGCGTACCCGCTCAAATACACATACAAGTTCTATTGAGGCCTTTCTTTCATTCATTTGATCCAGGTGTGTTGAAACAGGGGAGCATCCAAAACATGTGGGACACAAAAGGACTGAAGTTGGCCGCACCTGGTTGAGAACAAAACAAGGTATTCAAATGGCCCAGACTTAAAATAAATTGCTAATCTGTGGCAGAATCAGACAAATAGTGTTCACATATGCTCTCGGTTAAATCTGACTGAGCTTGAGCTTGTTTTCACACAAGAATGGATAAGGTTTTCAGTCACCAGATGTGCAAAGCTTCTAGAGATATACCCCAAAGAACTTGTAGCTGTAATCCCAAGAGAAGGTGTTTGTATAAAGTATTGATTCAGAGGGGCTGAACACAAATGCACACCTTTCAGATTGTTATTTGTAAAAGAATAAAAAACCATGTACTATTTTCTTTCCATTTCATAATTATGTGATATTTTGCATTGCTCTATTACTATACAATACATTGTAGTTTGTGTAATAAGATGAAATGTAAAAAAAAAGTTAAAAAAGGTATGAATACTTAGGCTAGACACTATCAACTTTGCAAAATGACCCAAAAATCCACAATGAATAACAAGAACCACAGAAAAACATGTGAAACTTTCTATATGTCCAAAAGGTTTGTTATTTTTGCTGATTGTACATTTTCCCAGACATACATGGTGCCCACAATCTGTCTAGGTCTCATCTTCTTCCTTTTTTCTCTGCAGACATAGATGTGGGGAGTACTCAACAATCTGATCCTTGGCAGACTGGTATCCTTTCAAAAGAGAAGGAAGAAAAAAAAGTCATGATTAAAGATCTGTATTTCCTTTCATGCATTAAAGCTTGCCTAGCCACCCTGTGAGCCTTGGATATTTCAAATGCATTTCACAACAAGTAAATGTTTTTACCATTTACTTTATTATAATGTCCTAGTAAGCAATCAGTCATGTGAAAAAGTATCTTTTTCTTTATCGGACAACAAAAAAAGTTGGAAAATTCCAAAGAAATAAAGTCATGTTTGTTAATAATATAATGGCTCAATCAAGCCAAACTACATTTTTGAATTTCATTAATCAAAAAATAATTTCGAGTTTGTTGCATACATCATCTGAACCATTAACATCGAACACAAGCAAAAAAAATGCAATCTGATTTACCACAACGTAACTTCCTTTGTCTCATAGCGAGCACCATCCATTATCTATACCCGCCCATCCACTGCAGGGTTGTGGGGGGCTGGTGCCCTATCTCCAGCAGTCATGGGGCAAAAGGCAGGGTTCACCCTGGACAGGTCGCCATACCATCACAGAGCAACACAGAGAAACATTCATATCTAATGTAGGCATGCATGAACATATTCATACCTAAGGGCGATTTAGAAAGACCAATTAACTTAAGTCATGTTTTTGGACTGTGGAAGGAAGCCAGAATACCGAGGGAACCCATGCATACACAGGGATAACATGCAAACTCCATGCAAAAAGACCATGGCCTGGGATTCAAACCAAGGCCTTCTTGCTGCAAGGCAACAGTGCTACCAACGGCATCATTGTGCAGCCCTATAGCAAGCACATTATTAAAAAAAATAAACAGCAAATTACTTGAACTGCAAAAAAAAAGTATTCTACTTTATGTTAACATATTTTACTTGGCAAGATGTGCTTCACATAGAATATAATTGTTAATGGGTCTTTGGTGTAAATAGCACTGGATTTCATGTAAACAGCCATCACATGTAAAAATTATAATTGTGTAGATCTTTATAGGATACAATTGAATGGGTCACTAAAATTTTGAGTTTGGGGAGCCTCTACAACTAAACTTGTTATCAATCCAAACTGAGGACAAAAGGCCTTATAACCTTCAGTTAAGACACTTACTTACATTCTTGCATCAGAACTCACTTGGAAAAAGATGTCCACTTATTTTTTAATTGAGCCTAAATGCAAACTTTACTTAAGATATTTTTTGTATATAAAAAATGTTTTGAGAGAAAATTGGGATTTTAAACAAGTGTTCTGAGGAAAATCAGTCAGCATTTTACATACAACAAACAGCAGTCAGACTGATTGAGATTCAAGAGATTTTTACATGGAGATGTCAAATTAAGTTAGAAGTCAAATTCAGGACTTTTCCAGATTAACTTTTAGTCATGTAAAACAAACTAAAGATTCTCCTGAAACTAAATACCATCACTTGCAAGATAGATACTGATCAAAGAGCCAAACTTAACAAGGGTACAAACAAGTATATACTAGAAAAATCACTCAGAGCGCAGACCTCCGCCAAGGCAGTGTAAAAGTAAAAAGGTTGAATCATAGCGACAATGAAGCTCCTGGCAACATTATTGGCATCCCTGGAAAAGTTGTGTAGAATTTGCAAGTAGTAATACATGACTTCCTGATATTCTGGGGTATAAACATGCGGCATAGCGACTCATACCTCACAACCACTCTTCAAAACCGAAGAGAACATGGAATTTAAGTATTACACAAAAGTGTTGCTCTTGAGTTAATGGTGAAAAGAAAATACCTACCAAGATGCTACCTACATGCAAACCAGTTGTTTTTAAAGGCATGCTGGTAAAAAAACCTTTCGTGTCCTACAGTCATAACCGCAAAAGGTATAAAGTTTGCTACATGCTACTTGAAATTTACCAAGACTTGTGTACTTTGGTCATATGGGAGTAAGATTTAAGTGAATTAAACATTTTGGTTGGGTTTAGTATAACCCAAAGGATGAAATGGTTTTCAAGCACATGTTGTCTTCTGATGGAGGACTTACGATGCTGTTTCTCTTCCAAATGAAAGCCTCCTATGAAGAGGATGCTCAAGGTTGTCCAGAATTAAGAAATGGTCAGCTTTATATTCAGAAAATTTTAGCCAGTTAATTTGCCTTAGCAACCGGGTAAAAGATGAATAGGTTAAAAAGGACCATGTGTAAATGTGATAGTGGAATAAAGACAACACTTCCATGTATCTCCCCTGTATTTCCTTGAAAAATACGCAACAGCTTCTGGTTTTGTCCTTAATTTACACCAAAAATTTTACTTTTTCAGTCATATTTAGTCTAAATGTTCAACGTATCTTTACTTTTTGCAGAACTTGCTGTTCTCTCAAAAGGAATTTAACAGCAGGATTCACAACAGGTGTTTACTCCATGAATCGATACATTTCCTGGTTCAATCAGAGTTGGTATTTAAACAGTTCTCATCATGCTGTTCACATTTTGACACCATGAGACCAACACCACACCTAACAGCTGATCAACAGTATCTTGCCATTGCAAGGCTTCAAACAGAATGTTGTCAGACAGAAGTGGCCACTGAGCTTAGAGTGTCACAGTATCATCAGGAGGTTGCAACAGAAATAGAGAGAATAGAAGAGTTAAAAAAAAGGCAAATAAGTGGACGTCCTGTGGCCACATCCCACACCGATGACCACTTCATTGTGAACTGTGCCCTGTGGAACTGAATGATGAAGGTCACTCAACTCCAGGCACATTTAAGGGAAGTGAGAGGCACCCAAGTATCATGTCAGACCATTCGAAACAGTTTACATCAGTGTGGTCTTTGTGCTAAATGATCTGAAAGGGTACCTGACCACACCCATAGAAAACCTTTGAGATCAGCTGAGTTGCCAAGCAACTCTGTACCCCAGAACCTCAATAGCCTGAGGGCCACACTTCAAGAAGAGTGGGATGCCATCAAGAAAGCAAATATCCCTAACTTTTTGCGAGTAGTGTATATATTCAGTGAACCTTGGATAATAACGGAGCAGGATTGTCATTTGAAGCTGGTCTACTCATCTATGTCTGAAGAAAATATATCCACACCTTAATCTAAACAGAGAAACCACATTAAAGATATAACTGTTTTGGTGCAGTTAAAAACGTGTATCAAATTTGAACATTTTCATAATGTTTATGAAAAACAAAAAGGGCAAAGTTACACTTGTTGAATACCCATCATACAATAAGTGTATGTGTGTGAAAGACGACAAACCTTGTGTGAAAAAGCAAGAAAAATTGGCACCAAAAAACAGCTTGTGCAAAAACCACAAAGAAGTCAATTAAATGAGATGGGATATGAAAGGGTGTGTGTGTGGGTATGTGTGTGTGCGCCTGAATGTGTGCGTGCACGCATGTGTGTGAGCGCATATGTATGCCAATGTGTGTGTTTGTTGAGTTGATAAACAGATAATCTAAAAACAAAAATGCAAATGAAGGGACAAGTCTCTGGTGCTTTCCACTTCACTAATGCAAAGTTTTTTGCACAACCTGTCCTAATTTTAATAACGCTTCTCTGAATGACTTCAGAGTGTATACCATACAGTAATTTTTTTTTATTTTATTTGCCATGAAAGCAATGCACATGCAAGGTTATTTCCCCTTAAGCTTCTGAGATGCACAACAAACCCAATAACCAACACGGTAAAATTAACGTGGGTTGGTATTTCCCTAGCTTTTTCACTCTTGTAAAACTGAAAAACCACCAGTTCTACCCAGTACTTAGTATTTAGGTTAAAGAGATAGTTCAGATATTTTGGAAGTTGGGCTCAGTTAAGATGTTATCAACAGTAAAAGTCTTACGAGCCGTAAGTCTTAGCATTTTCTTTGAAGACAGATTTGTTTTCCTTCCAACAGCTATTCAGAACAAGGGAAGACAAAAGTCAACCTCCACCATTTTTCCAGTAGGATAGTCACACCTGGGTAAAAAAAAAACATTCATTTAAAATTCACTCAAAATTTGTTAAGTTATATTGTTTTCAGTTAACCACATATAATAACAATGGGAACTAGAGCTAAGTAAAGGGCTGGTGTCACACCATTTGCACGCACATCCACTGAGTTAATAAACAGATAATTCCACCATTGTTCAGAATAAATTAGAGTTACATTCAGAAAATGTTAACCAGTTAGTTTGCTTTAGCAACTGGCTAAAAGATGAATAGGTTAAAAGGGTAAATGTGATGGTGGTATTCAAAACAAAAGTTATATGCATCTCTCCTGTATTTTATTAAAAAAAATAATCAAGAGCAATAGCTGCTGGTTTTGTCCTTTAACACAGAAAATTGTCATATTTAAGAATGTTGCTTAATCGTGATCAATCAATTAATTCACAGGTACACTGTGAGATATATATATATATATATATATATATATATATATATATATATATATATATATAAATAAATAAATAAAAATAAGAGATAATAATCTTACTGCTCCTATACAGCCAGAGCTTCCAAAACAAAAATTCAGATTCACTTTGAGGCTTTGGAACTCACCTGAGTTTAAAAAGCCAAACTTGCTGGTCCACACAGCCATTCTTACAGCTTTTTTTCTTCATTTACCATTAAATGATTAGCACATCTGTCCACAATGTAAATTATAGGGATATCAATCCTCTAATATCAATAAACTCTCTAATATTTTTAATAATTAACTCAGAAGATGTAAGCAAACATGAAACCTAACTACTTAAAGGGAGTTTTCAAAGAGTTGGAAAGTGAACATTCAGATTTCCTTCAGCTGATAAACATTAAATCTCATTTCATGGTCTCTCCCACTGTAAAAATTCAAACCCACAGTTTACATGCTTGACATATTTTTTTTTAAAACATGACTTAACTTTAGGGAAATATTGGAAAAAAAATAATAATTCACCTGAGGAAAGCCTTCACTGTCTGACAAATTTGTTACTGGACAAATCGGCCTATAAGTTTTGGGCCTATGATGTAAGCTTTGAACTGGGGGCTTCATCTTTGGTGGCCATTGTATCATGCCCGATGTTAATGCCCGAGTTCAGTGTACCATACACCATGTCATCTCTCTCCAGCATTTTTTGGCTCCCTAGTTCTCACTTTGTTTTTGTATTTTCACCCATTTTTTTATGAAATATATTTCCCAATTTACAACGTACAGTAGATAAAATATCATCAGCTACAAGCCCGAACATAACTGAAAAGGTTGTAAACATGATAATATATGCCTTTTAAGGTTTGGAGCCTTTGTTGACATTGTTCAATCAATCAATGTAGACCCTGTACAATTTAGATCATATTTATTTTTTTATTTTTTTACATGGCACAGTTAAAAATTAAATCAATTAAATTATACAACAAGAATGGATAAAGAGACTTGCAAGATTTTTTTCTTTCATTAAAGCATAAATTCAACTTATTTCAGGTCCAAATAGAAGATCACTAAAAAAATTTTAAACATCTTAAATCACACCTTTTACATTTTTTGAGAATTTATTATATTTTGTCTTTTCAGGTTCAAATACCTCTGCATTTTAAAAATAAAATAAAACTTTAACCCTAGTTTATTTTGTAGAATCCTGACCAATGGTGCTAATAAAAGCATGACAAAAAAGAAGCAACCAAATTGTGCTTATTTGAGGAAATTTGGCGAGCAAAAATCAGGAATACATGATTTTACCTCGTGTTCAAACAAAAATGTTTAAGTTCCACATCTATAGGTGTAAAAAAAACAAAAGAGACAGCCTTGTTATGTGGGAACCTTTGTCAGGATCAAAATTAGGCTACCTATTTCTTGAGGGTGCAAACCATAAACAATCAGAGAGAGATGGCACATTACCTGTTTTTATCAGCAATATCAGTATGTTTGTGTTTCCAAGCATGTCTGTTGCCTTCATCTGTGTACAAAGCCTACAAAATGTGGGTTCAACAGAAATGGACTCGACTTTTTCAAAGTTTTGAATTAACAAGAAAAAAAAACAAAATAAACTGTCCAACTTTGAATTTGTAACAGTTATGCTATAGGTTTTTAATATATTCGGCATTTGGCATGTTGTTCACTGTTGAGTCTCAGTGTAAACAGGGACGTCCAAGTATTAGTTACTACTTTTTCTGTCATAATAATTAGTATTTTGGCCCCAGAGTTTTATTTGTGTTTTGGTCCCAACCCATGTGATGAAGCATGTTACAACAGGTAAAATTAAAGTCAACATATTTTGGTGCCTTTGTCTTCTAGAATCAAACCATGAAGGGCATTTTGTGGTACACAATAGTCAGAAGTAATACCTGTGCTTACATTAAATGACTGCAGTTTCTCTATATTGTCGGTTGTTTCCGCTCTACCAGTTTGGGAGCTTCTTTTTGCTGCACATGATGCATGTCCATTTTATCATCTGTCAGCATCTTTAGAAACGTACCCGACCTTATTTATCTTGGCATGACAAACTTGTACAGGAAATCTGAACTACCCTTGGAGGATCAGAAGAACATAATCCCAATGAGTTTGTGTTCTCAAACGCTTTTTTGTGTGTGCACTTTATGTGCAGTTTTTCTTAAGAAAGTTTTCCCTGTCATTGGGTCTGATCTGATTCAAATAGTTAAGTCATCCCTCTTGTCAGGTGTCTTCCCCGAGACATTAAAAACAGCAGTTATTAAACAACTACTAAAGAAGAACAACCTGGACAACACGTTAATGTAGAACTACAGTAAGATTATTGAAAAAAAAAACTGTGTTTCAACAGTTAAATAGCTTCCTAAGAATGACAAACTGTTTTGATATTTTTCAGTCTGGATTCTGTGCTCACCACAGCACAGAGACGGCACTCGTTTTCAGTGACATCCGTATAAATACAGACTGTAGTAGAACCACAGTGCTGGTACTTTTGGACCTCAGTGCAGAAATAATCCCCTAATATTTAATATCTACATGCTCCCACTAGCCCAGATTATAACAGCCAATAAAATCAGCTATCATAACTATGTAGATGATACTCAGCTGTACATTACAATGTATCCAGGTGACTTTGAACCCATCCAAACCAAAAGTAAATGCATTAAGCAAATCAATGGATGGATGTGCCATTATTTTTCCCAGCTGAACAGAAACAAACCAGAAGTAATAATTTTTGGATCTAAAGAGGAAGGATCAACATTCAGCACACAGCTTCAGTTAACAGAGCTAGAAACTACTGATCAGGCCCGAAATATAGTTGTAACAATGGAATCAGACCTGATCCTCCAGGGTCACATAAAGGCAATAACAAGGTCAGTTTTCTATCAGCTGAAGAACATTTCAAGGATTAAAGGACTGATGCCGCAACAGGACCTTGAAAAACTCATCCATGCATTTTTCTTCAATCAGATTGATTAATGCAATGGTGTCCTCACAGGTCTGCCTAAAAAGTCAAACAGCTGCATCTGACCCAGAATGCTGCTGCTCGCGTTCTCACTAGAACCAGGAAAGTAGAGCACCACAGATATATACTTAACATTACATCACCGCAGTTCTAAAGTCCTTACTCTGGTTCAATGCAGCTCAGAGAATAGACTTAAAAATACTTTTACTAGTTTATCAATAATTGAATGGCTTAGCACCAAAGTATGTTAACGATCTACTGTTATTATACCAACCCCCTAGATCATTCAGGTCCTCTTATTCCAGTCCACTAAGCATCCCTAGAATTAGAACAAAACATGGAGAAACAACTTTTAGCTTCTTTGGTCCCCTTATCTGGAACAAACTTCCAGACGGCTGCAAAGCTGCTGAAACACTGAAATGTTTTAAATCAAGGCTAAAAGCCCATCTGTTTGGAGCCGCTTTTGAGCAATGTTTTAATGTTTTGTGTGTGTTTTATGCTTTTCTGCTGTTTTTATGTAAAGCACCTTGAATTGCCATTGTTGAAAATGTGCTATACAAATAAAATTGCCTTGCTGGACTTTCATCTATCAGTGTAAAGCTGTTGGTCCCCTCCTCTCAGCTGTCACGTCTCCATACAAAATTTGCCCTATAAAGAATTAGCTAGGACGTCAGCATATTACGACCGTTTGAGCAAGGAGTAGCATCACTGACCAGCGCAAAAAGGTCCCTACAGCACCAGAGACTAACAAAAGATTGACATGGGGGACTTCAGGGTTGGTGGTGAGGTGAAATGGCAGACTAAACTTGAGCTCCAGATAGTAGAGCAGAATTTCCCCCAAAAACCCAAATAAATGTTTAACGTGATGGCAGCTACTTTGGACAGCATGTCTGGGGGTACAAAGAAAAAAACTAAGAGCTAAAAGACCAGGTAGACCCAGCATAAGAAGAAGAAGACGCTAGGACGGAGAAGGAACATGGTGGTTGAGAAGCAGCGGCCTTTGCTGAGTCCCTACACGAGGAAATGAAGTTAATCAGCCATCAAATCAGTAATGATAACCTCAGCCCAAGGCCAAACTAAAGGCCAAACTAAAGTGTGACTTTTGCTCACTCAAGGACAATTTTAATAAAACTAAGAAAAACTAAGCTCACTCATATTAACGAGCAGCTAATGCAGGGTAAGCTCGTCATACATGACCAGCACAAAAAACTTGAGAACGACGAGATGAGAGTCGAGGTGCTTGAGACATGGTTTGCGGTGGCTAACAAGTCACTCAGACAGTCATTATGAGATGAGCAGTAAGTGATTGACAAAATAAATTACCTCAAATCAAGAGCAAGAAGAAATAGTATGCGCATCTACAGAGTACCCGAGGGAGACGAACGTACCTCCATGATCCAGTTTGTTGAGGATTTGATTAGAAATTAAAAACTTATTGGAGAGGGAATGAACTTTGACATACGACCTCACCACTCCCTCGGGCCCGAGCCACCCGCCGATGCGCCTTCCTGGTCCATCATTGTCAACTTTCTTCAGTTTAAAGAGGCTACATACAATATTCTTAAATTTAAACTCGCGACTCACACCTGTGGCCAAAAAACGGAATTGGTCTTCCTTTCTGCTCGCTCTCGTAGCACGCGCTCGTACGTGCACACTTCACAAGTCATCCGCTGCAAAGAAGTAAACATTATGTTTACAGAGGTAAGAACAGTCAAATACATATATTGTTTGTGTGTATTCGCACAATCCATTGCACTGCTTGTGAGTGTAGGCTAATTGCTGACTAGCGATGGTGGCAGAGTGATCTGAAACATTTAACATTAACGCGCTTGACATCACATGCGCAGACAGCGCGCGAAAAATCCGACCCGACAGAAAATTAGAAAAATTGGATACAAGGCTTATAGGTGCAACCACTGTGAGCTGACAAGGTGTCAGTATGCTCATCAGGAGATGTTGAGTCATAAATGGTCAAATAAAAAGGCTATTGTTACGTTTATTTTGTGGAAAAACTGCATGTAGCCTCTTTAATGTCAAAGAGACAGTCCTAAGAGAAGCATAGCGGAAGAAGATCTCCATACAGAATAAGCCCCTGTCTTTTGACCCCAACTACACAGGAGCGGTAGTGCGACAGCGCCAACCCTACAAAGATGTGAAGAGCTTGTTGAAAAAGAAAGGCATCCAATTTCAGTCTCCCTATACAAAGCTGCTAGCGCATTGGGACTCGGGTCCATAGACCTACAACATATCCTAGGTGAGGCTGGAGGTGGATGAGCCACCCGGAGCCCCCTGGATTCAAAGCTGCAGCCCTACTTTACCCACTGGAGGACACATCACCATGGCAACACGTCACTTGTCAGCCTTGTGACAACGAGGGAGCTGTTAAGAGTGTGCGCGAATGACTTCTGGAGTTTCAACGCAAAACGGTCTGATCTCCTGATCTGGATGTCCTCAACTTTTCTATTGGATCTTATACTTAACTTTTGGGCATTAGATCAATGACACTAAAAATGATCTGAGCTGTGCTAAAGTCAATCCAATGCATTCTCAATAGGTTGTCAGCTGGACGGTCAGGTAGACATCTGTTTCGAACTGGAATGAGTAAAACTCATAGCAGGGTATACACAAGTTTAGGAGTGGGCCCTGAGTGAGTGGGAGGCTCTACCTCTCATTCAACATTGGGACTAAAGACCCCAAAGTACTATTTACCTTTCTGTGGATGTTGATTTATTCAAGTTCATATGTTATTTGTTTCGTGGTTCATTGTTCTCATTCCCAACTGCATTTTGTTATGGGGGTTTGTGGAGGAGAATCATATAATTTCACTATATTAAGCTATGTTACAGACAGTTAAAGTAATGTCACTTAACATTAATAGACTGGGCAACCCAATTAAAAGAACCAAGGTAATGGTGAAACTAAAAAACATAATCCAATTTACTTAACATTCAGGTAGACGCTCCTCAAAAAACACTATTAAGCCTTAATATTGACGTTCTTAATAATAGATAAATAGTTAAGGACACCAAACTGGAAATTGACAGTCTGTATGTCTTTGTCTGCCTGTCAGGTTGGGTCTTGGGCTGCCCTCTCGCCTGGCGCACCTCAGGCCTTACATTTAATGGGGGGCCTATTTCCCCTCCGGTGACGGATGCCCCTACCTACTGCTGCGTCGGTGGTAAATCCGGTTCAGACCTGGTCCGTGCCTGGCCGGGCCTGGGGGGGACGGTGTGTTGGTCGGCCGATGCGCTGGGCCGATATCTTCCTTTGGTTGGTTGGGGCACCTCTTTTAGGGGTGCCAGGTTTGGGATTGTTGGGTGGTGCCTGCTCGGTGGCTCGACGGGACATGGATCCAGCTCGTTCGATCACCCGTTCTGTGCGCACCGTGCGTGGTCGGTTCATTGGCGGGTTGGACCAGCCCTGGCCTTTGTTGGATGCCTGATCTCGGCGCTCTGCGTTGCGCGGGATCAGGACTCGGGAGCTGGTACAACTTGTTGTCCAGGTGCTGGCTGAGCTTGGCCTGGGGATGCTGTCCATCCGCTGCGGCAATCGGTGGGGCGCCCCGATGTGGGGCAGGGGTGGGGCACTGGAATGTTGGCGGTGGGGATTGGCCCAGGGTGGTGGTGGCGCGTGGCGGCCGGCCGCGGCCCCTGCGGTGCCGGGGGCCCCCCGTCGGACGGTCCCTTGTCGGGTCTCTGCTGGGGGGTGGGGCGCCCCTGGCTCTCCCGGTCCATGGACTGGCCCGCCCTGGCGCGGCTGGTTGCCGGCGGGGCCCGTGGGCTCGTCACTGCTGCCCCCGGGCCCCTGCATAGTAGCCGCTGGACGTTCCCCTGGGGTTCTCCTTTGCTCCTCTCTTGGGGGATGCGGTCGGCCCAGCCTGGGACCGCCTGGGGCTCCTTTGGATGTCTTGGCTCCGATCTCCTTCATGTCTGCATCGATTCCTGGGAGACGGATTGATGCCTGCTCACACCAGCTATCGAACACTCTTATGGAGAAACCTTATATGCACCAGCAAGCTAACACACACACATAGATGTGGGGTCTCTGGTGTTTACAGATATATTCTTGGGCTGAGGTTATCATTACTAGAGCTTGATTAATCGGTACCATGTGTTTTTCTGTGACATTGTTGTTGTATTTTTATATCCATTCTTGTGTGATGTGGTTGTGTAGTTCTTAGGTCACGATGTTAGGTTTGTTTTGTCAATGTTCCTTTTTCGAGTTTTGTTTTTTCCCCTCTCTCGGCCGTCCTGTGGGTATGGAGGCAGACTTCAATGTTTTCCTGTGTTTTCTTTGTTCCCTTTCCTCTCTTGTATTTTCAACTCACCTTCCCTCACTTTTTGTTTCCTACCTCTCTTCTTCATCTTCTTTCTTTCTTCCCCTCAATTTTCCGTCTCCGTGTCCATAACATCAGGAAATAAAACCCCCAGCAATTCATAATAAAGATTTTTCACACATATATCAAGTGGAGTACTATAGCAAAAGCTGTACTGCTCCGCTTGTGAAAGTAAATCTGTTGGGCTTCTACTTGGTACTCAGACACCAATTCTGAGCTCCACACTGCAAAACAGGACACCTAAAAAAAAAAAACTAAAAAAATCTGGAAATTGACATTTTCCTTGAAGAGAATGACAATGGTGAGGTTGACGCGTTGATACTGTGGGATTCTTTGAAAGCGTTATGAGGAAAGTTAATAGCAATGAGTGCATATCCTAAAAAGATCACAATAGAAAAATACAAATACCTCAGAAGTAATTAAAAAGTTGTAGAACAAAAATGTAAGGTGAAAAAGGATCAAAGTACACAAAAGCAAATAAAAGTACTGAGAAGATAAAAAGGGTAACTACTGGGACAAGAGGTAGAGAAAAAGGCAAGATATGTAAAACAATACTATGAACTTGCCAAACTGTTGGCTCAGAGGTTGCAGAAACAACAGGTAGACAAATCTGCACATACAATTATAAACCCCATCACACAGAAGGTAGAAACTAAACCAAAAGAGAGTGAACAAATATTTAAAGATTATGAAATAAATTATTCACAGGAGGCCATAGGAATTGAGCAGTAAATTAAGGATTTTTTTGCTCTTATTGGATCTACCTAGTATTGGTGAATTGCAAAATAAAACCATTCCAAAAGAAACAAACTCAGACGAATTGAATAAGGCGCTCAACAGATTAAACACGAATGAAACCCCAGGAAGTTATGGGTTCGCTTTAGAATGGTATAAAAGGAACCTGCTTATACTTACATCATTTAACTGGACCCTTATGAAAGGAAGGATACCTTGATCTTAGAAAGAGGCTATTGTATCTTTGATCCCTAAAGAAAACAAAAAAAGATTGTATGAAGTTCATACAATCTTGAGTTTATGAACTACATGCCAATAACCATTCTGAAAATTGATTATAAATTATACACCTCAATTATTGCAAAATGACAAGAAACATAACATTTCACTAATGAAGATCAATGTGGGTTTATACCGGGTAGAAAAACTCAGGAAATTACAAGAATTCTACATTTATTACATAGAACCAAAGAAGACAAAATAAGCGCAGAAAAGGCATTTGATAGCATAGATTGGAAGTTTCCATTTCTAATGTTGGAAATATTTGAGTTCACTGAAGACTTGGTAAAAGCCATTAAGGTCATTTATCTGCCCCACACTCTTTGCACTGTATTTAGAACCACTGGCTCAAGCAATCAGACAAGATGAGAGGATAAAATAAATCACTATAGGAAAAAAAAAAAGTAGCCTTGTTTGCTGACTAATTTATTTTATATCTTTGTGATCTGTATACTTCTCTACTTCTCTCCCCAGACTCCTGGAACAGTTAGATCAGTTAAATTTTTATTCAGATACAAACTTAACATCTCAAAAACACAAATGATCCACTTTAATTATACACCTGTAAAGGAAACCAGGAATGAATTTAATGTAAACTGGAAAACTAAAATAGTTAAGTATTTAGGGATTACTATTGTCAAAACACCAAAATTAATATAAGCAGCTAACTACAATTGTCTTTATGAAAACCTGCAAAAGCATTTGGAAAGATTGTTCACTTATCCATTGGTTTTTGGTAATAAAATAAGTGTGGAAAAAATGAGAGTACATTGCAGAGACTCTTGCATCTGTTTCAATCCCTTCCACTTGCGGTACTAACACAACAAATTGTAGCATTGAACAAAATGATGAAGATTTATATTGGGAGGTAAGAGGGCAAGAATGCACCTTTCCACACTTCAGTTGCCAAAAGATGAAGGTGGCCTGTCTTTCCCCAACTTAAAACTGTATTTCCAAGCTGCACAACTTAGACCCATGCTGTTGGTGTGATAATACAGACCCTTTCCAAAAACAATTTGACTATCTTGGAAAAGTTTATTTATTTTCATAATTCCATTCAAAATGTTAAACTTCCATAGAGGATAGATTCAGGGCTCACAATTTAAACGATTTCAAGTATTTAGTTGTCTAGTTGTACATAATTTGGGCTTCCAGCTCAAAGCCCACAAAATCAGGAACTCAAAAAAAAATAGAATACTGTAAAGAACTCACCATTTACTTTTTAGTTTTTGCAGAAAAAAAAGAAAGAAACTAGGATCACATCAAATCAATCAAAATATGGTACTTTCAAAATATATCAATCTTCAATACATGGTAGGGAATCCCCTTGCCTTAATCACTGCCTCGTGGCATTGAAGCAATAAGCCTGTGGCATTGCTTGGGAGTTATAGAAGCCCAGATTTCCTTGATGCTTGCTGTCAGTTCTTCTTCGTTTTTGGGTCTGGTGCCCCTCATTTTCCCCTTGATAATACCCCATGGATTCTCAATGAGGTTTTGGTCCAGCGACTTGGGTGGCCAGTCAAGCACTGTGATGGCATGGGTATCAAACCAGGTTTAGGTGCTTCTGGTGGTATGGGCAGGGGCCAGGTCCAGCTGGAAAATGAAATCTGCATCTCCATGCAGATCCTCAGCAGAACGAATCATGAAGTCCTCTAAAACATTCTGGTAGACTGATGTGGTGACCTTGGATTGAAGAAAGCAGAGTTTACCAACACCCGCACCAGCCATTGCACCCCAAATCATGACTGACTGTGGATAATTCACTCTGAACCTCAAGCAGCTTGGGTTCTGTTCCTCACTGGTCTTCCTCCAAACCGTTTGACATTGATTCCTGAATGAAAGGCACACTTCACTTTCATCGGAAAAGAGGACCTTGGACCCCTGGCTAACAGTCCATTCCTTCTTCTCCTTGGCCCAGATGAGCCGCTTCCTACGTTGGCTCAGGCTCAGAAGTGGTTTGACCTGAGGAACCCGACTGTTGTAGCCCATCTCCCGGATGCGTCTGAATGTGGTGGTTTTTGAAGCTGTGACTCCCGCCTCATTCCAAACCTTTCTGGATCTCTGCCAGATTCATGAATCTTCTCTATTTGATAATCTTCTGCTGGTGCATCTTCTCTTGACACATGTCTGATTGAATATATCTGATTGAATGGGTGAATGACTGAATGTAGTGTAAAGCGCTTTGTGGTCCTCTGACTGAAAAAGCGCTATACAAATGCAGCCCATTTACCATTTACTGTAAGAGTATCTGTACTTTTCTGCGGGACCCCAAATCTGTGCACAGCTAAATAAACCGAGGGTACAGGTTACAAATTTGTTCGCACACTTTAATAAATCATGGGTACGGATTCTTACATCTCAAGATTATTTCTGTACCTGACCCCTGCATGTCACCATATAATGATTCTGGACTTCTGTTAATAAATAATACAAAAGATTCATGGGTATAGTATTCTACGGGATTGTACTGTGTTGTATTAAGGAAATATTGTCAAAGCAGTGAGGAGGGAAGACAATACCTAACCACAATCTTATTCACCAAAGCACCAACTGCTCTGGATGAGCTCCAATGGACTAAAATAATACAGGGTATTTCTCAGATGGAAAAATTAAGCTACAAATTTAAAGACTAAGATAATCTGATTACAATGAAAAATAGAAAAAGTGGTTTTGTTATATGAAGTTGGACATAAAATATGATCTAGTTCTGTCTTTTGTTCATAATTTCACCAGAGCTATGTGGTTCAATTCTGGATAATGTTAACCTACATTTTTTGTACATTACGTGATCTGAATACGGTAAGTTTTTTTATACACTGGTGAATCTTTTCTTTCAAGTATCTGATTCTTTTTGTTACAAGTAATTGCAGATTCCAATCTCTTCTTTAATGTATTGGGTTTGTAAAGTGTTAGCTTTATAAGGAAATGTAAAAAAAAAAAAAAAAAAAAAAGATTGACATGGAAAAAGCAGGGATGGTTGCCACGTTTCTATTTGAGATGTTATATACTGCTTCGCCAGCAACTCCTCTTATTTTACCAAGCAGCTTGTTTGGCGATGTCCGTTCATTTCGCTCTGAATTACAACCAATCATCGTGACTTAACCACCACCCAGCAACTCTACCAGGCCATTTCCAAGTACATACCCCCCAGAATGGTACTTGGTTAGTTTCTGAAATGGTCCCTAAAATAGACCTCTCGGTCCGGTCCGGTGAAGTGGAGACAAGCCCATACCCTGAAGTTCCGGTAAAATTACCATGAAGTTCAGATAGTGGAAAGATTCCTACCTGAAATCAATTAGCCAAAGACAGAAAGTTAGTGGTATAATGCAATGCTCTAAGATCATAAGATCTAAGATAATCAACAGAGAACAATGGGGGAGGGGGCACACAACTTTTTCTGCCTCTAAAACAGGGAGTAATGTGTTAACAAGGTGCAAATAATGTGTCAGTGTAATATATAGAAATTAAAAACGTAATGAAATGACTAAATCCGAGATCAGATCAGTGTTGACCTAAACCTTGTCCTGTATAAAAGAATACATCTATTTTTATTTTCACTTTTATATGCATTTAAAAAAGTGTCAGGTAATTAAAAAATACCTTGAAATAAAAAGTCTATAGTTTATTATTTTATTTTGTTTAAACTGTAGTTAAAAATTCTTTAGCAGAACTTTAAGTCATGTAAGGGACAATAAAAATATTAGATGCCCTTGTCTTTAGATTAAAGCTTTAGATAAACACCCACATGTAAACATTTCTCCTCAAACTCCCATGGCTGCTGTGAGAGTAATACAGGGGTACTGCAAGACAAAATCAGAGGGAGGGTATATAGAGGGGTTGGAGAAATGACTTCTTCAGTGCTTAGTCACTTGCAGCAGACTGTAGCTGTTATTATAGCCATGTGATGACAACTATTTACTCATTTCCAGCTTTAACCATGGCTGAGTTTCTTATGATTATAAGGCTTTAAAATAAAATATAGTGCGATAACAGACTAAAATGAGTTGGACGGTATCTTAGGGGACACGATTTCAAATGTTTACATTCTCTTACTTCGTTCACCACACATTTTTGGCTTAGATGAGTTAAATAGTTTAAAGAGAGTATCAGGAAATCATCCCTACCTGTCACAGACTGTCTCTTGAACTAAATTGTTTATCCTATAGTAGGTTTGTAGAGCTTTGAAATCAAAACAGCACTAATTTTAAATGTATTTTGATATTATTGAAAATAATTTAAAGTATAGTAGTATAGTATGTAAAGACTTCAGTCTTTATTTTTTCCATTTGTCTGATATTTATTTTGACTGAGCGACTATAATTCATTTTCCTTAGATTGTTCTGAATATGACAGTGTAACTATGATATGGATTTAAAAAAAAAACTATCCAAAATGTATCCGTAAAAGTAAATCAATTTCTAGAAAGTGTGGACTGTATACAGCAACTCCTCTTTAAAATTTTTCCACAAACATTTTTATCTCCTGTGGTACACCTTGTGATGCCAGTTATGAAAGGAAGTGTTGGTATGTCTTAAAGTAGATAAAATAAATATAATTTAAATGTTGAGGTTTGTTTGCTGTAGTCACCTTTATGCCATAAAGGGTTCAAAGGGGGGGGAAAATAAATTTTCCAGTTGAAGATAATTTATTTAAGATAATGTACAAAACATTTAGTAGCTTCAGCTGGTTATAACCTACCCTGTTCTTCTTCAAGAAGTATAAAACAACGCAAAGCTTCTGTAAATGGAGGCAAATATATGGAAATTCTATACAAATTAGTCAGGCAAAGTTTAGTATAATTGTAGACCTTGGCCTACATCAAACATCAAGTTAATCCTTGCTAAACTATATGGATAAAAACACAATTTGAATGATCTCATTGTGAGGCCCTATTTCTTAACTATTGCTTATTGTGTCAAGTATTGTTTGATTAAAATGTGATTAGTTGTACCTAACCAAGCCTCCAATTAAAAACATTTTTATTTTAAATAATGTTCCACCAAATTATATGAGTATTTCTCAGGTTTTTACACTCTTAGCGGAACAAAAAGGTAAAGCTATATGCTTTGAAAAGTCTGCAAAAAAAGGTTTGATATGGCTTCCTGTAAGTCATGTGACAAATAAAGACACATAGGTTCCTTATGTTAATAGTTTTTCAAATAAATAAGTTTGCAACGTCAAAAGGATGCATTGTGGAGATTTGAGCGGCAAAAAATGGCTTTGTTGCTCAAGGGCAAAAAAGTAGCATGGAGGTTTCATTTTATATAATCTTCATAAAAAAACTAAATTGACATGGTTTTGTTATATCAATATGTTGGTTATATGTAATGCCTGTGCTTTTATTTGAATCAACATTTTTGCTAAAAGGTCTGAAATAAAGTTTAATTAAAATCATCAAATTATTTACTCATTCACAAATTTTACCATTTGATTTGCAATGACTGGTGATGTGAATGTCTGGAACATAAAAACTGTGCTTAGACTCATTTGAATATTTCAAACGAATAGGGGCAGGACGTAACAAGTTTCAAGTAAATTCTTCAATTCTTTGAAAGTTTGTGTGTTTGGGTGCATGTTTGGTCATTTTAACATTTGTTCCACCACATTTATGACTGAAGTTGGCATAGAATATATTTGTGTAACGACACTAACCTGTTCACACACGCATATCCTAGATACAATCACACAACAACAGCACCACAAAAATACTCAAAAATGGCATTCAGAGAACAGAACGATTGCTTAGATTGCTGCTAAAACTATTTTTCCTGTGTAACTATTTCAGCACAGTCCAGATGAATAACCAACACTACAAGATAGAGCTACGGTATAAGGCAATCCTAAAAAAACAACAACCTTACTGTAATAAATGTTAATTTTTATTTGTTTTGTCAGTCCTATATCCTTCATTAGGAACCGGATTGTTCAATGAAAATTATATTGTGATAATAATCAAAATATACACTACCGTTCAAAAGTTTGGGGTCACCCAAACAATTTTGTGTTTTCCATGAAAAGTCACACTTATTCACCACCATACGTTGTGAAATGAATAGAAAATAGAGTCAAGACATTGACAAGGTTAGAAATAATGATTTGTATTTGAAATAAGATTTTTTTTACATCAAACTTAGCTTTCGTCAAAGAATCCTCCATTTGGAGCAATTACAGCATTGCAGACCTTTGGCATTCTAGCTGTTAATTTGTTGAGGTAATCTGGAGAAATTGCACCCCACGCTTCTAGAAGCAGCTCCCACAATTTGGATTGGTTGGATGGGCACTTCTTGCGTACCATACGGTCAAGCTGCTCCCACAACAGCTCAATGGGGTTCAAATCTGGTGACTGCGCTGGCCACTCCATTACCGATAGAATACCAGCTGCCTGCTTCTTCTCTAAATAGTTCTTGCACAATTTGGAGGTGTGTTTTGGGTCATTGTCCTGTTGTAGGATGAAATTGGCTCCAATCAAGCGCTGTCCACTGGGTATGGCATGGCGTTGCAAAATGGAGTGATAGCCTTCCTTATTCAGAATCCCTTTTACCCTGTACAAATCTCCCACCTTACCAGCACCAAAGCAACCCCAGACCATCACATTACCTCCACCATGCTTAACAGATGGCGTCAGGCATTCTTCCAGCATCTTTTCAGTTGTTCTGCGTCTCACAAACGTTCTTCTTTGTGATCCAAACACCTCAAACTTGGATTCATCCGTCCACAACACTTTTTTCCAGTCTTCCTCTGTCCAATGTCTGTGTTCTTTTGCCCATCTTAATCTTTTATTGGCCAGTCTCAGATATGGCTTTTTCTTTGCCACTCTGCCCTGAAGCCCAGAATCCCGCAGCCGCCTCTTCACTGTAGATGTTGACACTGGTGTTTTGCGGGTACTATTTAATGTAGATGCCAGTTGGGGACCTGTGAGGCGTCTGTTTCTCAAACTAGAGACTCTAATGTACTTATCTTCTTGCTCAGTTGTGCAACGCGGCCTCCCACTTCTTTTTCTACTCTGGTTAGAGCCTGTTTGTGCTTTCCTCTGAAGGGAGTAGTACACACCGTTGTAGGATATCTTCAATTTCTTAGCAATTTCTCGCATGGAATAGCCTTCATTTCTAAGAACAAGAATAGACTGTCAAGTTTCAGATGAAAGTTTTCTTTTTCTGGCCATTTTGAGCGTTTAATTGACCCCACAAATGTGATGCTCCAGAAACTCAATCTGCTCAAAGGAAGGTCAGTTTTGTAGCTTCTGTACCGAGCTAAACTGTTTTCAGATGTGTGAACATGATTGCACAAGGGTTTTCTAATCATCAATTAGCCTTCTGAGCCAATGAGCAAACACATTGTACCATTAGAACACTGGAGTGATAGTTGCTGGAAATGGGCCTCTATACACCTATGTAGATATTGCACCAAAAACCAGACATTTGCAGCTAGAATAGTCATTTACCACATTAGCAATGTATAGAGTGTATTTCTTTAAAGTTAAGACTAGTTTAAAGTTATCTTCATTGAAAAGTACAGTGCTTTTCCTTCAAAAATAAGGACATTTCAATGTGACCCCAAACTTTTGAACGGTAGTGTATAAGTATAGAATATATTGTGATTGTGTTGTGCATCTCGGCTGAACGTTTTGCAATCATTCTGCCGGGTTATTTTGCACTTTGTAATCAAGACGTAAAATATTTCTGAACACAAAAAAAGTAAACTGAGTATTTAAGTTCTCCTGGACCTTTTTCAACAGAGAGTGTTAATCGTTTTGGAATTAATTTTTGTCAAATAATATAAAAATTCACCGTTTTGGATCCTGCAGTACTGCGTGCAGGAAATAGAGCAATGTAGTGCCCCAAAGTCCACAAAGCCACTATTTGTCAATGATAACACACTGTATATGAATTGTAATTAAAAAATAATGTTAAATCTTTGTAGTGAATTTTTGGCAATTCAGATCAACCATTTAGACATCCCATGTCTCCTGTAAAAGGCAGGTTCATTGCCAGGTCGCCAGTCCATTGCAAGCCAACATGGAGACACACAGGACAAACAACCATGCAAGCACATACTCATACCTTAAGGGTAATTTAGAAGGACCAATCATTCATTCAAACTTTATTTCTAAAGCTCTTTTCATACAAGAGCTGCAACTAAAGGTGCTTTACAGATTAAAATGACCCCAAAAAAAACATATTCCCATCCCTCACCCACAGATTTAAAAGCATGATCACAGTTATACTCCCCCTTCCCCCACACAAACACTTAAAAACAAAAATGAAATGGACATAAAAAGGATATTGGGTCAAGTGCAGATGAGTCATGTAAGGAAACGCCATCAAAGGAGCAATCTGCGCCGGCAACAGCAGATCAGCAGCAGCAGCCAAGGCACACAGGGCGCCCAGAGGAGGCAAGGCCGAGACCCCCACCTCCACCCAAGCACTACCTGGAGAGCACCCAGGCAGCCACAGCCCACCACTGCTCCCAAGCCAGAGGGCTCCCATAGAGGAAACACTGGCAGGGCCATAATAGAAAGATGCCTCGCCAGAAGTGTGTGTCATGACTTTAGGGATGACAAGGAGAAGGCTGCCAGAGGAGCGCAGAGACTGCAAAGGTTCATGTGGTAAAAGCAGTTCTGAAAGATAAGAAGCCCCAAGACCATTAAGACACTTGAAAACCATTAAAAAGGACCTTAAAATCGATCCTAACAAATACGGGTTGCCAATGCAGTGAATTTAAGATGGGTGTAATGTGCTTCTGCCTCTTTGTCTTCATCAGGACACATGCTGCTGAATTTTGTAGAAGTTGTAAACCAGAGATTTTATTTTTGTGAAGACCAGAAAGCAGGGCATTACAGTAATCAATTCTTCTGGTGATAAAAGCATGCATCAGTGTTTCCGTGTTGGCCCGAGAGAGAATGGGGTGGACTCTGGGAATGTTTTTTAGATGTTAAAAACCTATTTTGGTGATATTTTTACTGTGAGGGATAAAAGTCAACTCCAAGTCAAAAATCATGCCCAGGTTCTTCACTTGTAAAGAAGGGTTAAAAGATTGGAGTTTTGGTAAACGTTTCTCTCTCTGAGCATTAAGAACGATGACTAAAACTTCAGTTTGACCAACACAACATTAGTTTACCTAACAAACAATTAACCTGTTTTTGGACTGTGGGAGGAAGCTGGAATACCAGTAGGTAGGTAGGTACATGCATGCGAACTGTCAAGGGCAAAAGGTCAAGTTGCCTCATGTTTTGCTGCCCACATAAATGTAAAATACCAGTTACAACAATAAATCTGGGCTGAATGATGATGTCCTGAACTGGCACCCATCCATTCATTCAACCATTTTCTTCTGCTTATCCGTGGTCGGGTCGTGGGGGCAGCAGCTTAAGCAGAGAGATACAGACTTCTCTCGCTCCAGCCACTAGGGCCAGCTCCTCAGAGGGAATCCCAGGGTGTTCCCAGGCCAGCCGAGAAATATAGTACCTCTAGCGTGTCCTGGGTCTTCCTCTGGGTGTCCTTCCTGTGGGACATGCCCAGAACACTTCACCAGGGAGGCATCCAGGAGGCATCCTGACATGATGCCCGAGCCACCTCAACTGGCTCCTCTTGATGTGGAGGAGCAGTGGCTCTACTCTGAGCCCCTCTCGGGTGACGGGGCTTCCCACCCTATATTTAGGGCAGTGCTTCTCAAACAGTGGGGCGGTGAGATGGCTGAGGGGTGCGAGAGACAGGTGGACTTTTGTCTTTATTCATGCTTGAGGGATAAACAAGCCTCCAGTCACTAGGTGGCAGCAGTGCTCAAACTAATCCACAGCCTGCCTGTTCAACCCAGCAGAAGTAGTCTTTACAGACACACCGGTGTACAGACTGACGGAGTAGCAGGGCTCTATGAAGTTCGCAATGGGGGAAAGGCGGACGGAATCACGTAATTTAACAAACAAAATGGAGTACACAATAAAACGCTGTTCCTGTATTGGTTTGGCGGCTGCAACTGCTGTCTGTTGCTACCTGTTTAGGTGGGGGTTGGGTCAGCCCTCCGCACACCGACAGAATAAAAGGGCCAGCCATGGTGAAAACTCGCAGAAAAACAGACGTCCTCCAACTAAAATAAAAAAAACTCGAAACTTAACACAAGGGTCAGAGCTAGCGATGTTTGTGAATAGGGAGAACAACCCTTCTATAGGTTCCATCAGCGCACGGGCTGCAATGTCTGCAGTAACATGAGAGCTAAACACAAAAATACTGACATGTTAGGAAATAATAATGAACAAAGGTCCTGATCATTATGGTAGAGAGCACGAGGTTTGACTATTTCCAGGTCTCTTTAAGAGACATGTTTTAATGCTGAGTTCAACTGAGGATTTTTAAAGGGAGATTTTATTTTATAAAATGTATAAACAAAGTGTTTTGTATATAATGTTTTAGTTCTTTTAAAATCATAGGGAAATGCTTAAAGTTATTTGTGAAAAACAGTAAATGTGGGTCTCTTTGGGTATTGATTTCTTTAATTATTTTCATTCACTACATAATTATACACTTTTTGGTAAATAAATATGGTCAGAATGGAACAATTGGAATTCAGAAGAATTAAAATTGAAAAAGTGGAATTTTGGAAAAAATAAAACAATTGGAAAAATAATGAAAGGGATTCAATACTAATGATAAATAATATAACTTCTGAAAAGGAATAAGCTGATGAAGCTGACAAGTAAGTGTTTACAGTTTAAAAAGTTTGGAATGTGACTGTTTAGTCAAAAAAACACATCCCAGTAAGTCATTTGTGCCTATTCTCTTCTGGTAATCACAGACTGAGCAGTCTTGATTAAATGTTAATATTTGAGTAAATAAACTGAACTTAGAAACAATAAAATGAGCGGCAACAACTTAAAATTGAAGTTGCTGCCGCTCATAATCTGTTTTGATAATCAGGAGATTGTATTCAGAATGCTGGTGCCAGTGGTTTGTACAGATTAATAATTACATATTATCAGGTTCTGAATAGCATTTCAATTCATGGGGGGCGTGAAGTAATGCATGTTCCCCAGGGGGGCATGAAAGAAAATAATTAAAAACCACAGGTCTAGGGCCCAGACACCCTGCGGAGGAAACTCATTTCTGCCGCTTGTATCCGTGATCTCGTTCTTTCAGTCACTACGCACGGCTCGTGACCTTAGAGGAGGTTAGTAATGTAGTTTGAACGGTAAATGAGGAGCTTCGCCTTTCAGGCTCAGCTATCATTTCGCCACGATAGACTGGTACAGCGCTGCACCAATCCACTTATCCATCTCCAGTTCCATATTTACCTCAGTCATAAACAAGACCCCCAGATACTTAAACTCCACTTGGGAAAGGAGCTTGCCCCCGACCCGGAGAAGGCGATCTTCCGTTTTCCGGCTCAAGACCATGGTCTCGGATTTAGAGGTGCCGATTGTCATCCCAGTTGCTTCATACTCGGCTGCGAACTGCTCCAGTGAAAGCCGTAGATCACGTTCAGATAAAGTCAACAGGACCACATCATCGGCAAAAAGCAGAGACCCAATCCTTAGGCCACCAAAACAGATCCTCTCAACACCTTGCTGCGCCTAGAAATCCTCTCCATAAAAGTTATTAACAGAATCGGTGACAACGGGAAACCTTGGCAGAGCCCAGCTTACTGCAGGCAAAGCGAACTAAGCTCTGACTCCGATTGTACAGGAACCTAACAGCTCATATCAAGGGGCCTGGTACCCCATATTCCTGAAGTACCCCCCACACGACTCCCTGAGGGACACGGTCGAAGTCCTTCTCAAAGTCCACAAAACACATGTAGAACGTTTGGGCAAACTCCCATGCACCCTCCAGGACCCTGCTTACGGTATAAAGCTGATCCAGTGTTCCACGGCCAGGACGGAAAGCGCATTGTTCCTCCTGGATCCGAGGTTCTACTATTCGTTGCTGCTCTGGTTAAACAATTCCTTCTTTACACTTTTTGCAAAGCAGTTTGGATCTCCGAATGAAAACCAATCCATCAATGTTTTATGTATAAAAAAAAAAAAAGTCCTTTGCATGGTAGATATAGCTGCATTTGATTTTGTTTAACCTTCATGCTCATAATTGAACACACTAGCATTGGTCTGCTAACTAAAACTAAAAAAATACCAGGGGCATAACAGATCATGCCTGTAGTACAGGTGTCAAACTCAAGACCCGCGGGCAAAATCCAGCCCATCATATAAATTGATGTGCCCCTCTAGACTCTAATGGGCAACATAAATAGAACCTTTAAGTCAACAGTCGTGCATCTAAATAATATTTTATCAGTCAAATCAAATCTGTGTTTATTTGAATAGTCCTAAATTACATCATGTGGAAAGATGTTCAGTATTTAATTTTAAGAAGTACTCGTCGAATGCAGACATATTTATTGATATTTTAACAGTTTAACATATAGTTTTCTCAATACTTTCTGCCACAATCGGCCCTTTAAGGATATTCATGATATTGATATGACCTGAAAGAGAAATGAGTTTGACACGGCTGCTCTAGTATTTTGCAGACTGTGCAATAAAACTCCAGCCACACAGGTTTGTCACTCTTGTAAAGGTTTGAATAGTAGCCTACGCAAACATGGGTGTAGACTACTTTGGTCTGTGCCACAAATACATCAAGAGTACGTTTGGATTAATTGGTAGGAAAACTCCAGGTGAGCAGACGAGCCTAATAAAAAAAACAGAATAATGACGAATGACAGGTAGACAGTCAGGTTTCAGCTTCTGAGTTAAAGTGCCTCTTCGGCTGTCATGATCGTAATTTAACACATACCAAACTTTCAGGCACACTAAAGATATGCATGGGTGGTGGCAGACAGCTGTGTGACCTGGTAACTTGGCAACACAAAGGCGATTATGAGTGATGTTTTAGTGAGAAGGGTAATTAAAACGTCAATGCCAAGGAATCCAAGGACATATTCAATGTGTTCATAGTTTGGTTCATTAATGCTTTGAGAAGCCTGATCAACAGTTTACCGGCAGGGCCAAGGAGGGAACTTAAAACGGCAGGTTGTCAAACTTTTTACAGTCCCATAAAACAAATATTGAAAACACTGCACAGCTTGACCTGCCGATTTAAACAAAAAACGTAAATAAATATTTTTTATTAATCTGCCAGGAGTATTAATTTTGGGTTTAACTGTACAAATAAATAGGTGTTGAGCTGAAAACACATTTTTTACAAGAGCAACTCATGCTGGCAGGAACTTGATGTCACTTTACGAGACAGACCTCACTTCGAAATATTCAGTATCATGACATTTTAACACATAAGATCTCTTCACATCCCTATTAGCAGTAGCTTTTTTTCTAAGCATAAAGGTGCCATACATAGGGCTGAATCAAAGGAGAAAAAATTTAATGGGAAAAAACTTTGTAGCGTATTATACCAAACAAAATAAAATTGCATGTAGGCTATAGCTGAAAATCCCTACTTTCACGCAGTTAAAACCTTTCATTTCAATGTAAATCAGAAGACTGAGCATTATTCACTTTGCAGCTGTGGAAGTTTGAATGTGTCATTGGCAACATTGGATGAAAGGTCATACAGTTACATTACCTTATTAATATTCAGTACAATTATTGAAAGATTTTATTGCCGGCCTGAAACCCCACTGGAGCAGACTTGGGTCAGAAATAGGAACATAAGTCTTTATTAAGGGGCTACAGAGCATCTGTTTCAACCCTTCTAACCACACCAATGTTGCAAGTGAATTCTACTATGCACTTAGTGCACAAAATCAAAAGTTGTTGCAGGTCCCTAAAAAGTGAACACTCACGACAAACTTATGAAGAATTCAATAATGTGGTTGGGCCAATTCTCCTTTTAAAAACAACACTCCAGAAAAGAGGACTGCGATGGGAATGCCAAATCCAATTATTTTGGCAGGTGATGGTAATCTTTTCTCTATTTTTAATCAAGTTAGGGAAGTGTCACAGTTAAATAAGCTTTCGATGAATCTGGTTAGTTTCATGTTGGGAGATGGTAAGCCTCGCGCCAGAAACTGTACAAGTTCTGACTCAACCAAATATGACTTGGGGGCCCAAACAAACCACCGAAAACACATTAACAGTCAGTCACGTTATGTAGAAGTTTCATAGTGACTCATAGTAAAACACATGCACAGATTCCTGGAGCAATTATAATCACACATCCTGAAAGTATGAGCAGTTACACCTGGACTTATTACTCTGATAAAAATAGGTCAAGACTATTGTAAGCTAAAGTTGTCTAAGATTTAAAAAAAAAACTCCTGAACTTTTGGAAGTTTTTTTTTAAAGCAGCCATGACTATATATATAAGTTGCAAATAGTAATTTGGATGAAAGGCGACCTCACGTTTGCTGATGTTTTATGTCTCTAGGCTGGTTTGGCAGAAGTTGTAACTTTCATTCCGAGATAGCTGAAAACAATAGTAGGAAGCAGTACGTAGCAGCTGGCCAACTGGATGCCTTATCTCTGTAATACAGGCAATGAAGCTAACATCCACTTTTAAAGAAGTCTTTTTTTTAAAACAGAATATTTAGGGGCAGAAAATGTTTTGAGAACGTTTAATTGCCCCAACTTCTTTCTGACATGTATCTGAGAAAACTGTAACAGTCGGGCCAGGGAAATCCAAATACTTTTCTCCCTTGTTATTCACCGGACTAAAAACATATTGCTTGTGTCACATCATTTTAGGACCTTTCTTGCAGCAAAACAAATAGATCTGTTCATTGCCCAGTAAGGGATATTTTGACTATTAATAAGTCTGAACCTTAACTGAAAACTAACATGCTTTTTTAAAATTGTACATATGCGATTCTTTATGCCACTTTTCCATTAGGCTAAAAAGGGTCAGCCCGTAATATATCTTAATCCAGCAGTATATGTTGGAGTTGGGAAGGCCATGAAAAAAATCTCTTAAAGAAAAGCTGCAGAACAACATTTAAATGGTGGAGGCTTCCAAAATCCATCAGTCCCCATGTAATTTCTGGGGAAAACAAGGACACATTGACATTTTCATCCAAATGAACTAAAAGGGGGTATTGTGTGAGGCAGATGTTGCATTGTTGATTGCATTGATATCAGTGTTACTTTTAAAACATGTTGAAAAGACCAAATGATTGATGGTGTATAAATAAGTGAGCAGAGCAGAACCCACAGACTTTCACATAAACAAGGATGACAGATGGTTCTCGACGCTTGCAACAGTCAGCACACCGTCCCACAACCTTTATTCAAATAAATAACCGTTCCTTACAGCAGTGTACCTGCTTTATACATCGACGGCTGTAATCCCAATGGTGTATTGTGATGCTGCAATTTAATCCAAAATGTAACATTAAGTGAAAGTAAAGGTGGAATCCATGGCATTTATAAGAAATACCTCTGGAGTTGGGAAGTCCAGCTTCCACAACCACTTCCACAATTTGGTGCTTTTCGGCCTTTACAGCATCTGGTTTCTATGAAACTGGACCATGGCACATGCAAGGTTATCATAAACAAAATCACCACGGTCAAGTTTGTTTTTCAATGCAATAGCTAAATATAGGAATATTTATTGCAAGTTATGCAAGTCAGATCCATAGAGAGCAAAATGTTGGGGACCCCTAGTGTGAAATATAGCAGCAGACTCTTTTTAGAGAAACCAAGCTAAATGTTTTATCTTAGCATAGAAAAACAATGACATGGTTAGGATTATGATTCATTTGTGTTTCCTGATTAAGGCTTTCAGGCTTTCTGGCTCTAATAAATTAAACAACAACAAAAATAAAAAATAAAGACAACAACAAACAAACAAACAAGGAAGACAAGTTCATCACTACAACTTGATCTGATTGGATCACCAGTAGGTTATTTTTTAGTGGGTTTGACTGTTGCAACACTATTATTATCTCAGGTGCATTTTTACCAGTTACCAGTGGTAATACATGCAGTGGGTAATGTTTGATCCTGCCTTGTGTTTTAAGGACTCACAACTGATGCTTTCAAATACCCATGATTCCCGCATCAACGTTTTCTTGACAAACATGGGCAACCTGTTTGTGTGAATGTGTTCGTTTGTGCATGCTGATGGGGGATAAAACAGTGCATGCTAAGTGTTGCAGGGAGATATGTAAAAGGGAAAGAGGCAGATACAGTGAGACAATTAGTTCTGTAAAGGCAGAATGAAATTAAACTGCCTTGAGGGAACGAAGATGTAAATCTGTAGCAAAGAGTCTTTGCTTTGCTTATGTGAATCATACTTTGCTTTTGTTTTCTTTTTGTCTGTGTGAGAGAATAAGAAGGATGTTTTAATAGAAAGACCAGAACTATAATCTTAGTTTCAAAAATTATAAAACCTGCAAGCATAAAGCAGGGTGGATACTGCAAGGGTTTTAGAATGCCTATAGACAAAATGTAGGTCAAACCAGGCTATAATTAACTAGGCAACTACAAGTGATCCATAAAAGGTAAATAAAAGTATGCAGACTGCTCTGGATCCATCTTGGATAAAGGTACTTCTCTGACAATGATGTAATTAACATAACAGTAAATTAAATGAGTAATGTCTTAACTCAAATGGGTAATCCTATTTTTAATAAATGTCTCTTCCTCCTAGGATTGCCCTTGGATAAAAAACAAGAGTATGCCAGTTTCTTCATGCTTCAAACTTCTTTTAGCACAACTCGTATGCGATTTTTCTCATCTAACTTTCCGTAATACTACCTTGGTGCTGCAGGAGCATGCCATTGTCAACAATGGAGTGTGTCCTCACACCGGAGGTACATTTCCGGATAACTTTTTTTTTTTAAATGCACCTTTCACATTTACAGCCACGTGAGCCTTTACTTTCAAAAGCATGTAATGTTGTGCACTGACAGAAAAAAGAAAACTGCTTTCCACTTAAAGTCTTTGTGGATGTTACAAAGACAACTGACCTGCATTCCTAAATCTGTTTAACATGGATACTGTTGGTAGAAATTAGCAACCCACTGAGCAATAGACGTCTATTAGACGTGTCGTCTAAATTCAAACCGAAATTAGCCCGTCTATAATCGGTCTATATTTTAGCCCGAATCTACACAATAGTATTTAATACATTAATTATTAAATATTAAAATAACTAAGTTGTGTAAATGATGGTCAAGTGCTGGATTAAAACATTTTTAACAGTCATTGAACAATGTAGTTTAGATTTAGACTCGATTTAGACGTCTAAATAAATACGTCATATCAACGTCTCTTTTAAGACCAAATTTAGATGATTTAATTAAATACATTAAATAATGAACAGTGATCAAAAAAATAACTTTAAGTTGCACAACTGGTGTCCAAATATTGGACTTAAATCATTTGAATTGCCATTGATCAATATACAGTAAAGTTTAGATTTAGCCTTGATTTAGATGTTTAATGAACATCTAGATTTAAACCTGGTTTAGACGTCTATTAAGTTATTTTAGTGGTACCCCCTGCCCTCACCACTAGGAGGAGGCAAACACTTATAGTTCCGCTCGGTCTAATCGTCTGTGATGGGGATCTGAGCATAACGGACTCTGAGTCGTCCGGATCAATTTATTTTACTTTCATTGGGACCACTACGAGTGAGAAAACTTTGTTTCTTCAAATACACCTTGAAGGGCCGCATATAGGTGAGTGATCAAAGGTACGTTATTGAAATGTTGTTTTGTCCTGCAATGTTTGTTAATTTAATCGCTATCCGTTTCCAGCATAGCTAGCAGGCTAGCTATAGCTTAGCTATAGTTTTTGCTGCTGCAACACTGAGAATTTCCCCATTGTGGGACGATAAAGGTTTATCTTGTCTTATCTTATAATAGTGGGTGGTTACAATGTGGTAGTGTAATAATCTGTTGCAGAGTCTTCACAAATGACGTCATGGAAAACATATGCAAGGTGGTGGGCCACATGGAAAGGGCGCCTTCAAAAAGACCCCTCTTCTACTCCTAGACTACTTGTTTTTCACCACAATCTTTGTTTAAATAAAATAAGCAATTTTTATTTTGGTAATATTATATATTTGAGTTTGTGCTTTTATTTTATTGCTATGTATGTTTACAAATCTGTTGAAATTAAAAACAGGTATATTGCACATTCATATGTTTGTGATGGTTGGATAATGTTTGGAAAATGTATTGATTTACATTACAGTAGGATAGTTTGGTAAATGTTAACATCAAGAGATGTATTTATATCCAGTGGTAAAATAAGCAGTGTTACTGAAACCTTTTTAAAAGATCATTGTCATAACATCCTGGCACGACATAAAGGAAAGGATCACACGTTAAATTTAGTCCGCCCCCCCCCCCCCCCCCTTTTTTTTTTAGAGAACCTGATTTAACATTACATTTGACAACTTTAATTTTAATAGGTTTGTTGTGATTAATAGATTGTAATAGCTGGATTTATTAGAATATCATTAGGCTATAATACATTTAATGGACGTCTATACGATGTCTAGATTCTCTAATGGTGTATAAAAATAAGCTTCTGGCAAACGTATAACTTTAGACGTCTATAAATAGATGTTCATTAACGGTTATTTAAACGTTTTATATTAGACGCGGCGTATAGAGTTAGTCGTCTTTTAGACGTCCATTAGATGGCTAGTCTAAACCTAGATGGTTGAAAAACTTTAATTTTTAGACCAGTGGTAGACCAATTTTAGCCTAGACGTCTATGGACCATATAGACGTTCATTAGACGTCTTTTAGACCGAAAAATGCTCAGTGGGAAGTTTATATCATATTACCTTGCTAGCCTACAAGGTTATCTGATGACTATTATATGGCCAAAAACACTGCAAACAGCACTCAAAATGCTTATTCTTGCTCTTACTCCATGATGTGTCTCTCACTTAACAGTACTGACGCTACACTTTTCCTCCAAGCCAGGCTCCAGCAAATCTTTCAAGATTCAGGTCATATAGTGGCCTGCTAAAGTTTTCATATTGCTTGAAGCTTTACACAGTTCATCCCTTTACATCTAAAAACAGCGCTTTTTTTTTTTACTGGGTGTGTGACAGGCTAAGACGTGGCAGTAGAAATTGTTAATTTAAAGCAAATGAAACAGAACAATCTAAAGAGTACTGTGCTATCCTTTCAGTCCCTCTGAGCCAATACTGTGGTGAACCACCACCTTTACCAGCTAATACTAGTCCAAGTCTATTAAAGTATTTCTCTACCAGCTTAACACATCAAGTTTTTTTCAATATGCTCATCTTTGCAATATGCTTAAACAGATTTAAAGGAGACTGTAAGCAGCGTTTCTAAAGTTTTGCCATACATTATGTCTGGATTGTAATACATGAATAAAACCATTCCAATGTAGCTCGCTGTATGTTTATTGTTAATGTCCGGCTGGAAGATAAACCCCAGTCTCAAGGCTTTTGGAGCCTCCAATAAAAATTTTTCAGTCCTCAGTTTTTTTCTTACCTCAGCCCTTTCTTTAACTCTGTCCATCTCCCCACAAACTCTGAACAGCTCTACTGTCCCTGCAAATGAAAAGCATCCCCACAGCATAATGTTACCACCACCAATCTTGTTCTTATCCGACCAGGGCACCCATTTCCACATTTGCTGTGTTCACCACTTGAACTGAAACAACCTTTAAACAAGGCTTTTTAAAATTTATTTAAACAATGGGTTTCTTCTTGCCACTTGACTATCAAAATATTCTCCTATATAACTCAAACCCACATATGTAGACATCTGCAGCACCTCCAGAGTTACCTAGGGCCTCTCGGCTGCTTCTCTAATAAATGCTCTCCTTTCTAAGCCTGTCAGTATAAGTGGGCATTCATGTCTTTTCAGTTGTGCTGCACTTGTTCCATTTTTCAGATAAGATATTTAACAGAGCTCTGTTAGATGGTCAAAGCTTAGAATGACATTTTCTAACCTAACCCTCCTTTAAACCTCTGCACAGCTTTATCTCAGTCCTGCCTAGTTTGTTTCTTGATTGGACCGTTGAGAGCTTGACAGAACATCTGTATTAATTCTGAGACTAAATTACAGGTGGACAATAGAGTCATTTGTTACACAAAATTGTATTTAGCAGTAATAAATGAAACTGGGCAGAATACAACTAAACACAAAAGCAACACCTCGCTTTTCTGATTTGGTTTGTAAAATTTGTAAAAAGTAAATTGTAATAAAACATCAACAAAAACACATTAAAGGTTGAGGTTGGGTTGTGACAAACAAGCTCAAAGGGGTTGGCTACTTTTGCAAGGCATTGTAATAAATGCATGTCCATCTAAATTGCGAGTTGCAGATTGATAACATGTATTATATTACTAATAAAATTTACTTTAAAAAACAATATTTGCTTGTGTGCGTGAGAGGCCTTTCTGAGATGAAATGCTTCATTTACATGAAATCACCCTTCACTGACGGCATGTTTGCTCTGATGGTGCCATCTGCAGAGGGTGTGGCCACAGGTGAGGTGGATTGAGGTCATTGCAACAACAGCAGGAAGTAAACAGTGCTTGGCTAAATATACGGGCTGCTAACCCCACAGTTCTAAAGAAACATGCAAGTAATCTCAAATTAAGGCTAAAAAAGGGACAAACTTGGAACAGCTGCATCAATCCGTTAATTCAAATTATTAGCAGTTATTGCATGCAAATGTAAAAATATACTAAAGTCAAAAGAGAGTAGAAGTTTACTTTGCGTTCTGCAAAGACTGAGACCATCTTTAAGACTTCATGTAATTAACAAAAGTCCAAACCAAGTAGCTGATAAAATATTCCCCTTATGAGTTAACACTCCTGGATTATGCTGTAGTCACATGATGCTTTACTCAAAAGGTCCTCACTGAGTAAAATTAAGCTTGAAACATGAGCCGACAGATCAGCTCATCTCCTACACACACCAGACAGCACATTATTAAGAGATGAGAAATAAAACTAAACAAACACACAAAGCTATTCTCTCTTAAACAACAACAACAACAACAAAATGCTGACTCTGAAAAGCCACACTGTCTGTGCAGGACTGCCAGCCACAACCGGACCTGCTTCAAAGTGAAGGCTCGATTTCCTTTAAATCACGTGACTTGAAAGAAGCAACTCCTGCAATATAATTTTGCAACCAAAAGGCGGTGCTGCTGCTGCCAGAGGGATGCTGAGCCATTTATAAGAAATCCCTCTGGAGTTGGGAAATCCAGCCTGTCTAGCTTTTGCTACCACTTCCATGAAGCAGGAATTTTTCTTTGAAAGACCTGCTCTCTATGAAGCTAGAAAGACTAATGAAAACCTTTAATGGCACATGCAAACATAGCTTTTTTCCCCACCAAACCTTTGATTTTTGGCATAACTGATAAGGACTCGAATACAAGAACAAAGTAAAATAAAGACACTACAAAGTTAAAATACAGATAGTTGCAAAATTACAAGGATGTAAAAGTATTGTACAACTGTACCTGATTTGGTGGATTATGCATACCCTTAAACCTAGATATTTTAGAATATTTAACCTTTTGTAATGAAAAAGTAACTTGCTACCAGCTGGGAGACTTCTACAATCCAAATCTATTGATGAGATTATGTCATTTTCTTATTGGTATTTACATTAAATGAGCATTTTGTTTATTCAAATAATTGCTTTGCCATTTGAAAAAAATATTAAGTTATTAATTAAACTTAAATCATAAACATTATTAAAATGGTTCAGAGAAAACTGGTCATCATTGTAGCCCATCTTGTCCAGGCTCTACTAGGGGAATGCCCCCTGTCTAACAGCAAGTAATTTGTTTTTGAAGGGTTTAAAGTGCGCTCTTGAGGTGTGCCTTGGAGATAATGTGCAATAAATGCCACTCAACATCAGCAGAAACACAAACGAAATAAACACACACGAAAAACCTAGGTGCAAAGTAATTCAAAGAAAGACGGTTTTTGGTTTATGTAATGAACTGAGACTTAATTCTGTTAAAGTACAATGACATTTAAATTATTCCCCCTGATGTTGTTCTTTGCCCAGATTTGTGGAGGTATCAGTGGCAGCCTGTTATCTACCCACCATCTTACCATCTCTAGAAGTCATCCACTCACTGAAGATGACTGATAAAGGAAGTATTCAGCTGCAAAACAGATTCTGAGGAAGCAAGAAGCAGACATACCTCAGCTTCACAAGTTCACCGACTGTAACACAAACACTACATTCATGGCTGCTGGGGGATGGAGGTTTGAAGTATTAGGTATAATTTTGCTCAAGAGCCTCTATCAGAGTTAAAGTTTGAGCAGGTTGTGGTTTGAGAAAGTTTGTCACCTTTCCTGTTCACAATTCTAGTATGCAGTTATGTAAAAAAAAAAAAAAAAAAAAAAAAAAAAATTAAGCCAGGCATGGTGCGTTTAAAGTAGTCAGAGACTCACGATACAGTCCATTTCCTGTTCCAACTGTATGCCTCTCACTTAACCTAATTTTTCTGCAGGTTCCCTGTCATAAACAAAGTTTAAAAATGTTTAGCGGTTTGTTTTGTTTAAATTTTCAAACAACATAATGAAAGACATGGTGACAAAACAACAAACATGTCATCCAATATCTCAAAAAACTATACCACTCTTTCTCACCAGTTAGGAGTCACTGTTGGGGATTTTGTGTAGTTTGGCGCCATCTAGTGATCGATTTTAGTTTTCTTTCTCAAGGTCCCAATAAATGATTCTCATTTGGTTACTTTAGCAATAAAAAGTTGGCAAGCATTTAAAGTAAATGGTTTGGTTAGTGTAACATTTTACTATTGTGCTGTAAATTTCTTCTTTAGAGTCCTAACTTACTTTGCCATTTATTATTGTTGAAGTAAACATGACCAGGGTTTCAAAATATCAAATTCTTCCAGCAGAGTAATGAACTTCAACTCTGCCTAAAAGATATAGAATTATTAACATTGTCATGTGTAACTTTATAACATTATTGCTGCTGCTGGTAAACTGGGATGAGGACACATCTGGTAAATTGTAAATTTTAATGAATCTGTAAAGTCTTATCTCACTAGAGATAACGTTGTTTATGATAAAAGTTACAGGTTGCCAAGTTTTTATATTTTGAGTTGCATTATGTTTGCAGAATCTGAAAAAAAACTTATTTTAAAGTCAAGTAATTAAACTATATTTTCCAATGGCTCCCCAAAAACCCTTTATAAAAGTAGTTCCCTTCCTTCAAATAAACCCGTTTTCTTTATTTCTAAAAATGTAGCAAAAAGTGGCTTAATGTTAAAGTGGTTACTTGTCCCATCGGATTAAATTGGCTATAGGTTAAAATAAACAATTAAGGTTAAAATTGAACTTCAAAAATGTATCCATTATATAATGTAGCTTTAAAGCTCTGCACTGATATATACCGTTTTTCCATCATAGCAATAGCTTAAAGGGACTTTTGTGTTGATATTGGAAAAACTATGTGGCACACCAAAACATGTGTAGGTCATTCAAATCTATAGTCAGGGAATGGTGCTGGACCCTCAGTTAGTGAGTGACCGCATTCCAATATCAACAGTAAAAAGGAAGGTTAAATTATATCTAATCTTAGAGAGCGTTTGCCTCAATCAGAGTAGAGCTGCTCAAATGTCAGACATTAAGATAGAGTTTTACAGCTCTTCATATTAACAGCTAATATAGACCTTTGTGCTAAAGATCAGAAAGCTGAAGGAGAGTAGTGGGGACCTGGATGATGGAAAAGTACAAAGAAGCCATGATCAAAATCACCATAGCAATATCCTAAAACACTATCTTGCCTTTTTTTTTTTTTTTTTTTTTTACTTGTGCAGTCTTAAATCAGAGATAATTTTTATTGGGCTATAATGGAGAGGACTGTATGGTATTGAGTGTATGATGCTGCAACTAGTGCCGCCTGGCTATGAATGTGAGATCAAAACTGTTGCTTTAAACAGGAGTTATGGTTGAAATCTCTAAGAAAACAGACACTTTCATTTCTTTGTACCAAATAAACTTCACAGGCTAGAATATTTCAGCAAATAAGATGGAATCTAGGCCAACCATTATTGTAACCAAAAATAATTTCAAAGAGGGGTACAGGTGCTCCCTTCAGATCTTATTATTGTCTGTGAAGAGTTTGCTTGGAAATTGCAGCAGACAGGCGTGTGAGGAGTTCTAAACACAGGCCTAGGGTCAGCAGGGGAGCAAATATGCGACTTGACTGGGGTCAGGTTATTTTCTCATGCCAAGCTCATTTCTGACTGATAGATACAAATGGAAAAATCAGCACCACCCAAAGCTGAACACTGCCATGACTCGTGTCATGCTGACAGTGAAACATCCTAAACTATTCATGAGTGGGACTGAAACCAAGGGACTGGGGTCAGTTACAATTTATCTGCTAAGAGTGAGATCAAAATAAGAGCAACGATCCAGGAGCACCGTGGTAATGTACAGTGTTTTTTCTTGCAGGATGAATGTCACATGGGAAAGGTAATTACTAAGTCACTCAGGGATCAAAACATTAACATTTTGGTTTCGCAGCCTGGAAACTCCCCCGATCTCAATCCTTTTAAGAACCCCTCAATAGTTTGCTTAAGCTTGATGCATTTCTCAGCAAAAGCATTCAAAATTAATAGTGGTAATTATAACATATCAATATAGAAACACCCAACAAAAAGATCTGAAGCAGTAAAGTTAGGGATTGTCCAACTTTGTTTATCCTTATTTTGTATTCTCTCTTTATAAAAGATGCAATGCAGTCTCTTGTACTGAGGCATTAAGTTTGCATTGTGTACGTTTATTGGGACAGAAATTACACAACACGTGATCATAGTGTAAAATTAATTCGAAAAGATGAGCATTTGTCAATAATTCATAGTGTTTCATTACAACTTCACTCTGAGCCACTGCAATACATATAATTCAATGTATTGCTTATGCCTTACGTCAGCTCTAAGTTTATTTTTTAAATAAATCACAAGCGATCACCCAGAAATTCATGTTAGAGTTTGGCGTCATCAAGTGGTCATTTTTGCTACAACATTATGCTAATAAAATAATCATTTCCTTATGTGGATAACTAAAAACCCTTAATTTAAATTTTGATTCAGGATGAGTAATATGTATATTTCAAGTTGCTCAAGTATTAAACTAATGATATGAGTTTTGTTTTCCCATCCTCAGAGGAATCTCGTAAAATGCAACCAGTGAACAAAACGATAAACAAACAAAAAAAGCGAGTGGGTAAAACACTGATATAAAGCATTGGGTTACTGTTTTATAGGCTACTTAAACTGTCTATGGCATCTTCGCCTGCAGTGAATTTAAAAACCACAAAGTTATACATTTAAAAATATTCTTTATCATCGTGCACTGGAAATAATAAAGACACATTCTTATGTTAGGTAAATACCTCCAAATGTTCATGCTGAAATGATGTCGTTCTCTATGAAAAATGTGTAGAAAGCGATTTACATCACTAAACACGTTTGACTTAGGCTATGAAGATCAAGATGGCCTACACAGGATAGAATAGACTATAAACAGAAAATGAAAACAATAAAACAAACCAGATTCAACACTGAAGCACAGCCATTGTATTTATATCAAAAGTTATATTCATATATATATATATATAATACAAAGGAGATGACTTTTTATACCATTAAATACCATCAAGGCGTGTTAAAAAAAAGGCATCAAGGGCGCTTATAGAAAAAAAGCCAGCATCATCCTCATCATCACATAGTCGAGAGGCTCAGCTGTGGCCAAACAAATTCTACGATCAAAATAAAACTTACCTCCAATCCATCAAATTCTTCAGTTACAGTGAATTAAAATCCATCCAAGTCACAGAGGTTCGGTGGAGTGAACAAAGTATCGGACCGTTGACTAAACCAGTTGGTTTCACTTTTACTTTGTCTCTCATGCAATCTGCAGTTGCTTTAAATTTCCTGCAGCTGTGGCGTGTCCTCATCTTACCAGCTCAGTCGATCCAAGTTAATTATAGGCCAACACAACGAAAAGCTAACACCTATAGCTTATTTGTGATAGTTTTAGAAGGAAAGAAATGAACAAAGATAGTATTTAAAAACGCCTTTCCACAGCTGATGTTAAGCACCGTGTTAGGGCTGAAATGAAAGTGACATGACTGCGGTCTTTTCTACGGTAACAGATGACGCCTTCACGGCTTCCAGTGAAATGCCCCGCTGCGATTCAAGAGACCTGCGATGTTCTCCACGGTTTAACATTTTCTTATGTGTTAACAGAAAAGAAACATATTAAAATGTGGAATCCGCTCTCTGACATTGGCTTCTTGATAATTTTTTTTTTCCAGATCTGTGATTTCTCACTCGAAAATATAAAGTTTAAACTATAGTTTAGTCATCTTTGCCTTTTTTTCTTCTTAAATGCGTATTTAACACAATAACCTATAAGAAATGCAATGAATGATACAAAAAACTGTTTAAAACCCAATCACTTAACATTTTAGGCAATACTTTTAGCATATACAAACCCATGTGATCTTATGGGATAAACCAACACATATATGTTAAATGAAGGATTATAATACACTGTTTTGAACATATTTCACAGATAAAAAGCTTAAACTGTGTTGTGCATTTATTTACAACACCCTTGTGAATATTTTGAAGGACCACTAGTACAGTTTGCACATCTAAAGAGTAAAAAAAAATCGTTTTTTTGCAAAACAGCTCAAGCTCAGTCATAGACTGACTGTGAACATCAATTTTCAAGTAGTGTCAACAATTCTGAACTGGATCAGGTCTGGACTATTTTTTACAAATACATGTGCAATGATAAACAATTTCAATGTAGCTCTGACTATGTGTTTAGGACTCTACCCCAGTTTAAAGTTATTTGCAGGTTCTCTGTCAGACGTGTTTAGGTACCCCCACCTTCCTGCCATCTCCAATCAGCTTCAAAGTTTCTGCTGAAGAACATCATCCTTAGCAGGATGGTGCTTCTAACCAGTGTTGGAAATGATGTCTTCATGGTGATGTACAGCATTACTTTTCCAGGTCCTACAGCATTTGCCAATAGGACCGATAAGTTCACTTAAGTTCTCATGTGTCCAGAACACCTTCTGCAACATGTTCTCTGTGTCCTCTACATGGCTTGTTACAAACTTGAAGAGGGACATCTTAGAGCTCTCTGTCATCAATAGCTTTCTATTTACCATTCTTCCATAAAGGCCAGATGTTGGGAAGGAACAATTCATAATTGTCGCTGTCAACAGATTATCTAAATTTAGCAGTTGATTTTTGAAAAAACAGATCTAGTCATTCTCTGAGATGTTTACATACTGGAATGTTGTTTTGCAACCCTAGCCTACCATAAACCTCTATACAATTTATTAATTAGATGACTGCTGAGGGCAATTGGTTGCACTGGATTTCATTTAGGGGGATCAAAGTAAACACATGCCATAGTTTTCAGATTTTTTATTTGTAAGACAAGCTGATGACCATTTGTATCATTTTACTGCTACTTTCCAATGAAACGCTATTTTGTGTTGGCCTATTTATAAAATCCTAAGAAAATAATAACGCAACATTAATAATAGTCAGAAAATATGCTTGCTGAAAGTTTAAATCAGTTAATTTAAGTAAGTGTTTAAGAAAAGCTCAACAAATACATGAAATCCCTGGCAGAGGTATAACAGACTTACGACACCTTTAACAAAAACATTTACTCCATTAAATATGTGTTGTTTTCATTTTCGGCTTCCTTTTCCTTATTTCCACAAATCCTGTTTGAAGACAAGCACAAAGATATCAGGAAAAACAATGTTGCATAAATGCTCATCGATAAAGTTCAGGTTTCTTTTTAATTGTTAAGTATTGTATCTAGACGGCATGAGAAAAAAAAAAAAACAATCAATGATGATTGAACAGGATGAAGAACCCATGGGTTTCTGGCAACATGAAGCAGAACGCAGAACCAGAAATGGCAATAACACCCATCACTATATATGGAAGGGCCCTGAAGTACAGGCCTCTGAGAAACAAGGCTTTAAGTGTAAATGACTCTTCCCTAATTAAGTACTTATTGAGAGAAATATCAAGTACGTTCTAAATCAAACCATGTGCATGTTTGTTTAGTTCACAATAACAGGATAAATCATGAAATATTACAGTAACTTTCACAGATGTCTAAGAAAGAAAGAAGCTATTTTAATCTTGAAAACATTGTCCAAATTTCAAAGATGTATGTTACTCACCCAGATAAATGATAAAGGGGGAGATGATGGTACCAATCCGAGCGGCTGTGGAGCAACACCCCATGGCTGTATTCCGGATTACGGTCGGGAAGAGTTCCGCCGTGAAGGTGTACAAAACACAGAATTTTCCTACCATCTCAAGTAGCACGGCCACACCTGGTAAATCTGTGGCAGTAAAAAAAGATAAAAGAACGATCAAGAAAAATCCAATAAGATTCACAATCAACTGATGTGGTTCCTTTTATTATCCCAATTCAAAAATGAACTGCCCTTCAAACAGAAACCACCCTTTCTGTAGGAGCTCTGGGCACAGATCTGTCATGAAGCAGAAGCAAGCTAAACTGCTGCTTAGGACTTCCAGGCCAGCAGGGGCCCTTAAAAGGGCTCGACTTCTCACACAGAACAGACAAGCCCAAACTTTTGAGTTGTAGTTAAATTGGACAAAACATTAGTCTACACTTAAATTAGAAGGTTGATGAATATCTTATTAAAAAAAAAATCCTTTAAGATTTCAAATCTAGATTTATTTGGAATTCAAAAAGAATTGAAGAGAAGGGATCCTACAACAGACAATCTTCCTAATTTCACATTTGTGCAAAAGTAATTTAAAATTGGTAGTTAAATAATTTCTGCTGCTTGTGTTCCTGTTTGAGTCTCATTTCATATGAACTGTAACTAGAAACAAATGTCCAACATTTTACTGCTTCTTGTAGTTGCTTATAAGCACAGTAATGTATTGAAAAACTTAAAAAATATCAGGATTAATTTTATAAGAAACTATAAAACTAAATGTGCGAAAAACAACATAATTTTTTAATTGAGCCGGCTCTATGTGGACCTTACCTATCGGAATAAGGTTAACACAAACGTTCCTTATGCCTCCAAGTAAGAGTGTGGAAGACTGACAGAGGCGTCTGGAAGTATAGTGGAGCAGCAACAGGACAATGATGTATGCTGGAACCTCTGTGGCAGCAGACAGGAACCAATTCAGGTATGGGTCACCGTGTAGGTTTGAAGTGTTGAGAATTAAAGCAAAGTAGTTCATGGCGACGATCATCCTGCCTGGCAGATGGCTCCTCTGACGGCGTTTCCTTGCATGGTTCATCTACACTCGGCCCAATGTCCTTTTTTACTTTTTCTTTTATCTGTGTGTGTGCATGGGAGTTGGGTTGGGGGGTGGGGGGTATAACTGTGACCACGCTTTTAAATCTGTGGGGGAGGGAAGGGAAGGTGGTTTTATGTGGAGTCATTTTAATCTGTAAAGCACTTTGTGATGCAACTTCTTGTATGAAAAGCGCTTTATAAATAAAGTTTGATTTGATTTGATTTGATTTGAAATAATTCAGGAGAAATCTTCAGTACAGGTGGGACTGAAAGCACCAAATCCAATCCAAAAAGTTACTCAGGAGCTCCAGTGGAGATGTCCACACATTCATTGGAATAATTCAAGTGTACACGTACCACAGACTTGAACAAAGCAATGCTGTAGTGAAAATATTGCAGTTTTTCAGAAAGATCAAAATGTTGAATTTCTTGTCTCGCATCATGAAAACTTGTTCAACCTGTGACAACAGAAAGAAATCTAAGCAAAGGCAGGTCAAACATGGCAAGACAAAACCTAGGTCTCCAGTGAAAAGAAAATGTCATATGAACTGTTGCAACTAAAAAGAAAATATGCAGACAAGTTAGTTTCTTTGAATACCCCAAAGAATGAAGTATTGCGTATACTTACAAAGCTCTTTGAGGCGACCTGTAAAAGCGTAGGTGTTTTAACAATATTTTGTAACTTACCTCTGGCTGTGTAAAAATGGCTTCTGGAGCTTCTGGAGCTTCTGCTTTATTCAGCTTCGCTGCATCTTTAAGAACGGCTTCAGCTTCGGGCACTCTCCTTTGAGACAGCAGCCAACGAGGAGACTCTGGGATAAACCTGATCATATTAGAGAGAAAAAAAAGTCCATAAACATTATGACTAACCCCATAATTACAAATTCCAATGTGTGCTTTTTAAAGGGAGCGGTACACCTTTTTCATCACTGCACTCACTTACCTGCTGGTTTGTTTGTTTGTTTCTGTTGTGAAAACATGTTCAAATATCTGTTCCTAAATGTCTAGAACTGGGGGTCATCTGGAATTGGTGTCAAGCTGGAGTCTCTTACCTGCATTGAACAGTGCTCAGAGGTGTCTCTGGTCAGTGACATCCCCAGCACCAACAATGAAGAAAAGGAATAGAAAGGCCTCCCAGCTTGGAGAGAAGATCTGTAATGTTAGCCCCACAGTTTGAACAGCCATCATGACAAAAAGGATGGGCTTCCTTCCAAATCTGTAGAAGAAATGAACTTGATTTGTCTCTCTGTATTCCTGATTGGGTAAAAATAAATCAATGTAAAAATGTGCAACACTTACCTGTCAGACAGTTGGCCTGAGAACAGAACTTCTAACAGAACTCCAATGTAATGAATAGAAGTAGTCAGGGGATTTTTGTATTGATTCTCACATACCAAGTTCCACTACAAAATAAGACACATTTTCTTAGCACCTATTTGTAACAGGCATGATGATTTCTTTAAAAAAATACAGTGTACCTAAGCTCCATGTAAATTGCAATACTGTGAGTTTTAGTGGTTAAAATCAATTATCATGGGAAACTGCCCTAAAATGTTTGTAGAATTGCTCATGTAAAACCTATTAGCTTAATAATATTTTATTCTGCCAAGAGGAAAAGACGCAAGGAATCAAACCATATGTAAGGATTAAAAACATTACAAAGGAAACATCTGAAGAACGTATTTCTATCAGGTCCCAAGCCCTGCCTAAACATAAGAAAATGCAGAAGAATTCTCGCATGACATGATTTATGTTTGTCATGTAGCAAAAACCAATGTGAGTTGCCCTTGAAATCTTTGATCCTCTCAAGTTCAAATTCTTCAAACTATATGTAAGTGCTAAATGCATGCCAGACTGAGAGTGTGTATCTTCAAATTATGATAGAAGGAGAGGCAATAGATGCTAATGTCTCTCTGTGCTGACTACATTTAAATATGTAATCATCATACATGAATTCAGTGGACAACCAGCCAATGCTGTGCATACTGGTGTAAAATACAGCCAGAACTAGCACCTTCACACTCTCAAAGAGCTTTTTGCATTTTGCAGACTGTGTGAAAAAAATACTGTCTGCTGAAAGCCAGTGGTACTACTGGCATGGTAGAAGCACAATTAATATATTCACAATTAATGATCAGATGATAAAACTAGAAACCTCAATCTTTTTCCGACATCATAGCCAGCATGTCTAAGCACACTTTATTTAATTAGCTTGCAACAAGATCAAGGAGGTTACACAAGCCTTAATGGCTGAATGAACTAAATAAATCCAGGAATTAAGAGTACAGGACAAATAACTTGCACTTTTGTTTCTCAGAGATCAGTACTGTCTAATCTTCTTGATAGCTTTTATACAAATACATATAGAAATAATACATCAATCTTAAAACTTCTACATTCCCTATAGGGAGCCAAAGTCATGCCCATCTGCATCCGGTCCACGGGTCCTCTACTGTCAAAACATGAATGAGAGTCAATGGCACGATGAAAGCTATTATCTGATCCCATTTGAAATGGACTATGGATTCAACGTATGATGTCTATGAATTTTAAAGACACATTTTGATGCAGAGAAAGCGCTGATTTATGACAAGTGGCAAAAGTTACTTTAGATTTTGTGTGAAAACAGTGGACTACATCTACTCATCTCACAAAATGTATGTCAAAAAAAACACACAAGGTTGAAGAAGAAAAATGGCTATGAGTTTAACGAGCTTTGCATCCTTCTTCCAGGACGAAGGAAGGAGCATTAAATGTGGAGAAAATCACTATAAATCTGGCCATGTGGAAAGTGGTAGCTATGATTAGGGAGAATTAGTTGGTAGAGTGAAAGTCGGCAACTCGGCATGCAGGACAAGCTCTACAAGGGCTCAGTGAGTTGCCTATTTCAAGTGCTGGCTAAAGTTAGCTAATGTTAAATTTTTGACTTCTGATTTGTAGTCTTTTTAATTACAAATTTTTACAAGCAAAGAAATCACAAATCACATGACAAACACAGTCGAAATGCACATCTTTAGTTATCATTTAAATTGAGGAACAGCATATGTGTGATTCAGGGTGTAAGGCAAAGCGGACCAGAAAGTAACTGTTATTGCTCCATTGACTTTCATTAATTTTTTTTCTGTCAGGGGATCCATGGGCAGACCAGAAGGGGATGAGATTTAGGCTCCCCATGACAGCAGATCTACTTTGGGTTTTATTGCTCTGTGTGAAATAAAGATTTTACTTACCTCTGTCACAATAGTTGACTGGTAGGTTTCTTTGCTGGATGTCCATCCATCCAGACACTTCTCCCAGGTAATTTCACTCACATTCACATCCAAATGTGGGATAATGTTCTTTAGAGAACAGTTCCTCACTGTTTCCAGGTTAAGCCTCCAGCAAGAGCTACGCTTTGTGATGCCATCGACTGTTTCAAGTGGGATTGACACATTTCTCCACATCTCGCTGATGCTGACGTTCTCAGGGATGCGGCATTCATGAGGTGGGGTGTCACCTACAAAGACGATGTAGACGCCAACAAATCCATTTGGAATAATGCTGATGGCAAGTGCCAAAAAAATCCTAATTTGAAAGGGTCCCCACGATCCAAGGAAAGAGGTGATGGTGTCATAGTCCCTGACTTTCTGGCTATCCATTTTCTCGCACCAAAAATCCTAAAAGATTGCATAAAAACAAGCAAATGTTTTGTTGATACAGTTATCTTGTTGAGATTTTGAAAAAATGTAAAGCTGCAATTAAATTTAAATGTCAGCTTTAATTATTGTCAGATTTCACTTACACGTGAAATAATAGTATAAATGCTTAAACCCCCTAAGTTTACAGCATATTTAAGTGTTGGCCTGTTGTGACAAGTATTAGATTTATGTGTGTTTTTAAAAGTTAAACTAATCTTAGCTTAATTTTTTTCTTGCATGTGCTATGCAATCACATTCTGCATGCCAGTAATATGTTTGGCGAATGACCTGATCAGAATTAATAGTGTCATCGTAATATTCAGCAAAAATAATGCAAATACATATTTTCCTAATCTGGTGGTCATTTCAAATTAATCATTCAAAACAATGAGACCTTTAAGTTTTTAGAATTACCAGCAAGATGTCAGTTTCTGTTGCAAACATGTTGGATTAACCAAAAAATCTGCAATTGTAGAGCTTTCACATAGCTCTGATGACATCACATAAGGTGGCTGATCAAAATTAATTTGAAAATGACCATTTGTATTTTTGTTGTTGTTAAAGTTCTGCATGCAAAAAGTGTTTACATGAGAAGGCTGCATGGATTTCGGAAATAAATAACCAACCTACAATTGCAATCAGAGGTACACATTGGCACGAATGTTATATTATTTTAGTCTTAATTTTGTTTTAATTGCTATTTTTCCAACGGGATGATAGATCTCATTCAACAGCAGCGTCTTGTAAACAGGAGCTGGGAGCTCAAGGTTGAATTTTCTTGAATTTAGCAGAAGTCCAGTAAGTCAAGTTGCACTATATTTTGTATTAAATGATCATGGTTGCAATAAAATTGTTGGTTAGGGATGGACATGTTGAAATGTCTCCCCACAAGCATACCCTTAGGTCCAAAATATAATTGGCTGAGATATAACCATCCAAAATAACACTCATGAATATGACTGCTAAGGAATGTGAGCTGCTGCAGTCAGTCATGTTACTGAGCCAATACAAAGCAGGGATGTTGGCATCAGATTAGCTCTTCAAAGGAATCAACAGAGCTGTATTAAACAAGCTCTGTAAAAATTATCCTCTTTCCCAGAGGATTTTACTGTTAGATGATTACCTGCAGGTGCAGAGTAAGTGCATGGAATAGAAATAAGTTTAACTGCTTCAGCTCACCTCTTTTAGTTCAAGAAATACTGTAGGCATGCAGCATGTTAACTAGGTCTGAGGGTGTCTATTGGTCAAACCCAATGTGGTAACGAGGAAAAAACAGTAACTTACCAAGTTTGAGTTGCAGTGGGGCAGTGTCCTCCGGATTATGGTTTGTGGAGGTAACGTTTCTACAGCACAGATGAATCCTCAACTGTTCTGGTCACAAGTTGTTAGTTCAGTTTGTGATCATCAACACCGGGCGAGAACTGGCTCTCTGTTTAGTACTGCCAAAATCGTAAGTGTTCAAAGCTAAATTTACCCATGTCCTATTCCCACAATAACCAGACCGACTGGGATGTAAAGTGTCTATACATTTTATGCTATCGGTAATCATAAAGTGCTCTTTACACCCCTGGTAAAGATGAACTCAGTCTAAACCAATTAAACTAAACCATTAAACCAATTAGAACTTTAATTTGATTTGACAACATTTATTCTATACTTTTAAAATGTATCAAAGATTTCTTGAAACGTTTAATTAGTAAACCATGACTTGCTTCTTCCCTGAGGCATAAATGAGATGTGACACATAGTCCTATGTCTCTATGTCACTCTTAAAATGGTAAAGAGAAGAGAAGATGGGATTCAGCTATAAGGCTGAGGCCTTTGATAATTCAGGAAAGGGCTGAACAAAATAGCTTCTTACTGAAACTTGTCCATTTCTACAGTCGGCATGATTTCAAAAAAACAAGGCTGGAGGAGGACCCTAGACCCTCCAATTGAGGGTTCAGTGACAATGCTAACTATTTTTAGCAGCAAAAGCCCCAATTGTTGAATTCTTGAATAAGTATCCATGTTCTATATTTATTTGCATTTGGGGAACCTGACCTACATTTCTTTTGCTAACAATTAGTTAATGTATGATAATCTGCTTAGAGACAATGCAAAATAATGTCTATTAATGCATATTTTACACACACCAAGAATTGAACTGGAAGCATTTTGCTACCATCTAACGATCGGACTCGCATGCAGTTGCAGTTGTGAAGGTGAAATACTGTTGATTGTGCCTTTTGTTGCTAATTTGAATCATTACATACATTTATAACCGTTTGTTTGCTGTATTTAAATTAAAAATCTTTACTTAATGTACCTTGGCAGCTAAAAAATAATAAATCTTTCATATTATTTTAAATCAGTAAAGGGTTATTGTTCAGTTTTGTGTTCAGTGGAGATGGAAGACAGTTAAAGCAAACATGTCAGTCTTTAAAACAGGAAAACATGCCAAAAACTATAACGCTATATTGAATTAACAAAAAAGACGGACACCCATCAGATTACACTTGTGACCATTTATCATACTAGGCCATGTGTACAAAAGTTTTATTTTTAACTTTGTTTAAAAAAATACATTGAATTATTTCTCAGATCACCCTTTTATTACTGATGAGAAATAGACCTACATGATATAATCTTTTCCTTGCAGTTTTTAACTCTTCCCTTGGATTACTGAAGCATAAAAAAGCAAAACAATGCCAAAGACGAACCATCATTTTGTCACAGACACACAGTTTGACAGACTTTAAATAGTTTTAATGTTCTAAAAGTCAGTATATACAAAATTCCAGTGCTACATAACTCAACACAAACCCAACTTTACAACCCAAAATGCTTACTGCTGAATAGTGATTTTTGATTTCAGTTGCTACAAAGAGAACTCCAATGAGACATGACCCATGAGCCCTGTCACAATAGCTGTATGTGCACTCTTTAATTAGGCAGTGAGAAAAAAAGGACATTATTGGTGCAGCTACACTGTCTGTCAATTTGAAATGAGACATGTTTGATATTTAAAGAAAGAGGAAGGAAGTAAAATAAAGAATGAGCAGTTGTGAAGACAAACTATTATTCCTCTCTCAACTTTCATATTGATGTTCCACAAAAAATATATAAGACAACAAAAAAGTGTAACTACAGTACATCGACACAAACACCAACAGAGATAATTATAATTTGGTTTCTTTACTTTGAGAAATGAACTCTTTTTCCACAGTTTTAGCTTGCTTCTCTCTTCTCCTGTTTGATTGAAAACAATAAGACAGTTAGAAAACAATATCTTTCTTCTTCATTGAAATCATTAACCTGTGAGCAATAAATTACAAAATTTAACTAACTATATTTAAAACAACTTTCATTTGAGACAGATCAACACAATTTTAGACTCACTTGCAGATATGCTGCATTTGAGGTAAAGTCTCTGGCAAAGATCTCCCAAATGTCTCTGGCAGTGCAAAGCAGATAATCCCGCCAGAAATGGCTAAAACACCCATCACAATGTATGGGAGCGCTTTGTAGTATTTCCCTGCAAATAAAGAAGTTAAGCATGCTTTCAAAGAGCCAAAGAATATTTTTTAGAAAATTTCTTTTACAAACAGTTTAAAAAAAACTTTTCATATTGTATGTAGCCTAAATGATGTCCATTTATCTGCTTCAGTTGTGATAAATGCCAATAAAATATGATTATTGTGTCAAAAAAGTACGTTTGAAATATGTTTTTTATATAATTCAGCATCCATTATTGGTAACATATTCTAAGACTTTCAAGTTAAATATTTTAATGTTGCTATGAGGCAAAACATTATGGGGGACCAAAACTGACATAATTAAAAATAAAAGCAGAAATATATATCTTTTGTTTTTCCTTATACGTGCATTTTTGCGAAGAAATATATATTTTTGTTTGAAAGCAAGGTCGCTTCACAAGATGAAAATGTAATAAAATCCAGTAGAATAAAAAAAAAAGGAAAAAAACAACATGGAAATAGTAAAGTAAATTGTAAAAAGAAATCATAAGTTATAGGCAATTTTAAACAGATGAGTTTTGAGTCTGGACTTGAAAAGGGTGAAGCTGTCAATGTTTCTGATGTCCGGGGGGAGTGAGTTCCAGAGACGAGGTGCAGAGCGACTAAAAGCTCTGCTCCCTATGGTGCAGAGCTCCCCACAGCCGCCTCCTTCAAAAAGAAGTACAGTTGTGGAAGGAGCACAAAGACGGTCTGTGTCGGAGTTGTTAAGAGAAGCTGCAAATAGACTGGAGGAATTTTAGGGCGGTAAGTTATCAGCTAGGTAGAGTTTTGTAATTTTGTCGAAGAGTTTATTTATACTGTAATCTCATTAGCATCCACCGGTTCTACTCCACAAGCTCAAGGACCCACCATGGGTCAAAGGAGCAGCACAAGTGTTTTTCCCCCTCCTTGTCTTTGTTTTACATGCAAAACATTTGTTCTTGTTTTAATGTTTGCAAGTCAAGAGCCTACGTGCAGTTTTATAGTGTTTTTCTAAGTTTTAACGCTTAAGTTGGGGATTTTACTTAGCCTTCATTCATCCATTGGCATACTTTGTTTTGCAAGTGTAAACTGTTATAACTGTAGCTTTGGGCAGAAAACACAATTGAGCAGGTTACGCGCAGTAACAGGTACAAGGGAAGCTGTTGGTGCCACTTTTAACTTTACAGACAGTATAAGAGGAGCTGCGGCCGCCTCCTTCAACAAGAAGAAATAAAAGAGCATAGCGCGAGTTGTTCAGTTAAAGGTGTGAGAATCTCTTTCTGTTGTTTGGACTGGGATGATAAAAGCTTTGTTCGTTGTATGAATCGTTACTCGTGTTGTCAACATTTGCTGTCCTTGACAAGAAAAATAAGGCCTGGATGTGTTGCTTTGCTGAAGATGATTCAAATAAAAAATAAACCAAGCTTTTCTTTAAAAAATAAAAAGGCAAGACAAGTGGAGAGTACAACAGCTGCAACGTGAGCAAGACAGACTCTGAGAAATCATCAATCAGGATGAATATTAAAACGGAAACCCTCATTGTAAAGACTTCATCTGCAATCGTCTGGGACATCTCTGGTACAACTTCACTTCCTATCAAACAAGTCCAAAAGCGCAGGCATGTACAATCAATCTGCACATGGATCCTGCTCCTTACTGTTTGTTGACCAATAGTAGAGGAGATGTGCCAAGAAGGGCAGCCCCCCTCATTTGCATAATGAGGGAGAAATGCATACGGTAAAGTAAGAAGAGGAGACGAGGTAATGTAAAGACAAGGAATGCATGTATAAGGAAAAGAAAAAGAAAATATATACATTTCTTCGCAAAAATGCACATATAAGGAAAAGGAAAAACAAAAGATATATATTTCTACTTTTTTTTTTTTATTATTTCAGTTTTGGTCCTCCATAAAACAGAACATTTAGAAGTTTATTGTAATTACTCCAGATCTCCACTGGATGGAGCAGTGTGACTGCCAAGTTATTTTGTGAATTATTTTCTTTGGGAACCCTTTTTATCTGAATATAAATTAAATTCTGTTTTTCAGACAATGAAAAAAAAACACGATTAAATAATTGTTTTCGCATTTGTAATTAACAATATAATAACTATTTTCGGCCATCAAACATTTCTTTCAAGGATTTAAGTTCTTCACAAAAATGCCATATTAATAGTCTGAAAAAAATCAAACAAAATTTTTTTTTTTTGGGTTGTTTAGTTGCTGGTAATGTTGTTTTGTGACAAACTTCAACAAAATTCACATTATGCATTGAGGAAATTATTGCAACCTGCGTTTGTAGTCAATTCAGTATTATTTGTTAGATTTTTTGTTTGCCTGATCTCTACAACTTCAGCTAAAAAATGAAAGCAGATCACACATATACTCATTTGTCATATCACAATGACAAACTTCTGTCTTCTTATTAGGATTGTATATATTAGACCAATGCAAAGTAGCACATAGTGTAAAGCAAAGAGGATTTAGAAAAAATAAAAACATCTATAAAGTGTGATGTGCTTATATAGTCTAAGTATTTTTGTAATGCCCTGCATGTCGCAGTTATACTTTTTTTTAAAGTCTGTAGTCTCTGTTTTCTCTAAAATACCATGGACAGCATTATCCAACATGTATTTAAAATGCAAAAACTGTAATCTTTTAATACATAAAAAAACCCCAACATCATTACATTTTTTTAAGTTTTCCAGAAATTAGGAATTTGGTACAGTACTTTTTAGTTGATTTTAATCAACTGGTTTTTCTGCAGTGTACAAATAAGTACATTTACCTAAATAAATAATGAAAGGAGAGAGGATGGTGGCAATACGGGCAGCCATGGAACAGCAACCCATAGCTGTATTTCTGATAACAGTGGGAAAGAGCTCTGATGTGACAGAATACACCACACAAAACGCTGCAGTCACTCCAAACTTTCCTAACATCTCAAGGACCACGGCTACAGTGGGTAAATCTAGAGAAACAAAGAAGGAAAAAGTAGTTTCACATTTAATGCTAAAAACATGAAGTGTCTTAATGCAGCAAGAGACTGGCAATGATTGGTATCTGGTTCCTGAAAGTGCACAGACAGGACAAACTCTCAGGTTTGTCCTGTTTAGGCTAAGGTGATTCTAAACAAACAGAATGACAGATTAGCCAAGGGAAAAGGCATTGACAACCTTTTTATGGATCTGTTGATATTCAATATGTTTCAAGTTTTTTTAATTATCAGCATGCCAAAGAGGCTTTCAGCATTACCTTTGGGTATGAGCTGGACACAGAGGATCATGATGCCTCCGAGGAAAAGAGTGGAGGACTGACACAGGTGCCTGGAGCAGAACCGCAGCAGCAACAAGGCAATTATATATGCTGGAACTTCTGTCACAGCAGACAGGAAACAGTTTAGGTAGGGGTCACCGTTTAGATTTGAAGTGTTGAGGAGCAGAGCATAGTAACTAATGGTGATGATCATCCTGTGAAGATATGCACAAAACTTGCATGAATAACAGATTACAAAAACAGAAATCTACATGCAAAGCTTGACAGGTATTTGTTGAAGCTGCACAAATGCGGCTCTGGATGCCAAAACTTAACTTCACTGCCATGAATGAAGGCTTTGTGTAAGGATTTATGTCATGTAAGGAGGCTGAATACACACCACAGACTGGCACATACTAATGTAATGGATGCTATGTTGCAGCTTTTCAGGATGACCAGCGGATTTGTTTTCTCTTCTCTCTTAGACAAAGCATCTTCAATCTAAAAAAAAGAAGAGGAAATGGTCACTGCAATCAACATTGATTCCAATAAATACATAAATCAATGAATTGTTTTTTTAAACGTGGTTATGAATATGTTCAGTGGCTGCAAACTTGATGTGAAGGCTGATATAAGGTTTGGTGTTATTTTGGGAATTGATCATGATGTGGTTTGATAAACTTACCTCAGCAGGGCTAAAAATGTCCTGAGGAACTTCTACTTTATTCATTTTTGCAGCATTCCTAAGAATGGCTTCGGCGTCTTTCACTCTCCCCTGAGAAAGCAGCCAGCGAGGAGACTCTGTGAGCAACCTGAACAGACAAACATCATCTGCAGATAATTTAAAGTTATGTGGAAGACAACAGTTTGTTAAGTTGTTGTAAACAAGTTGACTTGTTTTTATTGTTTATGCAAATCAAATATTGCAAAGAGCAAGAAGTAACAAATTGGGATCCAACATTCAATGGTAAGTCTCTAAAAAGGATAGGACATGTTATCTGAGGGGTATAAGTTAATGCTAAAGTGCTAAGAGTGATCAAAGAGGATCACAAAACAACAATATAGTGTTTAAAAAGTGTAAAATAGAATAAACACATAATATAAATAAGATATAATATAAATCTGATCAATAACTTTTGATGTAAATGTATTCATTTTTTTTATTTTTACCATACTTTAGTAATCTCACCACCACAGAGGGACGTAGATGAGTCCAGATACAGTCATTGCCACCAGCAGCATTCTCCAGTCACGGATGAAATAGGCCACAGCAGGCATGACCATGTAACCTACAGCTGAGCCCATAAAAACTCCAAGGGAACAGAAGACAACCCGTGTTCTGGGGCTGAGAATCTCCGATCCTGTAGGTTTCATGAGGAGAAGCTTTCAAAAATAAGACAATCTGCTGTCTGGGTATATTATTGCCAATTATGTAAGCATTTGTATCTGTATACAACTAAAGATCCTAAAAATGTAACATTTTTATAGTATGTTTTACAATGTTGGACTCATGTATGAACGGTCTACAAGTTCCCTTCTAAAAATGTTTGTGCACAAAATTTTGTATGGATAGTTTATCATACAAACTAGCCACATATCCTATTACCCTAGATAAAAGGTCTTGATAGGTTGTGTGCAAGGTATTTGTAAACACATTTAGTTGACTCTTAATCTCCTGTAGATATTACTTAGACAAGGGATTTTTATGCCATTTGTGTCCTCTCTCCAAAATTTTAGAAGAAAGTGTGGCTAGAGCAATCACAATTTTTTGTTGTGAGTTTTGGAAGCAGAACCATTCCTAATATTAAGGAGTATTAAGTAAGTACTTATTTTAATTTATTTGGCTTGATCAACATACCCAGAACAAATGCTATTGTGTAGTTGGAGTACCCTCCAGCACCCACAAAACAAAAAATGAAGGTGAAGATCTCCCAGCTGGGTGAGAAGATCTGTGCCATCATTGCTAAAGTTTGAAGAGCCATCATGACAAAGAGAATCGGCTTCCTTCCAAACCTGGGGAAGATAGGTTGTTGGGTCAGCCAGATCGGGTTTTACTTACCTCTTAAAGGGAAATTTGATTATTCAAAAAGAAATCCTCAATGTAAGGTACATACCTGTCCGACATCTGGCCTGATACCATAGTTCCCACTAGCACCCCAACATAATGAATAGAGGTGGTCAGTGGAGTTTTGTAGGCATCATCACATACCAAGTCCCACTGTAAAAACAGATTTGTGAAAATATATATTTTACCACAAAATCCTTTATTAGTATGATAATAGTTGTTGCACTTTTAATTTATAAGAAAAAACATGCTTATGTTTTGAAATGATGGTAAAACCTCCTACCAAAACACACTGGTGTCATGGATCATCTGCAGTAAAAATACTGTATCTCTGAAAAATGGCTAATTACTCCTGCTTCAGTTCTTAAATATTTTTTTTACAATAATTTCAACATAATTACATATATACATATATATATATATATATATATATATATATATATATATATATATATATATCAATTGACTATAGTTACTTAACTTCAAGAGGTTGTGTCAATCTAACTTGGTGCTTATGTTGAAAACTATACCCGACAAAGTATTTTCATGCAAAAGAAAAAACCCATTGAACACATCACCACTTTATAACCTAGTGATTTGATTTCTAAAGGTGCAATTGATTTCTAAAGGTGCAATTGACATACAATTCTCCCCAGATGCCAGGAGCAACCCATCTAGTCCACACATGCAAATAATTTAAACAATAGCTAACCATGAATAATGCTATGTGAAACAAAATGGAATGACACAAAGACAAAATTCTGAATGCAATTACTGAAATGAATTTAAAGCTTTTCAGCCATTGTTGGCGATGACTGCTTCAAGACGACTCTTGTTTAAAGAACCTGTCACATGCATTCTGGGCTATTCTTCTACATAAACAGTCTTCATATCCTGAAGTTTACATGGCCTTTTGTTGAACTCTTAAATCAATTGAGAGTTTCCTTTGCTTTGTGTCTGAATGATTGTTTTGCTAAAGTATGCACCATTGTTTCATTTTCATCATCTGGGTAGCTGTCAGCAAGCTTTTATTCAGAGTGTCTTAGTACATTTCGCCATTCAACTTCTTTTAATTACATGAAGTCTGCCAGTGCCAGATGCTGAAAAACAGTCCCAGACTATGATGTACACACTGTGTCATTTTCTCATTCTAGCAGACTGCATTCTCCCTTTATTTCACTGGCTCGTCTAAAAGTTGTTCATCAAACTTAACACTCTTCAACATGTTTTTACTTAAACAATGAAGTCCTGTGTGGTATCCGTGCATATAGGTCGTGACCATTGAGTGGATTCATCATTTCTCTCTGAAACAATTTTTTCTGCAAAATCCATTGCTTTCTGAAGATCTTCACAAGTGGGCACTGACTCTTCTGACATTTCTTGTCACAGCTCTATCTGATACCTGGTATTATGTTGTCATGATATTTTTTACACTCCCTGATTATGGTCCCAACAATGCTCACTGGAAACCTTCAATAATTTAACAGATGCCGTCTGCAATAATAAGGTTATGAATGTCTTGAAAAGCTCATTGGCTTTGCCGGTCATGAGATATTTCTTGTGTGACTCCTGGGTAATGATTACCTTTTTATGGGGCATCAGTTAGGACAGAACCAGTTGAAATTATTTGCGCGATATGGAAGGATCAGATTCTAATTTCTGATAGATTTCAGCTGCTGTCATGACATTCAATGCCTTTCTGCATTGCCCTTTCTTTGTGTTTAATACTTTCCCCTGTTTCATTCTGCTTTAATACATAATTTCAGGGAATATATGTGTGGGACTGGGTGGGTTGTTACTGGAGCGAATTTCAATTTAATTGCACTTGTAGAAACACATTTACTTAGCATCAGCTTAAACTTTTAACCCACTGGAATACTGTAGAAACTTTTAAATCTGGGGTGCCCGGTCCAGTCCTCGGGAACTATTATTCTACAATGTTTAGATGCATCCCTTCTCTAAAACATCTAAAACAAATAAATGCCTCATTACACAGCCCCTCAGAGCTGAATGACACGCTGATGAGGTAATTCAGCCATTTGATTCAGGAGTATTTAAAGTTAAACGATGTAACTAAAAGTTGCAGGATGGTAGCTCTGGAGGACTGGACTTTTGCACCTCTATTTTAAACCATGCAGTTGTTGGAAAAAAACCTTCATTAAATCTGAATGAGATTTAAAAGTTTGTTCTGTTTAATTTCTTTTTGTTTATCGGGTCATATGAAACACCTCTGCCCTTAAGAAAACTAGGAAGACTGCGAAATCCAGCCTTTTGTTGAATATTTAAGAATAAAATAGGCTTACATCTGTAACAATGGTTGACTGGTAGATTTTCTTGCTGTATGTCCATCCATCCAGACACTTCTCCCAAGGAATTTCACTGACATTCACATCTACATTTGGGATAATGTTCCTCTGAGAGTAGTTCCAGACTGTTTCCAAATTAAGCCTCCAGCAAGAGCTGTGCTTTGTGACGCCATCAACTGTTTCCAGTGGGATTGTCACATTTCTCCACATCTCGCTTAAGCTGTTGTTCTCGGGAATGTGGCATTCATGAGGTGGTGTGTCACCAACAAAAACTATGTAGATTCCAGTAAATCCATTTGGGAAGATGCTGATGGCCAACGCCAAAAAAATTCTCATCTGAAAGGGCCCCCGGGATCCAAGGAAAGAGGTGATGGTGTCATAGTCCCTGATTTTTTGGCAGTCCTTTTCTTGGCTAATTTTCTTCATTTCTAAGAAAAAATGAGGAAGGCAATCTAGTCCTTTATAAGTACCAAGATGCACAACACAGAGTTTTCTGCACAGCTTTGTGTTATGCAAAGAAGACCTTTGAACTTTAAAGCTGAGCTCACATTTTAAGATGCCTCCTTCACTAAAAGTGGGAAGTTACTTACTTACATCCATCGCTGTAAAACAGGATATCTGATTCATCTTAGGTCTAATTGTGATTAACACAATTGTAAAGTAATTATTTCAAAAAACTGTTTGCTAAACTTATTTAATAGAATTTATAACAAAAGGAAATATGTAAAGAGAGCAGTGCAGCTTTTAAAGAATGCCTTAAAGTAAAGTAAATCATTCTCAACTAAAAGTAAAACTTTGATGAAACCAAGTCAATTTAGTTTCCTGGATACTTATGCTGTATGTTGCAACAACATAGTTAAACAATAATGAGATTAAGACTTTTTGCATAAAGCCTTTGTTGGGGTTGTTCATAAACTGGGGCAAGGATCAAAGTTCTAATGGATAGTAAGTCATAAAGAATTTGGCTCAGTACTTTTTATAGTTACAAAAAAACATAATAAAAAGGACAGTTGGAAATCTCCAGTTTTTACATAACTAAAGTAAAAGAATTTACTTTGCCTCATATTATGACTGATGTTCATTTAGTAATGACCTGAGTTGACTGTATATGCACAATGAACCTGGCACCACTTGCCTCACTTTATGAAGCACAGATTTACAGTGAACAGTATTCTAAGCTATGCCATGTTTTGTCTTTGAAAAATACATTAAATTGTGAGAGTAATCTTGTGAACATTAGTGGAGCAAAGTCCAGATAATTTATTGTGCTGAAATAATAATCCACACAGTACTTGAGTTCCGGGAATACCTGAGACTCTGCCATAGAATGAATGGAGAGAAAAACAATGTGCTCAATTGCTTCCAATGTATAGCTTGGAAGCACATATTGTTCTTTGCGTCGAAATAGGATTCTCATAATCTCTTTTCTTCTTCATTCCACTTTACTGTAGTGACCCAAGTCGAAGAGTGCGCCCACACAATATATGAAACCAAGCAGCTTAGATGCAAGATTTCTCTAATTGCTTTTGGTGCAAGAAGAACTTGCAATGGGACCCAGCTCAACCATGCCCAGTGTTTGAACATGCAGTTGTTCCTAAATATAATAGATCACAATGGATTTCTTTAAATTGTTAAACAACATTTGAACTTGGAGGACTAAAGAAGCCTTTTTAGTAAAGGAAATAAAAATAACAAGACTGTTCCTACATAATGTTTAGTAAAATTGTAAGCCTGTGCATTGGGATTACAATTTTGGCAGCTATAAGATAAAAATTGTGACAAAAAATGTTGACCGATGACACATGGTGCAAGTGGATACAAAATTTTATTTACTTATTATTTTCTAAACATTTCTAGAAAATGTTTTAAAGTAAAAATTCCTTACTACGATAAAAAAAAAATCTAAAGACTGAGAGTTTGGACTTCAGATTTTTCCTCTTGTAGAATTGTTTGTTTGCGTGATGCTCCATTTTGAAAATATTTCTTCTTTTTGGACTCTCCACAGAACCTGAAATGTATTTTGAAAATAGAAAATTACCAACAGTCCTCAACTTATCAATAAAATCTAGATATAGTTGAAACCATATATTTACACACACTCACACACACCATAAAAACAGCAATTATATTTCAGTGACCGACATTAAACAGAAAACTAAACAATTCCTATTATAAGTCAATCAGAATTTAAAAAATACTTCTGTTTAGTAATTTCCAGAAAAGCAAGCAAGTGAAAATGTCTGTGTCTATGAATTGTGTGAAAGATGTGGGTATCCTTCACTAAACTTTTCACTATAGTTTGCTGAAATTTGGGTCCATTCATTCTGACAGAACTAGTGTCAGGTAGCTGTATAAGCTACCATATGCTCTGCCTACATATTTTCTATAGGACTAAAATCATGGCTTTGTGATGACCTCTCAAAAAAATCTTCTCTGTTGTCCTCTAAACACTTTGTAAGTAATTTGGCAGTATCGTCAGGGTCGTTGTTGATTTATGCCCAAGGTTCAACTTCCTGTTTGATGGACATTATGCCTATGGTTATACTTCCGAACCCTTGTTTGAAAAGATTAACATAGTCCCTTCAGGAAACATCATCATCAAGGATGTCCCAAAGAGTTTAAAGGCACATCAACTACATGTATGTAAACTTCTGATATTAGATAAAATGTTTTAAAAATCTATAAAGATTATCTCTTAGATTTAGCAAACAGAACTATTCTGGTCGTTCTAACTGATGTAAAACAGCAAACTCTAAATCGGATTTATTGTCCGTAAGAAAAAAATTATTTTAGGTCAATTAAATAATATCTTCTTATCACAAAGTAGAGCGATTTGAAGTGTTATCTGAAAGTGTGTTTGTTTGCACTGTATACCCACTTACAGATCAGGTCAGGTGTAACTTCTAAACTAAAGCGGAACATTACTGTAATTACTGTAGTCATCATAATTTTATTGTGGTCATGTTTTGTATTATATGTAACAGAAAATCCTATTTCTAAATATATCCCACTAAGTATAAATCGGATGCAGTTTGTTGTTCAAACTCCAATGAATGAAACGCATAAATAATAAATAAATACCCCTGACATTCTTGCATCTGCTCCACTGTTTCTGGGAGATCTTTGTTGAAGGTCTCCGGGAGAAAGAGATTTACCACAGAAGTGGCAATGGTGAGACTTCCCATTAAAATATAAGGTAGAACCTTATTATATGTACCTATAAATAATAAGGAATATAGAATACACATTAGAAAACAGCTTACTGTCACTCTAAATATGCATTGTGCTTGAAATATTTAGTGCAGATTCTGTTTGCTTTTTCATATCTGTACAATCGACAATTCTGGGACCAACAAAGGCATTTAGTACCTAAATAGATGACATAAGGAGCTGTGATACTGCCAATACGAGCAGCTGAGGAGCACATTCCCATGCCAACATTCCTAAGTACAGTGGGGTAGATCTCAGCAGTGTAGATGTAAACAATGGTGAAGGCCATGGTGAAGCCAAACTTCCCAGTCATTTCCAGTGCCAGAGCAACATAATGGAGTGCTAAGGAGGAATAAGAGAGAAAAAACAATTTGGCTTATGGTTATGCAGTTCATGTAGCAACACAAACATTGACAAAATGATTTGTTAATCCAAATGATCCAAAATAACCAGTTGCTGATGTGCTTAAATAGGACACTGAAAGGCTTTGAATGAAAGATCCACGCTGGTTGACTTGTAATTTAGGTTTCTGTGTTGCTAACTTTGTCTAGGTGATCATAATATAGCCAGACAATTGTTTCCATTGTGGTTGAACATTTATTTTTTCTCCGAATTCCATTTAATCATTGTTGGCTGGTTTATTGTTTTGTCTCTGTTTTGGTCCCCCAAAAAACTTTTTGAAAAACGCCTCACGGGGCTGGTTACCATACCTGACCGAACATATTTTGGCAGTATAAATAATATATTGATCACATTTCACATTTTAAATCTGCATTTTAAAGTTTAGAGGCCAAATGTGTTACTTTACTGCTACTTTTACTTACAATGAAATCACCTTCCACATATTGAGTACGCTGCTTACATAAATCTATACTATATATTATACATTTATAATCCTCTGGTAAAGTTTGAGTTGCACCGTCAGCAGCTCAGATACCAGTTTGAACTTTGATGCACAATGTCTGCGTATTTTACCTGACAAAGCTGTTTGTCTTGGACACGTGCACAGCCAGCACAACTTTATAGGTCTTCACCTTGAAAACAGTCAGCTTAGACAGCTATAATGAGCTAAACATTGCCCAGTTTAAATATAACTAAATAATGTGATGTGGATGATTGCTGTACCTATGACAGTAAGTTAATTTTAAATACTTTCTACATCAAATATTTTTAGACAATATATATATATTTCTCTTTTTTACAGCAAATAATTATTTTTCTTTTAGAGTTAAGTTTATAGATTTCAAAGTTAATAATCAACCAGTTTATAAAGATTTATCTTTTCAAAGATTAAATATCTGAATGCTATTTCTTTTTAAAACATTAAGAGAACATGACAGTCCTACATTTAGAACTGTTTAATGAACACACAAATACTGGACGTAAAACGATGTGAAATAATATCCTAACATTTCCAAAAATACTAAAATTCACCACAAAGCTGAAGAGCTCCCATTACTGACATGTTCCAAACAGTCTTATGTAATCAGAAAAAAAGGAGTCTTACTGTCAGGGATAAACTGGATGAGCAGAAGAACACCTCCTCCGATTACGAGGAATGTTGACAGAATTGCTCTTCGTGGGCATTTCCTCAGCAGACAAGTAGAAACAATATAGGCAGGTACTTCAGTGATAGCTGACAAAAAACAGTTCATAAAAGGGTTGCCACTCAAATTGGAAGTGTTCAGGGATAAGCCAAAATACCCAATGTTTATTGCCATCCTACAAAAGACACAGAGTGTTAGAATGAAGGTCTTATTCAAATGTTTCTTGACAAAGCTGTTACAAGGGACATATAGCTATGTTTATGTATATTTTTAGCTTATGTATGAAAATTATATCTGCTCAATTATCCATATATGAATGAACTACATGTTGCATTATGTTTCTCTTTTCCAGTTAATTAAATGTTTGAAGAAAAAAAAGGAATTCAAAACTTTTATTCTCACCACAAAAGGAGACACATCAGTGTGATCCATCTAAGTTTACTAGACTTCAGAACGTCGAGCATGGTGTATTTCTTCCCAGGTGGAATATCCTCAACCTAAAATCAAGGTTTGATTTTAAATACATGTGCAATAAAAAATAATCAAGTTTAGCATTCAAGTTTTTGTTTGTCCTACAGTTGAGGCAAAGATAAAAATGAGATAATACCCACAAAAAATATCAACAAACAATACAAGACATATGTATTGTATTGCAAAACAACAATTGAATGTCTGTGAAAAAGTTTTTTAATGTGTTTTACAAACTAATGTTGAAATAGGTGAGCATTACCCATCCTAAATCAGTAATAGGTGGAACCCCCTAACATTGCAATGAAAGGAATATATTTGGAATATATCTCTATATTGTTTGTCTATTCTTCTTTGCAAAAATAGGCCAAGCTAAGTCAGAATGTGGACAATCTGTGAACATAAATGAACACATGAATGTGTTTTGACCTAAACAACTCAGTTGAAGCTGACTGTATGTTTAGTGTCTTTGTCCTGCTGGAATGGTGAACGCCCGCTCCGTCTAAAGTCTTTTGTGGGCTCCAATTGATTTTCTTCCAGGATTTGAGCCCAATTCCTTTAAAGACTGACCTGCTTGAGAAAAGCATTCCCACACCATGATACTGTCTCCACCAGATTCCACAGTGGAAATTCAGGGTGATGTACAGAGATTTTCTTCTCTGCCACACAGCTCTTTGCCTGTATGTCAAATGTTCAATTTTGGTCTCACCTGACTGACCCTTCCTCTACTCGATTGCTTTGTCCTCTAGGTGGCTTATTGAAAACAGCAAATGAGGTTTATTATTAGCTGAAATCACTATAATCTTAAAATTTAGAGATATTCTTACATAACCCAATCCTCTACAACATTATCGCAAACCTGCACAATGTATTAACTTGTTCTTTAGGATGATATTTACCTAATGTTCTCTGAGAAAACATCTAAGGCCTCCATCACCACAGCTTTACTTACACTGTGATGAATTTACTGATGGGCTGTATGTTTTTTATTGATTTAATCTTTATTAACCAGGAAAAGTCCCCTTGAGATTAAAAACCTCTTTTTCAAGGGAGTCCTGTCCTATGTATTTGTTAGGTGACTTCAGAAGGCATTTGGTTGTACTGGATTTCATTTAGGGGTATTAGAGGAGAGGGGGCTGAATACAGTAGGCACAGCACACTTTTCAATGTGTACTTGTAAAAAACTTTGAAAAATCACTGTCCTTCAAAATATAGTTAAAAGTAATTCTGCATTACTTTGTAATGATCTAGTACATTAAAAAAAATCAATGATAAAAACATTGATAAATCAATAAAATGAAACGAGTGTAACTAAGTGGAATAAACAGTCTGCTAAATCCATTAATTCAAACACACTTATCACTCATTCAGTGAGTGCTTTTAAATGGATATTGGAGTTACATCTTCCTCTGTGTTTAAAGCCTCTAGAATCATCTCTTCCTGTGAAAAGTACATCAGTGATGAGACTTCATGAGAGAGCAGCACCAGCCCCTTGACACCCAGCAAGTAGGTATAGATCCTAGACAGATGGAACTGACTAAAACACCTAATTATAAAATAGTTTTCTTAAAATCCCTAAAGAAAAAGATGCAGTGTGGCACAACAGAATGAGAAATAACAATAATAAAACCTGAATCTCACCTCAGATTCTTTAAAGATTATTGATGGTGCCTGCACTTTGTTTCTCCTCGCAGCATCTCTGACAATGACTTCTGCTTCTGTCACTCTTCCCTGAGTAATCAGCCACCTAGGCGACTCTGGGATGAACCTGAACAAACGATTTGATGCTTTCATTACATTTTGAACATCATCTTAGAAATGAGTGAGTCCTATGACAAACATACCACCACAAAGGGATGTAAACCACAGAGGTTGCAGATAGAACTGCTAACAGGGTTCTCCAGTCTCTGATACCATATGCAATCCAAGGAAGAGTCATGTAGCCAATGCAGTAGAAAAGGAAGGCCCCAAGAGTTGTAAAGAGAACTCGCATGGTTTTACTCAACAATTCTGTACCTATTAGAGGAGAAAAAATAAACATAAAATGCACAAATAAACAAGCAATAAAAGTTGTATTGGCCTCTTTCTTCCTGGCACTGCTATTTAACTTTAATGACGACTACTGTACATTGGTTGTTATAAGACCATTTCTTCAAATTAGTATGTACTTACCGAGTACAAATGCAGAAATATAGATGGATATCTGAGAGGCTCCAACAAAGAGGAACATGACACAGAAAATTCTCCAAGACTGAGAGAAGGACTGAAGCAGAACAGAGAGAGACTGGGCCCCAAGAGACATGAAAATAACTTTCTTCCTCCCAAACCTGAAAAAAAAGCAGATTGTTTACAGGTGAATCTTAATAAATAATTTTTTTTATCAAAACATATTTTAGTAACATATTTCAAACAGTGAAATGTTTGTTACATATCATTACACATAAATAGAGGTAGTTCAAGATTGTATTTCTTTTATTTGAATGATTATGGCTCACAAATGATGAAAACTAAAAACTTTGTTTCTAGGAAAATTTAAATATCTCATATATGATATTGCCATAAAAAATATTTATGCAGAAATGTTATGTTGTGACCATGATATGGCCTACATAATCATGGGAAGACTGCTGAAATGCATAAGCATCAAAAGGTAATTTCTAAAAAAGCTAGCTGTTAATAAAGAGTTGTGTGAAATTATGCTGATGGAAAGTTCAGTGGAAGGAAAAAGTTTGGTTGATAATTTGAAAAAGTAACATAAGTAACAGCACTCCAGACAGGATTGAAGAATTTGAACCAGATTAACAAGGCTTTTACTGCAGCTGACATCAGTGCTTCATCCACCCGGACATTTCCAGGATATTGCCAATAACTATTACACTCCTTTTCTTAAGTCACTATCAACCGCATCAACAGCATCTTGGCTGGACAAGGGAGAAAAAGGACTGAACTGTTGCTCAGTGGTCAAAAAGCCTATATTTAGATGCAATTCAATTCTGCAATCAATTTTAAAAATCAAGGTCTCAGTGTCTGGAGGACGAGTGAAGAGGCACAAATTCTGAGTTGCTTGAGGTGCAGTATGATGTTTCCAGTCAGTGATGGTTTGGGGAGCTATTAGTTAGTGTTGTTCTACTGTGTTTTATCAAATCCAACTCTTAAATGTTAGAAAATGTGAATTCACTGAACAATGCTTGTGTTTTCAGTAGTTATTGTGATGTCAACACTTTGGCTTGGTAACTGGTAAATTTTATGGAATACCAAATTATTGACCAGCTTTTGACTGTTTAATTTATTGTTTAATATCTGTTGTTTAATATCTGTCTTTTTTTCCGTAAATATAATAAGATGTGTTGCTGACCTCCATTAGGTCCTCCTTGTAACAAGGCCTTGATCTTAAACTTGCCTGACCTAAACCTCATAGAGAAACTATAGAGTATTGACAAACTAATATGAGAGACACCAGACTCATTTATGCAGATGAGCTGAAGGCTGCTTTAAAGCAATCTAGGTGTCCTTACACCTCAGCAAAGCCACAGGCTGATCATCTCCATGTCACACCACACAGATGCAGTAATTAATCAAAGGAGCCCCCACCAAGACCTGTGTTTATTTACTGTACAGTAAATAAACACATATGTTCTCTTTTTAAATTCAGTTACTGAAATAAAATAAAAAAAATTCTTATCAGCACAATGCAACAACATTTTATATTGTAACCTCCTAAGTGAAAGAAAAAAACTTACAGGTCAAACTGAGAAAAAAGCTGAACTGGACATGGGACACTGATCCAAATTAAAGTGCTTTAGATCACCTGACTGAAAATGCATTTACTATGACAGAAGATGGCGCCATTGTCTTCGTCAGCAGTGGACTAGAAACCTTCAGCACCCTTCACCAGATGGTTTCATCAGAACTTCATTTTCTTAAACCAATAGCCATTAACAAGTTTTCTATGTCAGAGTTGTTTAGAAAAAAATATAAGTCTGTGCTACACAGAGAACCATGTAATGCATAAACAGACAAACATAGACATAAAAGTTGTTATACAGATTTAAAATGTTTCAATGAAATACCTGTCTGAAAGTTGTCCTGAGATTAGGGAACCAAAAAGGTATCCCACAAAGAGTGTTGAAGATGCAAATGGAACTTTCCATTGGTTGTCACAGACAAGGTTCCACTGTAAAGAGATGAAAAAAATTGCAGGTGTCACAAAAAAATCTGAGAATAGCAGAACTTCAACTGAAAAACAAAAACAAAAAACAAAAGTACCCCCAAACAGACCTCAGTGACTATTGTGGACTGGTAGACATCTTTGCTGTAGTTCCATCCATCTAAACATCCTTCTTGTGGCAGATTAGTGATATTAACATCCTTTCCAAGAATATAACCCTCCTCAGAGAGCTTTTTAACCACAGCCAGATTATATCTGCTGCAGTGGCTCTGAACTTCTTCACCACCCACTGTTGTGAAGGGAATAATGGCATTTCTCCACTCCTCTGTCAGATTGACATCTGGAATGAGACAACTGTGTTTTGGAGCTGCTCCTGCAAAGATGATGTAAAGTCCATTAAATCCAGTTGATACAAAAACTGTGTTCAAGAGGAAGAAAGTAACCCAGAAGTAAGGACCAATTTGTCCCAGAAACGCAGTCTCCTCATCATAGTCTCCCATTTTCACCCCCCTGAATAAAAAAATCTCCCTTCCTCCTTCCGAGAGTGAAATGTAGTGTCTCTCTTCAAGTATTTTGCTCAGTGCCAGTTATAGGGTTGAGCACTCTGTGGGGTAGACTGGTCCCTTGGTCGGCCGGAGTCAGAATTGAAAAATTTCCATTTCCAAGTCCTGTGAGAGTATTAAACCAGCTGTGGAGAGTACAAGTTTCTATCCCAAATCTAAAACTTCTTAAAGGCTAGTTGAACCACTAAGACCCTTCACTAAGTGATTTGATTTGCTGGAAGTAAAATAATCTAAAGCTCCAGAGTACCCGTTCTACTGTATGTACCCACCTCCCCACTCTACCATGAAAAAGTTCCTGCTGTGGTATTTTCTCTAAACAGCATTCCTCACTTTTAAATACTCCCAATGAGTCCACATGACTGTACTCTAAATGTTGCTAAGAAACCTTAAGACTCTTTATGGGCCGTGTTAAAACACACTGTTGAGGCAAACCGGCTTTTATGGAAAGTTCTGCTGAAACTGTATCAATCTTGGATGTTTGCTTTACTATCTTAAAGATAAACCACAAACTCACATGGTCCCTGAGAAGGTACACATATTTTACAAACCAGCATTTGTGGAACGGCATGTAAATACGTTGCCTCAGAATGTATAGTAATGTTTTCACATTTGTATTTTTGGAAAACAAAAAAATATAGACCTATATTATGTATAGTTCTTTATTCCTGCACTTAAAGACTGTGACTCTAGAGGGAGAGATTGAAGTATGTGACTTGTACTGTGGTCATGCTGATGCATAATCAGTTTTAACTAAATAAAGCTCCTCTGTGTTGGTGGTTTATTTGCTAAATTAAAGAAAAGACGTTCCCAATAAAGTCTTTATTTATTTTATCTTTTTGCTGTGTCCTGTTCAATATGTCCTACAGCAAGTTCTTTTTCTTTTTTGGTGAAAATTACCTAATGTCCTCAACAATAATACAATCAACTTTACAGAGTAAACAACTTCTGTGCATTCTGCTTGCGGAGCGGGATGATAGCTGCACTGCTTCATGGACTTTGCTATTCTAAACACAAACATTTAGAAAAGACCTAGAGTTCGGTCATAAATGCTAGGACCTGAAAAACAACCTATTAAGAACACTTTTAATATGTCAACATGATTCAGGAATTTCCACCTAAAATGTTCTGAGAACCCTAGACATTTCAGTAGTCCCATAGTTCTCATCACTGCTACACCCATTGTCACATTGCTAATTAGTTTAATCAGTGCATTGATTAATAATTATCAGGAATGTACAGTAACAATAGAGTTAAAGGCCTTCAGATTGTATGCATTATTTTCACTTCCACTTTGATTATTGCAAACCTGTGATATTTTGTGCTGGACCGTTCCAACTCCTTTGATCCTTAATAAGATTAGATCATGCTCGCTTGAGTCTTTTATCCTCCGTAGACAACTAATCAAACTTTAGAATCTAAACACATCTATTAGTCTGTTTTGGGTTGATGACATCAAAAGATAAGATGGTTACCCTTTGGTCAAAGTTGTAAATTTTAAAGTTGGTTTGGAGTCATGTGAAAAAATGAATAGTGGTTTTTAATTTTCTGTTCTTTAAGGTTATTTTCACTTATCAATGTGTAATCTGACTTTTTTATATAAAGGTAAAAAAAAAATTTCATCTGTAAAATTATTTTGTGCTAAGCATTACATAAATTATATAAACAAAAATATGTAACTGAGGAAAATGTTTGGATATATATATATATATATGTTGATTAGAGCAACATGATAACAACAACATTTTTTTTTTTGTTCAGGTCCACTCAGGTCCTCTGATTCCAATCTACTCTGCATCCCTAGAATTAGAACCAAACATGGAGTAGCAGGTTTCAGCTTCTATGCTCCCCATACCATACCGGAAAAAAACTTCCAGACAACTGCAAAGCTGCTGAAACATTGAGCTGTTTTAAATCTAGTCTAAAAACTCATCTGTTTAGACCTGCCTTTGAGTAATGTTTTAATGAGTCATGTTTTGGGTGTGTTTTATGCTTTATTGTTGTTTTTATGTAAAGCACCTTGAATTGCCTTGTTGTTGAAAGTGTGCTATACAAATAAAATTCCTTTGCCTTGCCTTTGCTTTCCTCAAACTCCCCTCATGTAGAGTAGAATATATGATAAAATCAATAATGTTGAGCTGGCTGGAGTAAATTATCGCTAAACCATGAAACTTTCATACGTCAGAGTTGTTATAAAGTTGGTTACAATGCTGCATTAGATTAATGACAAACATTTCCTCTGTTATGGTGTCCAAATAATTCAAGTTTGCAATCATATGTCCAAAGAAAATTACACCGGCACTCTTGGGCTTTCCTCAAATTCTCTCTGGTAAACTTATGCATGCCCTTCATGTTTTTTGGGGGGTTTTTTGGGCATGCAAAGGTTTCCTTGTCTTTTTGTAATTGTAGAGGCATGCTCATTCATATCAATATTTGCAACAGTCTGATGTAGGTTCCATGATGACATTTTATTTTGGAGATGTCTTTATACATCTTGTGATCTGCTTTCAGGGTGAACTTGCTTGGATAACCAGATCTGGGCAGGGTGGCCCTTATTTTTGAATGTCCTCCTATATGTGGACTATTTTCCATACAGCGGAATTGCGGATTATAAACAGCTCCTAGAGTCTCATCACATTTTTCAAATGGTAAAAGGTAGGGCTGTCAAACAATGAAAATTTCTATCTAATTAATCACAGGGTAGCTGTGAATTAATCACAATTAATTCCTAAATATGACTGAAAAAGTAACTTTTTTGGTGTAAACAAAGGAAAAGCTGTTGCTCTATTTTTTTAAGGAAATACAGGAGAGATGCATGGAACTTTTGTTTTGAATTCCACTATTACATTTACACTGGGCCCTTTTAACTTATTAATCTTTTGGCCAGTAGCTAAGGCAAACTAACTGGTTAACATTTTCTAAACGTAAAACTGACTGTTTCCAATTAATTTTCGACAACCCTGAGCATCCTCTTCATGGGACTATCCTACAACAGTGTCTTCAGTCAGAGGCTTCATATGTTTAGCTGTAACACAGATTGCTACAGGAGATCCTTCCTGCCCACAGCCATTAGACTCTACAACTCATTGAAGAATTAAATAGTATGAGCTACAGCAACACTTAATTTATCTCTTGGATCAATAAAGTATTTTTGAATTGTATTTTTTGGAATAACAGAGGGATTATTTTTTTTATCCACCCCGCAGTATGTGTGCAAATAGTGTGACACCGAACCTTTACATTACTCCCTGGCTCTCAATGTAGTTATTTACAGTTATCTTGCAGCTGCAGTGTTGGTTAGCTATGTTAGCTTGCTTGCTAGCCAGGGCTTACCTGATGTGAAGTGATTGCTGCAAATTGTTGCATTTTTAATCATCTGCCTGTTCCATCTAATCACTTCTTATGATTGCTTGCAACCAAGGACGTCTTTTGTTTGACTTGAAAGGGGCGAGTCGATGGAGTCAAGTTTGTTGTTTTTATCAAAGCGACCAACAACACAAGACATAATTGGGTCTCTTTCTGCAGACTACACGCGCAGCAGAGCAGTGAGTGAAGTAGACCGATAATCCTTACGGTCTGCGACTGAGAAGAGACGTTCCCATGGAACCATGGATGCAGTTTGGGTCTGCCATGCTGTTCACGGGACGATCGAGCACTGCATGCAGTACGGGTTGAATAGTAAGATAAATAGGGCGGGTCATTATGTGCATGCGTTAATAAAATTAATCACATTAATTCTACAAATTAATCCACCTTAACACGCTAATTTTGACATCCCATGTAAATGGCCTGCATTTGTATAATAATGGCTTGCATTTATATACCGCTTTTCAAGACCCTCAAAGCACTTTAAAACCTCCCTAAATGATCTCCTCACGTTAGATCAGATTCAATATTGAAAAGCTGCTCCCCGCATCAATTGGGGTTAAACTTCTTGTTGCCAGCTGACAATATCTGCTTTGCTTTTTCAGTGGAAGGTACCCAACTTATTGGTATTTTTTTTGTCCCTCTGGGAGAGATAGTATTTGTTTTTTTAAATGTTCTCACTTTAAAGTAATTTGTACCACTAAGAGTGTGATGAACAGCAACAGTTTCTGCTGAGCTTTATATGTGTTAACAGATAAAGTCTGTAGCAGCCTGTGTAATTATTAACATGTGCTTCGACACCAGATGTAACTTGTCTGATACCGAGGATCATAGTGCACACAGTCAGAGGCTTAAGTGACTCTGTCTACACATGACATAATATAGGAATGCATAGATTCAATCAGACTATACATTAAGGGCCATATTTTGTGCTGGGTTATTTTAGGGCTTATTTTAGCTTTAGCCTCCTGTACATATTCTCCATCAGATTCAAGTCGGGACTACAATCAAGCCCCTCCAGAATGGTATCATTAAATCCAGTAAGAAGAAAAAAGTTGCTAAAATTAAGCACTTACTTTAAATCTCAATCTGACAATAATTTGGATTTTATCTGTATATGTTTGAGTATGTTTTAATGCCTTGAAAAGATATCCAAAAATTGGCATCTGCACAGCCAATTTCATGCCTTTTGCAATTGCCTGACATATTGTTTGACATCAAACGTAACTAAACGATAATAAATCAATTTTCTAGCAAATTTTAAGTGATGTTTTATTACATATATTAACTAATTTGTTTGTATATTTCTTTACTTGGGTCTGCAGCCCCCCCTTGTGGGTAACCACACCCCTGCCTCCTACAGCCTTGGTAGCGTGTGTTGCCAAAACATTTATTTTTTCTGTATTTAAATAAGGCATCCATTTTTGAGTACTAAACAACATTCGCCAAGGAAGCCAAAGTCAGCAAATCAAAATATGATCAATAATAAGCCCCAAGACGAAATGTCCACATGGGCCAACCACTTTGAGGAAGAAAATCGGTGTTAGGTGTTGTTTGAGTGGGGTTGCAGATAGGAGTGGGAACCTATGGATCATGATCCTTCTTGCAGAAAAATTCTCTTGCAATGAAAAACACCACCTGACAGAAGATGAGCTTTTCTGTGAGGTTCAGATATATCTACTCAATAAGGCTGGTACTACCTACATAGTTGCATTGGCTCTGTAACCACTTGTGAAAAATTCCTCCCGAGTTACAAATGTTTAGAGGCATCAGGTTGCTGTTTGAATACTCAAACACTACAGACTGAGAGCATTTGTGTAGTGCCTCAGGCTAGAAGACTCACCTCTTGAGCTGCCGTAGGTGAGGTTAGCACTTGTGTTTGGAATGTACTGCACAGTTTAAATTACCTGATGTTTCTAGAGTCTCTAAAAGAGTAAATGATTTTTCTGTAAGACATTATATCGTGAGATTCTGATGTTCTCCTAGGAGACTTTAATTTTCATTTGGACAAAAATTAAGCTGCTGATATGTTTGTATTTAGGAATAATGATTTTTATCATTTAACATTACCTCCAGGCTCCAAGCTTAATACACTAAAATGATTCCTGAAGCAGCTGACTGCAACACCCCCTTGTTGACTATGAGTATGACATAGCTGATACAGCTACATTTTGTATTGGTGGTGAATACTTAACCTGGAATATTGGAGAGATTTGGGGAGAATATGGATAAGCAGTTTAAATTTGCCTCAGGAATGTTAGGGAGAACTCTCAGCCATCTTTCATAACGTCATAATGTCCTACAGAAATTTCAGTCTGGTTCTAGGGTGAACCACATTACAGAGATGGCCCTTTTGAAGATCTTAAATTATTTCAGATTAAACTTTGATGCGCAGATTGTGACAGTGTTTGTTCTACGGGATCTAAGCGATGCCTTTGATACAATGGATCACACTATTATTTTAACCAGTTTAAAACAGATTGGCCGCTCTGGTGCTGTTCACGAATGTTTTACATCCTATCTCACAGACAGGACTTATATGGTAAGTTTAGATACCTGCTCCTCTAAGGTCCACAAGATTACATGTGTGGTGCCCCAGGGTTCAATTTTAGGCCAAGTGCTTTTTAACCTGTACTGTTTATGCTCCCACTTGGCAGTGTCATCAGAAGACATGGAGTAAACTTTCACAGTTATGCTGATGATACACAGTTGTACATCTTCATGGACTTTTTAACCGCATTTTAGACATCAAATCCTGGATGACAGAAAACTTTCTTCAGCTCAACCAGGACAAAACTGATGTTTTAGTCATCGGTCCTGAGGCTCAGAGAGAGAAACTTTTACCAAAACTACAATCACTGTCATGTAATCCTTCTTTACAAGTGAAGAACCTGGGTGTAATTTTTTGATTCTGAGCTGACTTTTATCCCTCATTTTAAAAACATATTAAAATTATTTAAAAAAGGCTTTTATCGTTTAAAGAACATTGCCAGAGTCCGTCCCATTCTCTCTTGGGCCAATATGGAGACACTGATGCATGCTTTTATCACCTGTAGAATTGATTACTGTAATTTTCTAGTAATTTCCGAAAAAAATATCTCAGGTCATCTCCTTGTCATCCCTAAAGTCAGGACCCATACTCACAGCAAGGCTTCTTTCCAGTATTATGGCCCTCACCTCTGGAACAGGCTGCTGGAGGACCTCAGGGCAGCAGAGAACATTCATGTTTTTAAGAGCAGGCTTAAGACTCACCTTTTTAGCCTAGCTTTTAACTGATTATTATTTATTATACTCTGTTTAATTGCTCTGCTACTTACTACTTAGTCTTATCATATTTCTCCACAGTCTATTTTTATAGTTTAACCTGTTATTTTAATCTTCCTTCCAGTGTTTACTTTATGGGAGCCCTCTGCCTTGGGAGCAGTGGTCAGCTGTGGCTGCCTGGGTGCTCTCCAGGTAGCACTTGGGTGGAGGTTGACTGTTGATGTGCTGCTGCTGCTGCAGATGGCTCCTTTGATGGCGTTTCCTTACCTTACCTGGCTCATCTGCACTCGGCCCAATGTGCTTGGTTGCTCTTGAGTGTGTGTGTGTGCATGGGGGTTGGGTTTGGGGGAGGAGGGTATAATTGTGATCATGCTTTTAAATCTGTGGGGAGAGGGATGGGAATGGTTTAGGAGGGGCCCTTATAATCTTTAAAGGACTTTGAGTTGCAATGTTTGTGTGAAAAGTACTTTATTAAAAAAATTGATTGATTGATTGATCTTAAAATGGAGAAGAGCTGTTCCTCCTCTACATCAAAGGGAGGCCCCTAATTTGGTTTGAGTATTTGATGGTTGATTAGTTCATTGGTTCGATCCACATTTGATGAACCCTCGCTACCTATTATCCACATAGGTGTCTAGTCAACCAAAATTTTTACATTTTCTAGACAAATGCAAATGTTGCAATTTCTCTGTCTATTCAAATAAATTTAGCAAGGGGTGGGGAGCTCTGTTGTGTTAGCCTTGTTCCACTTAAATGACTCAGTTATCTTAAGATTTGACTGAATGTTGAATTTGGGTTACATGCATCTTAGCTTAAAATACTATTTTTAAGAGCATAAAACACCCAAAAAATGCATTTGTTGACATTAGAAAATCAGCAATGTTTTACTTATATAATCTTTACCTATTATGACATAAAACATTTTTCTTTATACCTATTTTATATATCTAGGCAAGTTTTAAAGGGGGTATTTATGAGCCAGGACTGTTTCTCTGGAAATTCATAGGTTCAATAACACAACTCCTTTGTTAACTACCATAAGGTCACCGTTTTTATTTGTGTAATGAATACAAAAGGCAAGCTGTTAACATATCAATCCGCTATTGTTGTGTTGCATGTCGAAGTTTCTCTTGGTAGAGTGCAATAGCCTCTGGGATTCCTCTGGTTCCTTGGCTCTTTGTAAACCAGGGCATGCTGTAACACATTTAATGACAAGCTTGATGGAGTTTCTGTCTCATTGTCTTTTCAGATTAGCATTGACTTTTTGCATAGACTAGTAAGGATACCTTAGGACTCCAACTCTATTGACTAAACAGGACAGTATCCCCCTATCCCCCGTTGTCAGTCGTTTAAAACATTCACAAGCAGTTAAGTAATGTAGGTTCCACCAACCTACAGCTTCTTTTTTATATGAATAAAAAACATTTACTGTAACGATCAAAAATGTGAAAGTTTTCAGAAAGGTTACTTAGAAATGTTGTATAATTTTGGTTTTAGGACACAATGTACAATATTTGATTAAATGAAAAGATTTCTGGGATCTGCCAGCAGGTGAAAACAGCTTATGAAAAATGTTGATTCTTAGAAAACGATATAGAATAAATTAAAAAATAAAAAATTACTTTGAGATGCACATATAATATAATATGTTAATGAGAGGCCACACTCAAAAAAACTCTCACGCCTTAAGTCTGTGATTGTCTTCTGTGTATTTGTGAGGTCAGTTAATTATTATAGGATTTACAGTTGTTTTGCCTACATTGGAGGACAGGTTTATTCAGAAAGAAAGAGCAAAAATCACACTCCTGAACCCTAAGAGGAGGGTGGGATGGATTTGAGCTGAAACCTTACAGCTTCAGAAACACCCCGAGTTCATTTATTCCTGTTACCTAACTCTAATCATGCTCCCAGAGCCTTCTGCAGCCGAGAAAGAGACTGATTACGAAGCGGCGACCTCCTTTCTCGGAGAGTGGGGACGTTTCCAGCGGCGGGTCTTTTTCTTTCTCTGCCTGAGCGTCGTCCCTAATGGACTCACCGCCTTCTCGATCGTGTTTCTGGCCGACACGCCGGCCCACCGCTGCGTTTTGCCCGCGCACCTGAACCTCAGTGCCGCATGGCGGAACAACAGCATCCCGCTGGAGGAGGATGCGAGCCGCGGCGGCGCTTTGGTGCCCACCAAGTGCTCCAGATACAAACTGGAGTATTTATTGAATTACTCGGAGAGAGGCTTGATACCTGGAGTGGACGTTAATCTGTCTAATGTGCCCATAGAAGGGTGCTTGAACGGATGGGAGTTTGATCACAGCGTGTATACATCTACTATTGTATCTGAGGTGTGTAACTCCATCAATCCATCCATCCATCCATTTTCTAACCCATTTAATGCCACTACCGATATGCCGGTGAAAATTATGACGTGCCTATTAAATTACTAATTATAATATAATGACCGTTTCTTTAACTATGGGTAAAAAATCTGGTAGTTTTGCACAAAAGTAAAACATTTTTGGGTACTGCACTTGACAAAATATTTGCGAATGATGCTTTATTTTTTCCCTTTATTAATATCATGCTTAAGAAACTTACTTCATTTTTGTGTTTGATATTTACATGTTTGTTTTACTATCCATGGACTACTTTTGCCTGAAATCATCTGTGCTGCATGTTCCCACAATTCTTTCTTTTTTTATGCAGTGGAACCTGGTGTGTGATGAAAGTTGGAAGAGCCCACTGACGTCATCTATCTTCTTTTGCGGTGTTCTCACTGGCTCCTTAATTTCTGGACAACTTTCTGACAGGTTGTGGTTGTATTAGTAGTTTTAGAGATTGAAGGCTGCACGGACTTCATCTTTGTAGGCCTACTCCAAAGAGGTGCTCCATGAATACAGAAGGGTTAGCTCACATTGTGATGCACTCTCTTACACAGAAGAATACATTAGAAGCAGCCAATATTTCTTTGATTAGCTCTGATCAGTAATAGGCAGGTCATATACTCCTTCTCTTTAAAAACATGAAATCTTGAAATGCCTATTTTCAGTCTATAAATGCATTGACTTGCTGCATACACTTTGATGCACTTTTTGAGTTTCTATTGTTACCTGCATTACATTACCTTCAGCTTATTGTTTCTCTTTTATGTCTTATAGTCCTTACAAAAAATAGGTAAATGATCAAAATTGGATCAGAAAAGTTAGATCTCAATGTAAACAGTATCAGTCAGGAAAAGCTTAAACACTTTGTAGTTTTAACCTTTGACTTAGATAATCATTAGACACAAGTTTTCTCAACACTAAAGACAATTTCTTCTGTCTGAGTTCAACAAGACATCTTGTCGACGTGAGAGAATACTGTTTATTCTGTTAATCATTCACTAGAACTTTTAACGATGAACCATCCAGACCAAATCTCAGCTCAACATGACTTTAACTTAGATGATCTGAGTAAAAGTGGTCAGCTTTTCAGAAGAATGTGGAAACAGCATGGCCAGCGGCCATTCCATTCAGGAAAAAAATATGTCCGTGAAACAAAGCAAAAGATGCTGTAAAGATGCCGACTGAATCCGGTAAGGGAGTATTATTATCCACAGTAAAACAAGTTCTGTACTGACATGGACTGAAAGGCCACTTGGACGAAGCCAACACTCAAAAAACAGCATGAAAAGCCAGACTACAGTTTGCAAATGAACTCAATGACAAACACCTACATTTTCGTAGGCATGACCTGTTGTCAGATTAAATTAAAGTTAAGGGCTGTGTGGGTGTTTCGCTGCGGGAGGGAATGGCGGGCTTCATGGATTGCATCATGAGGCTTAGCTGAAATGGGGCGTGTGAGCAAGGCCATGTACAGACCTGAGTATACTGGTTGATTTACAGGAATGGACCAAAGTCCAACCAAACTGTTAAAAGAGGCTTCTGACAGGATCCTCAAGACACTCGACCCCAGTCATAGAGTTTAGAAGTCAATTCTACTTTTTCTGCTATGGATGTTTATGTAAAGTTTGTTATTTTAAAGGGCCTTCAGCTTTCTTAAAATATACCTCACAATTCCCCTGATCCCTTCCCAAAATCAGGAAATCTGTTCTGTGCAATCTGTGCAACTGCTACTACTTAGTCTTTCATCTTAACCAAGTTTCAATGTTTACAGATGAAAGCGGATAAGAGTTTTGAAAGCCAATGTGTCTATACTCTAAATGTTTTGTTTTTTTACATATAAAAAATGAAGAAATGCCTAACTGTGCTCAAATGAGTGGTAGTAGTCAAACTAAAATGAATTATTTTGACTGTAGCTTTTGTTATTTCCCCACTTTGTACAAGGTGTTTACTTTCTAATTTGTTTATGCTTAATGTCAATTTCAGGTTTGGGAGAAAAATTGTGATGTTTGCCACCATAGGCCTACAAGCAGTCTCCAGATTCATTCAAGTTTTCTCTCCAAACTGGATAGTTTTCTGTGCTTTGTATTTCATTGTGGGGATGGGACAAGTTTCCAATTATGTGGTTGCATTTGTTTTAGGTAAATCAAATCTTTTCAAAGTATTCATTATGATTTAAACTCTGTAACATGACCTTAATCTGTGTTTGTTAACCTTGCTTTAAGGAACGGAGGTATTAGGCCCTCGTATTCGAACAATTTTCTCCACGGCTGGGATGAATCTGTTCTTTGGTGTGGGCTACATGCTTCTGCCGCTGCTCGCATTCTTCATCAGTGACTGGAGGATGCTGCTCCTTGCTCTGGTTCTACCAATCTGCCTGTGCATGCCTCTCTGGTGGTAGGTAGGTGTATGATGACATGTCTGTGTCCATTTTTCCAAGATGAAATTAGATAATTTACTTTTCATGATGACTGAATGAAAACATTGAGGTAATTAGCAGTAGATGTTATAACATACCCTAATTAACTTAGTAAACTGTAGACCAAAATGAAGCTTGTTGAACCACACTTACCAGAAATAATCAAAATGTTATTCTGTGTGGTATTTTGATCCTTATTCTGACCAAATTCTTCTATGTCAGAGCTCTTTGATTGATTACTTGGTTCTTGTACTGTCAGAGTTTATTTCTGCTGCATACACTTCTGACAAGTTTTTGCCTGTAGGGCAGATTTCTTCGGAAGATAATATAAGATCCACTTTATTGATCACTTAAGAGGGAAGATGGAATGTGAAAGCAGTTCAAGTAAAGTTAAATGAAATTAAATATTATTTAATTACAGCAATAGACTCTTGAAAATAAAACTCTTATTGTCATCATTTGTTATACTGTGATGACATATTCGATATTGCAAAGTACCTTATACTTACATGTAATGTTGCTAAGCCTGCCCAACATCTCTACAAACATAGAGTGCTGTGATTGGCCCAGCCGTCTTAGCCAAGCTAATGGTAGACCTGCTGAGGCTACAATGGAGTCTGGCTAGACTAGAGCTGTAATCGGGCCTTAAAAGTTGGGCCTGACCCAGCCCGAGAGAATTCAGCCCGAGGCCGAAGAGTATATTTTGATTGACAGCTTATCAAAGCCTGAACCCGATTACAGCCAGACATTATTCAAAAGTCACACATCAGGGTTTCCGCTAGAAAAAAATGGCACCAGACAACGTCACCGGCAGGTTTTCAATTTACTGGACAAATGTCTCGCCTGCGTGCGTTTTTGTGTGCGCTCTTGACCGCTTGCTCTAGATTGAGGAGATTTTATCTGACTTGTGGGCATCAGGGAGCTGCTATATAAATGCAGGAGACTTCTGCAACTTGAGACTTGGGATGTCTGGTAATAGAGCATTTACACTTCAGCATTTTCTGTCTGAGAGCGCAGTGCAGCAGTCAGAGGATTTTTTCCAGCTTTGATCTGAGAGAAGGAGTGGCCTGACGCCTGGGTCTTTCACATCATGATGCATGTGGTGTGCATGCAACATCTTGACAGGTAGATCGGAATAATATTAGTGGCCCAGTGCAGCGCTTTATTATAAATAATCTTGGTGTGTAAAACTGAGCAAAACCTGGACATTTTCAGGAATTTTATTAACACCAAGGGAAACGCATTCACACACAAAGCTTTGTTTTTTGTCAAGAATGAGCCATTTATACATTTTAACATCATTTATTCACCTAGAACTTGGAGAAAATATACTTTGTTAACAACGTAAATCAAGATGAATACTAAACATCTTGTTCGCGCTAATGAGATAATCAGCTGACCGCTAAAACCGAGCCCGGCCAGAGCTCATGGACAATGATAGAAATTAAGCCCGAACCCGGCCCAACCTGTCGGGTCCCGATGGGTTCGGGCAAAGATCTTCAGCTCTAGGCTAGACCAACCTGCAGAGCAAGATTTTTGCTTCTGCTACGGTTTGTCTAGATTTCTAGGCTAGCAAGTTACTGGATGCAGAAATCAAATGTTGGAGCTAGTGCTGGGCGGTAAACCGGTTCACACCGAATACCGGTGTATATTTTTTTTATGATATAAATTTTTTATATACCGCCATACGTGTGTATGTGATTACGAACGTTCGTAACACTGTGACCCACGACTGTTTCAGATGGACCCTTTTCAATGTTGCTCTTCTAAACACCATGGTGCAGGCAGAGCGGTGCAGGTAAAAGATAGTGCTGGTGAAGATGGATGGGATCGAAGCTGCAGAACTAGAACATGATGACAGAGAAGAACTTGTGCCAAGAAAGGGAGCCATGTCTGTTGTGTTGAGGTTTTTTGGTTTAAAAAAATCGGAGGTCGACCAAACAAACATTTTATGCAAGTGTTGTCGGGCTAAAGTTGTAGCCGGTGGCGGCAACACGAGCAACTTGCTCCAACACCTTAGCCGCAAGCATGTCTTGGAATATCAAGAGTGTATGAAGCTAAGGTAAGCACCCTCCACATCAACAGGTAACATGGGGAAAGCAAAAGAAAAGTTCAGCCAAATGTCACTTCAAGACGAGTTTGCTAAAGGGATTCCCTAAGACAGAAAAAGCAGACAGTGGATCAGGATTACAAACTCCATCACTATCCACCTAGCCAAAGACATGGTTCCGCTTAACGAAAAGAAAAGAAAGGCTTTGTGCAAATGATCAAGACGCTGGATCCCAGGTGTGAAATACTGAGCAGAAAGTACTTTAGCCAAGTTGCTATCCCCAACTTGTACCATAAGCACAGAGCTAAGCTCGAAACAGACCTGGCGACCATCCGCCACTTTGCAGCAACGACTGATATGTGGTCCAGTCGCACTATGGAGCCCTACCTTAGCCTTACAATTTACTATATTAGTGACGAATGGGCATTGCAAAGCCATTGTTTGCAAACAAGCTACTTTCCTGAGGACCATACTGGAGAGTTACTTGCAACAGGCCTGCAAGAGTCACTTGATTCCTGGGGGCTTTCAGAGCAGAAGCTAGTGGCCATCACTACAGATAATGGAGCCAACATCAAGAAGGCTGTCGAACAACTGGACAAGACTCCAGTGCTTTGGTCACAGGCTTCACATAGCCTACCAGGTGGGGATCACGTCAAATTATGATTCAAAGAGTACTTGATCAAGAGAGGGCCATTAGTGAGGTTCTAAAAGCTGACAAGAAATCAAGGCACTTGGTCCTTAGCTAGCAAGATGTGGATGTCCTAGAGGCATTCAACAAGGTGTTGAGCCCACTCCAGGACTTCACGGATGCCTTATCAGGAGAGTAATAATGTCAGTGTTTCTTACCTCAAGCCAGTGCTCTGTCTCTTCAACACATCCATTCTTGCTGAGGAAGAGAGTGATACTCAGCTGACGAAGGATGTGAAGAGAAACATTCTATCCTACTTGAATGAAAAATATTCTGATCAGGTCACAGATGACCTGCATGACATTGTGTCTCTTCTTGATCCACCGTTTATAACCAAGTAAATAGATAAAGAAAAGGTGGAACAGGTTTTATCCAGAGCAGTCGAAGAGATAGTGTCACTAACAAAGGCTCAACAGGACACTCTCAGGGGCTGCTGGTGCAGACTTTGGCCAGCTTTTAAAAAAAGCAGAGCACCACCACCACCAGCAGCACACTGTCAGAAGAGGAAAGCATCAGAATGGAGCTGACAGTCTACTTACAGACCACAGAGGTTGACACTGATGCAGACCCTTTAGACTGGTGGAGATGCCATCAGACAAATTCCCCTCGCATTGCCAAGCTAGCTCGGCAGTATTTATGCATCCCTGCCACCAGTGCTCCATCTGAGAGAGCATTCAGCACTGGTGGCAACATTGTCACTTGCCACAGGGCTGCAGTCAAACCCGATGCTGTGGACCGTCTGGTTTTCCTGGCTCAAAATTTGTAAATGTTTGATTGTTAAATGTGTGATTATTGTTTCTATTATACAGGATAATCCTGTGAGCCAAGTTACACTTTATATTTATTTTATATGTTCAATACTGGTTTTGAAGCAGTACTTTTGAATGAAGCAATAACTTATGCAAGTTGCATAATTTTGTACAGTTTTATTTGTTTGAATGTTTATACAGATCTCAAAGCAACTCAAGTTTTATTTTTAGATTTACTTGAATACATGTGTAATGTACTTGGGCTTGAACTAATGCAAGTTGTACACCTTTTTGTATTTATTATGGAAGTTGCCTTTGCATGCTGTTCAGCTCACTTTGTTTTTCTATTTATTTGAATGTGAATTTACCTCAAAGCCCATATTAATGCAAACGTATAGTGTTGGCACTATTTTATTTGCATAATTTTGCACTATTTTATTTGTTTGAATGTGTATACAGACCTCAAAGCAACACAAGTTTTATTGCATATTAATACAAACGTATAATTATTGCAAGTTGCACTACTTGTATTTGTTTTATAAAAGATGTTTGTGAAATTTGCACAGTAAAAGTTCTGTATTTTGACTGCAATTGTCTTTGAATTCTGATTCCTCACTTCATTAGAATCATGAATGGTTCTTCTTTGTAAACAGCATAATTTTCTGGGGCCATGCAAACCTGTATTACTACTATTGTGGAATTATTTTACAATAATCACTGACAGTAAAATAGACCTAAGTCAGTCTACTGCAGTAGTTCCTTTCTCATCCAGTAGAAAGTGCTGTGATCACCTGATTATGCATGGGAAAAAAATACTGTCATATACCGTGAAACCGTTAGAATTTTGAAAAAAACCGTGACATACATTTTTGGTCATACCAAAGCTAAAAAACATTTTTCAAAAATCAGACCTCAGCCATAACTGATGCAGTTTCACGTGGTATTTGTGTTTTTTTGTTTTTTAAGCTTTCTATGTATTTGTTTTGCCTTCTGATTTTGTTGTTTGGTCTTTTAAATGGCTTCCTTGGTTGCTAAGCCTAAGGACTAGAAAGGTTGGTTTTAACAACTACACAGGTTGTTGTTCAGATCGGGGGGGGGGGGCATTCCGCCCAACCACACCTCTCCAGGTCTCACTGTCTCTGATCTGATCTGTGTGCTGCTAACCCTGATTCACCCGGAGTTCTTTAAGGCTCTGGATGTTGTGGGGCTGTGTTGGTTAACGTGGCTCTGCAATATTGCATGGACATCGGGGGCAGTTCCCTTGGATTGGCAGACCGGGGTGGTGGTCCCCCTATTTAAAAAGGGGGACCATAGAGTGTGTTCCAACTACAGGACTTGGAGAAGGTGTTCGACCGTGTTCCTCGGGGAGTCCTGTGGGGGGTAGCAACTCCAGCAGTGTGGGGTACCAGGCCCCTTGATACAGGCTGTTTGATCAGAGTTTGGTTCGCATTGCCGGCAGAAAAGCTTGGTTTATACTTCTGCGTCGCGTTAGTGGCGTAGGTTACACCGTAACCGCCGTACCCACTGCTGTGTTTATACTTCTGCGTAGGGCTGAAAGCGTCGTGTTGCTGTTTCATTTCCAGACCTGCAGGTGGCAGTAGGCTGGTATCGGTCGGCAAACTCCACAGGGCGGAGTTTTTCTGATGGTTTGCTTATGTTTGCTTCAATTCCGGCAAGTATTTCCTGTTTTAGAACAACGATGGCGGCCGACTTGGTGCAGTGTCTCAACGAGATTGTGGAAGCAGACGAACAAATTATCCTTCTTTTGAACACTTTGCAACGCAAGCAAATAAGAAGACGGAGACGTAGAAGATGGTACGTGCGTACGTAATCTCACTGAGCAATCACAAGAGAGTACTTCCGCGTCTCTGCGTCGTGTCACTGGGCTGCACGTCAGGTCCGAGGAGGTGCACGTCAAGCCTCTGCAGACCTACGCAGAGGCTACGGCGGTTACGGCATACCCTACGCGAGGGACACGACGCAGAAGTATAAACTGGCCTTAAGTCGGGCTTGTTTCCGGTGAGAGTTGGACTCCGCCAAGTTTGCCCTTTATCACCGATTCTGTTCATAACTTTTATGGACAGGCTTTCTAGGCGCAGCCAAGGTGATGAGGGGATCCATTTCAGTGTCCTCAGGACTGGTTCTCTGCATTTTGCAGATGATGTGGTCCTGTTGGCTTCATCGTAACGTGATCTACAGCTTTCGCTGGGGCGGTTTGCAGCCGAGTGTGAAGTGGCTGGGATGGGAATCAGCACCTCCAAATCCGAGACCATTGTCTCGAGCCGGAAAAGGGTAGAGTGCCTTCTCTGGGTCGGGGATGGGAGTGGAGGAGTTTAAGTATCTGGGGGTCTTGTTCACGAATGAGGGAAAAATGGAGCAGGACATCGATAGGCAGATTAGTGGGGCATCTGCAGTCATCCAGCCGCTGTACCGGTCTCTCGTGGTGAAGAGAGAGCTAAGCCGAAAGGCGAAGCTCTCGATTTACCAGTCGGTCTACGTTCCTACCCTCATCTATGGTCACGAACTCTGGGTTGTGACCGAAAGAACAAGATCAAGTGACTGAAATGAGTTTCCTCTGCAGGGTTTCTGGGCTCTCCCTTAGAGATAGGGTGAGAAGCTCGGTCGTCCGGGAGGGGCACAGAGTAGAGCTGCTGCTCCTCCACAACGAGAGTAGCCAGTTGAGGTGTCTCAGGCATCTGGTCAGGATGCCTCCTGGACACCTCCCTGGTGAGGTGTTCTGGGCACGTCCCACTGGGAGGAGGCCCAGAGGAAGACCCAGGACACGCTGGAGGGACTATGTCTCTCGGTTGGCATGGGAGCGACTTGGGATTAATGCCGAGGAGCTGGCCCAAGTGGCTGGGGAGAGGGAAGTCTGGGTCTCCTGTGTTTTGTTTAATTGTAAAGCACTTTGTGATTTTTATCTTGAAAGGTGCTATATAAATAAAGTTTTACTTACTTACTTACTTACTCAAGTAGCTGCCCCACGACCCGATCCTGGATAAGCGGAAGAAGATGGATGGATGGATGGATGGATGGATGGATGGACAGATGGATGGACAGGTTGTTGTGTTTTTGTTTGTCATTCTCTCCTATAAAAGCTCCTCTCCAATTTCAGGTCAAGGGAATAGCTTCTCTTCCCTGCTCACACATTTGTTTTGCTTCTTGTTTGGTGTGATCTTTCTTGCTTTAGTTCATGCTTTTGTTTTATATTTGTATAAAATCCCTCAACTTGGCTTCAAATATGGCGTCTCACCCTTGTTTTTTGTCATGACTTTGAGCTAGGTCATGACACATGTATGTTCCTTTTGTTATGCGCTGTCATCAATACTAACACTATTATAAAACTATTTAAGGACTGTTGTATTGGGGATGTAGCTGTTGGGGTTTTTGCGGTCCTTTTCAGTATTGTATAATTCTAGTTGTGGTTCGAACTTGGAGGGAGATGCACTTGTTAATTTATATATATGAATTACATCATCGTTGTCATAGAATGATACATTTTGTTGTATATTTTGTAAGTTTTCCATGATTATTGTAGTCAACTATTGCTTCCCTAAAATTGCCTTATTTCTTTGCTGTCTTTGTCGTCTTTGTTGTGTAATGAGGCAGGTTCATCCCAGAGTCACCCCGATGGCTGCTCTCTCAGGGAAGAATAGAAGAAGCAGAGGCCATAATCAAAAATGCAGCTGAAATGAACAACATTGAGCCTCCTGCTGTCATCTTTTATCCTTTACAGGTGAGAACATCCTGAATGGCTTGGCAAATTAAAACGGATTCCAATAGCCTACATATTTTGTAAAGGCAGATGTGTTTCTCTTTGTCTTTGTCAAAAGTGATATACACTTTAAGGCTTCATGGGACCTTCTGTTGCACAAAATCCCCTTAAGTTCCTCATGTACAGACAAATTGTGTTTTTCAACACGGCAGCATCAATGGCAAAATAGCAAATCATGCAACAGTAACATAAAAATTTTGGGGGTTGCTATGGAGGATTCATGAGCAATTAGTGCTAGAATTTATAGCTTTTTTAGCATCCGGTTTCCAACCAGTTCTAAAATAGTTTTTTGTCCATTTCAAATACCTTTCGCTTATTGCAAGATAGAATTTGCTAGACATAAACCAACGGAAAAAAAATATGAAAAACAAAATGCAGTCGCTAGCTTTCTCCAACTCTTTTTTATTAAGTTTTAGCTTCTGGTATGGTAAAGTGAAGTAGAATAAACATCAGATTAAGAATCTGAATTTTCATTTTTCACTGTCTCTGGCATTCATTTAAATTAATTGAGGATTTTTTTTTATCAAAGTCCACATTTGGCATAATAAAACCCTTGATTTTTGCATTTTTATTCAGTTATACAAGTTTTTCCTAACAATCAGGTACGTAGTTCAGGTTTTCTCTAAGATAAGTTAAAAAAATGCAGAAGGAGTAATAAAACTAAGGCTTACCGGAAATTAAGAAAACAATTAAATCTCTTTAGGGCAGACCTTAAAGTGTTTGTTGTTGTAAATGCGTGCATATCAAGATACTAATCTTGTCAGTTTATTATGATTAATTGTGATCTGTGTATTAGCCATAAAAGGCGGCGATTGTTTTTAATTAACTATACTCTAAATGCCTCTCTCTTGGCACAAGAGGCTCCTTCATCCAGTTTGTGTCCATATCATGTCACAGATCCTCTCTCTTGGCACAAGAGGCTCCTTCATCCAGTTTGTGTCCATATCATGTCACAGAACCTCTCTCTTGGCACAAGAGGCTCCTTCATCCAGTTGGTGTCCATATCATGTCACAGAACCTGTGAAGATTATTTTAGAAACAAAACTGTTACAAATCAAGAACTTTTCACTGTGCATGTCACAAATTTATATTCTTCTATGAATGTGCGTATGGATGTAACTATATATATATATATATATATATATATATATATATATATATATATATATATATATATATATATATATATATATATATACAGTGGCTTGCAAAAGTATTCGGCCCCTTTCAACTTTTCCACATTTTGGCACATTACAGCCACAAGCATGAATCAATTTTATTGGAACTATTTAGTCATTAGCACTCATCAGGCAATGTCTATGGGCAACTGACTGCACTCAGACCAAAGGGGGCTGAATAATTACGCACACCCCACTTTTCAGTTATTTATTTGTAAAAAATGTTTGGAATCATGTATGACTTTTGTTACACTTCTCACGTGTACACCACTTTGTATTGGTCTTTCATGTGGAATTCCAATAAAATTGATTCATGCTTGTGGCTGTAATGTGACAAAATCTGGAAAAGTTCAAGGGGGCCGAATACTTTTGCAAGCCACTGTATATACATATATATATATATATATATATACTTAGTATCTTCTTCACCATCCAGTTTGAGGGATCTTATGTCTCTGCTGCCTAATAATATAATGCACGCTAACTATTTTGCAGTTTAATTGTTTTTAAGACAGAAATAGAATGAAGTGACTAAACTAAATTGAGTACATTTTTCTCTCTCAGTTTGGGTCATGTATGTCGTCTTGGAAAATGATTTGTTGTCCTATACATTTCTATATTGCCTTGTCACATGTTACATTATTACCACAGGATTCAGTGTATTTACTGTAGTTGCTATTTTATGTAATGGATTCAAACAAAGTAGTGCGTAATTGTGGCGGATAAGAAAAATTCAACCTTTTAAGAAACACAGGTTGGTGGAAGAAGGCAATATGGTCAGATAAGATAAAAAGGGAACTTTTTTGTTATTCTGGAAAACATCAAGTGTAATGAAAGCAATCTGAACAGGAATCATGGTAGCAGCATCATGCATTTCTTCAGGTGGGTTAGAGGTACATCTTTCAGGAGGAGAATGGGCTGACACTTACAGCCAGAACCATAATGGAAAGGCGTTGAACACGCTGGCAAAATTTCCAATATGGTTTTAACAGACTTTTTAAACAAACTGAGCTTTAAAATTTAGCTACGATTTCAGGCTCCAGATGTACAAATCTGGTTGAAACACTCATCCAGCAGCAGCGAACTCAAAAGCCTCCCTTTTATTACAGTCCCTCTTGACTGATGTCTTAGCTTGTTAATTAGATTTCTGTTGTTGTTCTTCATGCTCTGCTGCTTCACAGAATGGAGTTATAACTGAGGAGAGGAGGGCCTACAACATCTGTGACCTGCTTCGTTCTCCAAACATCCGCTGGATCTCGATCACGCTGTGGGTGATCTGGTGAGTTCATGCAGTCCCAGTGGGCCTCCACATTCCACACAGCAGCTAGTACACAAGCACACACTTAGCTTAGACATAATTTTGGACATGCAGTACACACACAGTCCTTCCATGTTTCACCTTTTGTCCATGTGTCACCAAAATTACATTCCAGACCCTTTCTATGAACATCAAAGACATGTTAGGTGCTCTGCAGCAACCACTATGATCCACATCAGGCTTTGTGTAATTGCACAGCATGGATGCACTATGTGTGCTAAGTAAAAAAAAAAAAAGGTGCAGTTTTATTTTTGTTTAAGAGAATACCATGTTTCAAACTACAAGTTTTCTTGGAACATTTTTTAAGTATTGCAGGACTGAAATAGGGCAGAATATTTAAAGAATTGAAACTGCTTGAATTGGACAAAATACAAAATGGTTTGGGGGGAACCTGGTAATAAATAGAAATAGTAATGTGTAAGATGCTACAAAACATTTAAAAACAAAAGTGAAAAGAAAAATGTTGCCACCACTTAAATTATTTGGTACCACTCCAGGCATTAACAAGAATGAATACATTTGAATGGGTGTGTTTTTCTGATGTAGAAAATAAAAAGCTGCACAGTAGCAGTGGAACTATTTCAGTATTTGTTTAAAATGAAATGTCATGTGTTCAACAAATATAAGAACAAAAATCTATCTATACTTAGAGTTAATATTCTGAGTAACAACTGATAAATGCCAAAAATGCCAAAAAAACGTTATAGTTTGATATTTGTGCTTAAATTTTATGCCTATAGGAACACCCTCACCATCGCCTACTTTGCCCTTTCTCTGAATACGGCGAACCTCTATGGTAACGCCTACTTCAACTGTTTTCTGTCTGCCTTGGTGGAGATGCCAGCATACGTTCTGTCCTGGATTATGTTTCGCTGGTGTTCCAGACGAATGAGTGTTTTTTCATCACTCTCCTCTGGGGGGTTGTTTCTACTCATCATACAGCTCGTACCAACACGTATGACATCACTGCTTGCAGAATTTCATCATACTCCAATAAACTCTGATCTAATTCTTGTTTTTGTTCACTGTAGACTTGGTTTTTCTATCCATAACGTTCGAGATGTTGGGGAAGTTTTCTGTATCGACTGCGTTTGCTGTTGCGTACGCCTACACAGCAGAGCTGTACCCAACTGTATTGAGGAACACAGCTGTTGGGGCTTGCTCCATGGCCTCCAGAATAGGCAGCATTATTGCTCCATTTTTTATTTATTTGAGTAAGTCTGTCATTTTCTTTTGCTTTGTCAAGTTAATAAGTTACTAATAAATGCTAATAAATGCATCAACTTAACAAAACAAGATATAGTGAATGCAAGTGATTATCCTATAGGTTTCTATAATTTCCTCCTAAACTCCCCATTTCTTTTAGCTGATGCTGCTTATTTTAAATGCCCTTCCAGTTTTTATGAATATTTTGAGGTGCCAAGATGTGAAAAAGTCTTTGAATAAACATATGATTTATTGCTGTAGCATTATCTCACCCTATTTATTTTATCCAGTTTTTCATGTAAGTATATGGTAAAAAAAAAATCCTGTGTAAAAGACATTACTTTTTACAAAATCACAAGAGCCACACCTTCTGGTACCACTGACAAGTCATTCTAAAATAAATGTAACCAGAATGGCACTCAAAGAGCGCAGACCTCTGCCAAGGCATCTCAGCCCCCCCCCCTTTATGGTGATCCAGATCAACCCCAAAAATCTAATCACTTGTTCCTGGCCCCACTGTGGAGATTTCCTGAACATTTCCTCAAAGTCTCTTTACAGCTTTTTTTTGCTAACTGAATGATAAACAAACAAACCCTGACAAAAACATAACTTCCTTGGTGGAGGTAACAGATATTATTATTTTTAACCTGATCACTGTGTCACTGAAGTTGAAGCCTTTGACTTTATTTCTCTGGGACATAAATTTGATGTGGCTCAGAGGCATATTTCTTCAAAATAGGAGAACCACCCCTCGAAAAATGCCATTGAAGTAAACCAAATGTGTGTTAAAGTTCATGAGTTGGGAAATGAAGAAAAATGAAAAGCTAGACAGTTGAACTTTCCTCTATACAGTCAGAGCAGTAATTAAAAAAAATTCAGAACAAACAGAACTGTGACAACAAAGGCTGTACAGTTTATCTCAGGTTTATCTCATCACCACACAGTATGTAGGATGGTAAGGGAGGTAAAACAAAATCTCCCAAGCTCATTGCTACAGACCTGCAGCAAGAAGGTCTTGGGCTTAAATTATGGCCTGGGGTCCTTCTGCGTGGAGTTTGCATATTTTTTCCATGTGCTTGGGTTCTCCTGGGGTACTAATGCTTTTGCTCCCACAGTCCAAAACATTCTACTGTCATTTTGCTCTCTAAAATGCCTTTAGGGGTAAGTGTATCTGCATAGTTGTCCTATGTGTCTCTTTGTGACCCCGTTATGGACTGATGATCTATGCAGGGTGTACCCCTACCTTCTGAAGATGGCCACAAGCACACACTTAATGACCCTACCAGATTAAGCCGGTATAGATTATGGATGATATACAGTAGAAGAGATGAAAAAATAAGAGGGCTCTGAATACTTTTGCCTTTTTTATCCATTATCTGTGTGACACCACCTGCTGTGGGTTAAAATGCCCTGTCAGTCTTGTTACATTCTGTTTGTCTTTGTTATTAGGGAGGAAACTGTACATTACAACTTAGAATAGCCCCTGACAGAAAATCACTAAACTACCAGTCATTTGGAGACAAAAGTTCTCTTAATGCGCTGAACTCTTACTTTGAAAAGTAATTTATGTTTTTGTTTTTATCAGCTGTGCAATCTATTGATGGTAGACAAGGTTGTTTTTCACCTTCTTTTCTCCTTGATTTGATGTTACAACACAGGAACCTATTCCGTCTCCCTGCCTTACATCCTAATGGGAAGTCTCACAACTGTGGCGGGGTTGCTGAGTCTCCTGCTGCCTGAGAGCTTTGGAATGCCGCTGCCGGACACGATCAGTCACATGCCACAGTTCCCCGGGTAAGACTAAACCTGCTAGACCTGGGTCTAAATGACAAAAATTATTACATCTTAAATTGTTTAAAAGCTCATCTTAGGATAGCATACATAATTTTTTAGTATACATACATTTTATTTTAGAAATAGGAAAATGCATCAAAACTTGCCAAATTCAACTCTGAAGATGCATGGTATGGCTTTTGTTGTCTAAACTTCTATTTAACTCCTTCTTTAAATGGGTGATCTTTTTAAATTGTTAACCCTACCAGTGAGTTTGAACATGAATACTTTTTTGCCCTTTAACTGCTTTAGACGGCTTCTTTAAAGGGGACATATTATGCCTCTTTTTAAAACCAGTTATAATAGGTCTATAGTCTGTACAAAACACATAATAACTTTCACATAAAGCGATCTCACCAGCTCATTTCTTGACAGTTTCAGTCTCTTCTGGAATGAGCTGTTTTAAAGGGCTCTGTCACTTTTATGCAAATTAACAGTTGCAGACCCTCGCCCACCCATCCTGTTATTATAGGCTGCATATACATGAGAATGGCATGGATTTGGAATTGGTGGGCTGGGTTTGACTGGTGAGGGGCAGTTATAATCAAATTCCACTTATTGTGACATCACACTATGGCACTTTTTCAAATGGCTTGAAGAAGCACAAGATTTCTTCAACATTTCAAGACAGCAAAAATTTGCACAAATAAATGGATGGATGGTTTTTATTCATGTTTGGAGTGTTCATAGAGGCAGTGGAGACCCCAAAGAAAAAAGTGAATAATACATTTGCATAAGACAAAATAGGTTTCACTTCCTTATTAAGTAATTTCTGCTTGCCTGTGTTTTAAGGTGAAACATACGGTTTTTATCAACATACAATTATCAACCAGACACACATTATGGCCAGTTGTAGGAGCACTTCCTGTAAAACCATACCAACCATTAGCTAACTTTGTCACAAGGATTAATCAAGCTAACAACCCACATTAAAAGCATTTGTTTAAATTTAGGAAATGCCTCCTTAAATATGAACCTGTTAACTGGTAACATGTAAGGTAAGAACAGAATCACAGCTGTTAAGGTATGGGATACCACACAGTTAAAACCAGACATTTGCACATGCTGTATAAAAATAAACTTTTGTTCTCATTGTAGGACATTCAATCAGACTAAACCTTTTCTGTTTAGGTAGATTAGGATAATCAACATTACTTTAAGTGCCAGAACCTGTTATTAGATTTTTTATTTGCTTTAATTTCAGAAATAGACTAATATCACTATACTTTTAAGCATCTTGGGAAAGCCTAGCTGATGAAATCATATCTTCATAGGTTTCTCATACATTTGTATTAACTGGATGCACATGAGCTGAGACTGGTTAGAGAGAGTCTGTTCACAATGAAATGAGTCTGTGAAACATGGACTTAATGGTTACTCAGAGAAGAAGAAGGAACTATTGCAAAAGCAATATAAAGTCAGAGTGCAGACTGTAAATGCACACAAAAAAGTCTGATGAAAGAAAATGTAAGTGTTTGACCCTAATGACTATCATTCTATCGGAGGGAAAAGCTTGAAAGTTTGAGAACACCATCTCTGTCGTGAAGTACATTGTATGGGTGTTTTGCTGCAGGAGGGACTGATGTACTTCACAAAATAGATGGCCTCATAAGGAAATAACATTATCCTAAGTGAAGCAACATCAAGTTATCAGCCAGGAAGCTTGAGCTTAGATGTAAATGGATCTTCCAAATGAACAACCATCCTAATCATACTGACATAAGTTAATTAAAAGGTGGCTTAAGTCAGTTTTTTTTTTAATTTGCTTTACAAAGCCCTGATCTCAGTCCCATAGAAAATCTTTAGGCAGAAAAGATGTGAGTGAGGAAGACACAAAAACTTGTCCAAAATGTTTGATGCATGTGATACAGGTCAATACTACTGAATACTAAGAAAATGTAAGCTTCTGAATATAAAAGTGAAACAAGCAAATTCTCAGTTTTTGATTTGGCATTTAGTAAACAACTTCTGTAAATCTGTATGACCCAAAACTATGGCGGCCGGGAAGTGCAAAACAAAATTACATTTACCTGAAACACTTTTACATTTTACCGAAACACATTTACAAATTTACCAAAACACATTTACATGTAAAAAAAATAACACTTTTACAAGTTTACCAAAACACTTTTACAAGTTACAAAAAACACTTTTGCAAATTTACCGAAACACTTTTACAAAGACATGACCCATAAGTGATACTGCCGGGAAAGGAATCAGTTGCCAACTGCCATTGAAGAAGAAGAAGAAGAAGAAGAAGAAGAAGAAGAAGAAGAAGAAGAAGAAGAAGAAGAAGAAGAAGAAGAAGAAGAAGAAGAAGAAGAAGAAGAAGAAGAAGAAGAAGAAGAAGAAGAAGAAGAAGAAGAAGAAGAAGAAGAAGAAGAAGAAGAAGAAGAAGAAGAAGAAGAAGAAGAAGAAGAAGAAGAAGAATCGATCTTTTCAGCAGCTCAACCTGTGAAGATGTTTTGCCCGTTTTGCGAAAAATCTCTGCAGATTGAGCTGCTGGCAGGATCGATTCCATTACTGTTACCACTTTGGTCTTGTTCCGACCCTAACCTCATCCCTGCAGTATCACTTCCGGGTATGGTCTTTGCAAAAGTGTTTCGGTAAATTTGTAAATGTGTTTCAGTAAAAATGTAAAAGTGTTTCAGGTTATTGTAATTTTGTTTTGCACTTCCCGTCCACCGTACAAAACAGAGAATGTTGTCTGATGTAATGTTAGGGGTATTTCTTTTTATACAGTTTAGATAAATATCTAGCTTCAGTTCCCTCTACATTACTACAGGTAACTCTACAGAGCTAATACATTAGTAAAGTGGACAAGAGCAACTTCAACATTTCTGAGCTCACCCTAAGTGAGACCAATGAGACCAGATTATTGAATAAATAAAACATTATATACTGTAACTTATATATAACTAGATATTTGGCTTATAATAAGATGGTTAGACTTACTGCTTTTAGAGAAAGCAAGGAAGTTTATTTAAAATCAGTCAGATTATGCACTGTAAAGTCATTCTGATGCAGAAAAATATGGAAAGCGAAATGTTTACATTAGGTTTATTTCAAGGATTAGTTTATGTGAGCTTTGAAACAAGGCATAAATTCTTAATTTCTTTTCAATAGACTTTGCTTTTTAGCTTTGTTGAGCTAGTCAATATTGGTTTAACTGGAACTATGAGGAGGGGTTCTGCCATCTATTAAGCTCAATACCTTTGCATTTCTTTGTTTCACCAGATGTTGCCGGAAGACACCTTACATCCTCACACACATTAAAGAGGAGGAAAAAGCTGCGGAAGTAAGGTCTCTGGTCAAAAGGAGCAGCTCTCACATCTGACTTCAAACAAATGAGCAGCCATAAAGTCCATGTGTGGAAAAATGAGAAAAATCATCTTTTATCTGGGAAACCATTGATTTCCATGAAAATTATTTTTTCTTCTGCCACACCAATAACATATTGTACAAGTACCAGTAACATTCTCTATTGTGCATTACTATTTGTTGTATATATACACAACATTAATTGCATGTATAATTGCCATACATCCTCTCTTATCACTGTATTTCTGATTTAATAATACAGATTGACCCTCATAAGCCTGTAATTTTTAGCAGCTGTCTAATAAATCATGTATTTGTGCAAAATATATATATATATATATATATATATATATATATATATATATATATATATATATATATATATATATACATACATACATATATATACTGCAATTGTACAAGTTACTCTGCTTGACTGACTAGGAGTGACTCATTATTTTCAATATCAGTTTTATCTAGGATATGCTTTAATGTTGTGTAGTGGCTTGTATGTACTGATGACAAAAGCATTATGATCACTGAAAGGGAAGACGAGTAACACTGGTAAGCTGTGTTACAAAGCATACTTGGTGGCAATGTTTTGTGTTTTCTACCTTATTACTATTTTTGAAATTATTCCAACAGAAAGCGTTACACTTTTTAAAATCTGTAGGTCTGGATTTAAATCTGGGTTTATGAGAGGTTTGTTTTAAGACTAAACAGGTTTTGTCTCAGCTACCACCAGAGGGCTTTGTAGGTAAACAAATGTATATGGAAGAACTGATGAAAAGCAGATTTGTACTCCCTTTTAAACATATAAATAGTGTCAGAAGCATTTATGCTGTGGTAAAGTCTTACTGTGTTGTCATAGAAAAATAAAGGGTGCGTACAGTGCCAGTTAACAAGTTTCTAGTGACTAGGATGGCCAGAACAGTTTTAGTATTACAATCTTATTTTTTCAAGCATGCATAACAAACATAACAGGCTAATTGAGCTATAGTTAATTTACTCTCTAATCTGGCCTAATTTATTGATGGACAGACCTTCAACTACAAAGGAACTTTGTAATCTTAATTCGTAGACATTTGTTATGAATTTTCGATGGCTTTCTGACTTTACCTTTAAAGGTAAAAGTGACCTCACCTGGTATCTGAATACCACTCAGATCATGGTATTCAATTATGAGGAAAATTAGTTTGCACCACGAGACATATTCAGGGTTCTGGTGATAAAGAAACCCACTGGGCATACCATAGTAATAGAAAAAAGCTCATGGCGAAGCATAACACTGAGACATATCCTGAACTTGAGGACAAGATGCTATTTGATTTGTTAAAAATATATTTATTTTCTAGGAAAACAAAGTGAAGACACCAACATTTCCAATGTGGGTCTGCTGTTGGAATCAAAATGCTCCTTTTCACTCAATTCCTACATGCATATCTTGGCTACACCTCTTTAAATTGTAGTTTAAAGCATGCATTTTTCATATACGAGTTAAATTTTCTCAGAAGTTTGGACTCAATAATAGAGTTAGAATTAGAAATTAGGTTACCATGTGGTTAATAAGTATGGAAAACATCATTGCAAACAAGCATATTACAATACAGTTACAACATCATCAGAGTCTTGTCTTGTACAAGCAGAAAAGACATTTTCTCTAAATACCACCAGAGCCTGCTAAAACCACAAGGATAAATTTTTTTATTTTTCAGCCAACTTGTAGCTCCTTGTGGAAGGCAACTATCCCCCTCATATGATGTGATTACATGCTGGCCCTCAACTCAAGCATCAGAAAAATCCACAAGGAAGACAGGCTTAGACTGGAGAAAGAGGTAAATTAGGTATAAACATGTCCAATTTGACATACGTTTTTGTGGGTTAAATTACAGACATTTGTTAAAATATGAAAAAAATTCCTTTACCTTTACTTCTGACCTATTTGAGCAACCTTCTCACAGTATTCACCCCAGACTCAACTCTGTCTACTGTATCCTCTGTTCAGGGACACATCATGGGTTATTATTGCAGAGCTGTTTTTTTTTTTGTCTCTTTGTTTAGGCTCTGGTTTGAACCTAACTAAAAGACACTCTGCTGACTGCTGATTCACTTTTGCTCCTCCTTGTACACAGCCAATAAACCCTTAATTAAAATCAGATTCCTATCCCAAACCATACAGTTGAAAACAAACATGAAGCAGCCTACAAACATCATTATATCACATGTTTTTATTTATATGAATTATTTTATTCACTACGGAACAGAGTACTAAAAAATGTTTTATCATAAAGTAGAAAAAATAATTCTGTATGTAAAATATTATACTAATAGTTATATATATATATATATATATATATATATATATATATATATATAAATAAACTTTTAACTACTTACAGTGAACAACATAGAAAAGCTAAGATAATGCAGATAACTGCAGAGCCTGCTTTCATCTATTTAAATTTAGCATGCTCTACACTCGGCCTTTGAATTGCCAAATTCTGGTGAGCTGGCTCTAAGAGCCGTTTTGTTCGAGACCAACCCATCACTACTTCACAGACCCGTTGCTTCTTCTCTAAGAAGCTCTTCTATCCTCCACTCACTACCTGTATCAGTGGCACCTGTTTGAACTCGTTATCTGTATAAAAGACACCTGTCCACACCTTCAAAGAGTCAGACTCCAACCTCCACAATCGCCAAGACCAGAGAGCTGTCTAAAGACACCAAGGACAAGGTTGTACACCTGCACAAGACTGGGATGAACCAATCTACAATAGGCAAGCAGCTTGGTGAAAATAAATAAACTATTGGAGCAATTACTAGAAAATTAAATGAATACAAAATCAATGACAAACTCGCACGACCTGGGGCTCCATGCAAGATCTCTTATCGTGGGGTACACATGATCTTGAGAACAGTGAGTAAACAGCCCAGAACTACACAGGGGGAACAAGTCAATGTCCTGAAGAGAGCTGTGACCACAGTAATAAAGGTTACTATTAATAACACACTACTTCATCATGGATTAAAATCTTGCAGTCTCCCTGCTTAAGCTGGCACATGTCCAGGCCCATCTAAAGTTTGCCAGAGACCATCTGGATGATCCAGAGGAGGATTGGGAGAATGTCATATGGTCAGAAGAGACCAAATTAGAACTGTCTGGTATAAACACCACTCGCTGTGTTTTGAGGGAAGAATGCCGAGTTGTATCCCAAGTACACCATACCCACTGTGAAGCACGGGGTGGAAACATTATGCTTTGGGGCTGCTTTTCTGCAAAGGAAACAGAACAAATTATCCATATTAAGGAAAGGATGAATGGGGCCATATATTATGAGATTTTGGGCAAAAACATCCTTCCATCAGTGAGAGCATTGAAGATAAAACTTGACTGAATCTTTCAGAATGACAATGATCCAAAACACACTGTCCAGGCAATGAACGGGTGGCTATGTAAAAAGCATTTCAAGGTTCTGGAGTGGCCTAGCCAGTCTACAGACCTCAATCCAATAGAGAATCTGTGGAGGAAGTTGAAAGTCCGTGTTGACCAACGACAGCCCCAAAACACCACAGCTTTAGATAAGATCTGCATGGAAGAATGCTCCAAAATACCAGCTACAGTGTGATCAAACCTGCTGAAGACAAGTCATTGCCAACCAGGGTTACATTAGAAAATGCTGGGGAAAACTTGAGTTTTTGACCAAATTCCTATTTTCTGCAGTGTTAAACAAATACATTCTTTAAGAACCATAAAACGTGATTTCATGAATTTTTCTTTTGTATTCTGCTTCTCATAGTTGAAGTGTACCTATGGTGATGATTACAGACCTCTCTCATTTTTTAAGTGGGACAACTTGCACAATCCGTGGCTGCCAAATATTTTTTTGCCCCACTGTATATATATATATATATATATATATATATGTGTGTGTGTGTAAATATAAAGGTTTTCTGGCACTAGTGACCTTTATTAACAGCAGCAGAGAGAAGGGTGAAGAAGACATTAGGCAAGGTCCCAGAGTCAGGAATCAAACCAAACCCCAGACAACTGCATCAAGGACTAACAGCCTCTACATATAGGGAGGATGATCTGCCTCTACACCATGCACCGCCCCACACCTTATCACATATTAATAGCCCACTAATAAGGTGCAGCCATAGATAATGTAGTTGTATTTCTAAAATAAATTGTTCATCTGTGTTTTGATTTCCTCTTAAGATATTGTGAAGCATTTGTTACTTTTTAATGACTGGACTGATAAACACCTTCTTTATCAGGCTAAACAACCTGATCAAGAAGGCTGGTTCTGTTCTTGGGACAACTGTGGAATTTCTGGAGATGAGAATTCAAAGAAAGATTCTTCATAAAATCAAAAAAAAGTATGGCCAATCCTGAGCATCCTCTTAATGAGACAGTCATACAACAACAGAGCGTCTTCAGTCGGAGGCTTCTTCAGTTTCGATGGAATACAGACCGCTACAGGAAATCCTTCCTGCCCACAGCCATCATCATCTACAACAACTCCTTAAATAATTAATTATATGAGCTATACCAACACTTAATTTCCCTCTGGGATCAATAAATTATTTTTGAATTGAATTAAATTGACTGGTTTACCTTCTCCTCTGCAAAGCCCCACTGCACAACATGTTTATGAATGTACTAATGTCGGGTGTTTGTTTTTTCCTGCTGCATGTTTACACTTGTTAGAAATTAAACTGAAACGCAACAGAGAGAAATTCTAGGACTTCTAAAAGTAGAATGGGAGGCAGATCTTTTAGTTATCAGACTCCTCTCCTGTGGAACCAGCTCCCAGCTTTAGTCCGTGAGGCAGACACTCTGTTTACTTTTAAGGCCAGGCTTAAAACTTTCCTTTTTGATAAAGCTTATAGTTAGAGTGGCTCAGGTCATCCTGAGCTATATCTGTAGTTATGCTGCTATAGGCTTAGACTGCTGGAGGACAGACTTACCAATTTTCTTCACTCTGCTACTTCCTTTTCTACTACGACTCTCCAGTTGTATTACAGTACATTCTGTTATTTCGACTGTTAACTTTGTTTTCTCTCAGTGTTTTTCTCACCATAGAAGATATACCTGGTCTGGTATCCTGCTTGGCTGCAATGCCCTGTTGGACAGGGGGCATCGACTGGGATGATCCTCTCAGTAACTGAACATCCACTGTGTCCTGTTATCAACTTTTTACTTTCTGTAACATAGAAAGTTCTCTTATATCGGATCTTCTGTTCCTTCTGTGTCTCTGCTCTGTCTTCTCAAACCCCCAGACGGTCGTGGCAGATGGCCGCTCCTACTGAGCCTGGTTCTGTTGGAGGTTTCTTCCTGTTAAAGGGGAGTTTTTCCTCTCCACCGTCGCTAAATGCTTGCTCAGTATGAGGGATTGCTGAAGTTGGAAAGTCTGCCCAACCTCACGCCAATGACTGACGCAATCTGCTGGGATTCCTTAAATAGGAAACTTTTTAACTGATTGGAATGTTTGTATAAATGTATTGAAATTACTTCTTGTTAAGTGCCTTGAGATGATATCTGTTGTGAATTGGCACTATATAAATAAACTGAATTGAATTATATATATATATATATATATATATATATATATATATATATATATATATATATATATATATATATATATATATATATATATATATATATATATGTATATATATTGAGGAAAACACGATTGTAGCTCACAGTCCACCTTGCTGTGATTGCACTGATGTGTCGGTTTTGTAAAAGCAATGTTCCGACGATAAGTTATTGATCCGCAAAAGCCGAATCTGTGAATATTTTTGTAACTTTTTGGAGCTTCTTCTTCTTTTCCCCCCAAAAGACGTCATCATCTGTCATTGGTTGTTTGTCTTGCCAGTATGCAGTCTCCTGGTTGTACGTTAGTGGCACAAATTTGACTGACTGGCCTTCAATCCGTAAAAATGTTTTGTGGTTGTAGGTTTTTGTTTTGCGAGCTCGTAGGTGCAGTGTTGCACACGAGCCCGGGATGTCTCACTCGTACACATATTTTGTATGGCAAAACTTTTACGGGTACAAATTTAATTTGCACGCACAGAAAAAAAACACAACTACGAAACTGATCTACATGTTTGCAAATAATATTTCTGCAGACAAAGGTTTCTTGCACAGCCACAAAATGTTTTTGTGGGTTCAGATTTTTTGTACAAGCATGACTTGTTTTATACAACTACAAAACATTATTTCGCATGCAAAATCTTTTTGCACACATGCAAAATCTTTTTGCATGCACAAATCGTCCGTGGCATGATATCGAACCCATAAGACTCCCCAGACTAAGTTCAATCTTGAACTTAGTCTGGCGAAAGCCAGGCTAGTAAGTGGCAGTCTCAACACACATTTTGATTTCTTTCAGGTTGAATTCTGTCCACAAAAAAATGGAATTTTGCAAAGAAATTCTAAGTAATTCTTACATTCCTGGTCTGATTTATAAAGCTTGCTTATGCACACCACTGGTTCTGCTGTCTTCCTCTTTCCCTCCACCTTCTACAAGAAGGGACAGAGCAGACTGTACTTCTTGAGGAAGCTTAGGCCCTTCAAGGTTTGCAGCAAGATGCTGCAAATCTTCTACAAGTCGGTTTTGGAGAGTGTAATCTCTTCAGCCATCATCTGTTGGGGTAGCAGCATCAGAGCCAGTGACTTAAAAAGGCTCAACAACCTGATCAAGAAGGCTGGTTCTGTTCTTGACACTACTTTGGAACCACTGGATATGATGATAATGCAAAGAAGGATTCTTCATAAAATCAAAAACATTATGGACAACCCTGAGCATCTTCTTCATGCGACTGTCATACAGCAACAAAGGGATCAAAAAAGTAATTTTGAATTGAAGTTTTTTTATCAAGCATGCAGCAGCATCATTGCTGTGTCACTTGCAGCTCTTCCATTTATCTGTGACCCCCAAATAATATTTTGTCCAAATATATATTTTTTTAAGTAGACTTAAAACACACCTTTTCTGTCAGGCTTTAAATACCTAGGAGTGCTGAAACATATTACGTTCTGTTGTAATTTAATTTTTACTTGTTCTGTTTGCTTTTTTTCCAGTTTTATTGTTGCTACTAGAAGTAATCATATAATTCAATCTTTACTGTATATTTATTGTTCTTATTTGTTTTATTGCTACTGCTGCTGATTTTATTTTCTTATTTGAAGCCATTTACTCTTGTCTTGTTACACATTTCCTTATTGCTAAATATATTTTTGTCTTATTGTGAAGTACTTTGGTCGCCTTTTGGCTGAATGAAGCTCTATACACATTGATGGATTGATTGAAATAAAACATTTTTCCGTGCCTCTACATAACCCATAAACACCTTGATTTCAGTCTAATTGGAATTGCACTTTCTCTGCCTCTCCGTTGTCATGGTTACCTGTGAAACACCCCATATCAGCCAGCTTAAGTCTATGCGGAATATTCACTCAGCGGTTTGCATTGACCATATATTGCTGAAAGTGAGTGTGTAGGAGGCAGATAAGATTTAAAATCAACTGAGCACATTTCTAGGGAGAGTGTAATTTATAAAGCAGAAATTGCGTACAGCTGTGCATACTCAAAGTTTTATAGATCTGAAACTTTCTTTACAAAAGTAATTTTTTTTTGTTTGTTGCTGAGCTTAAGTACGGCTTTAGTAAGAATTGTATGCAAAGTTTTATAAATCTGACCCCTGGTGACCAAAATTTAACTGCATATATAGGCAAGGGCAGTTTTATGTAAAGTGCCCTGTGTAAAGAGCCCCTCAACATTTTTCTAGGTTATCCTGATCCAAACCACCCCCCCACCACCACCCCCACAACAATGCTTTTTTAAGTCTCAAACTGTATGTGAACTGTATTTGAATAACCACCTGAGTGTTTGATCTGCTTAAATATGTTTGATTCGTTGTCAAGAATAATGATTTAAAAAAACATAACAGTGAAATAAATGTAAAGTGTCTTATGGGAATCTTGGGTCAGATAGCCATTTAAGCGTCATCACCATATTTTCTGACAGAGCTTATATTGTGTACAACATAGGGAAGTTCCCATTCCCCATTGATCTGATGTACAGATAACCAAACTGTTTTCCCTGTGGTGTCACATGACGGAATGACAGAAACTTAATTTCCCCAAGGGGATTATTAAAGTATCTCTTATATTCTCTTATGACACCCTGGGCAAACAGCCATATTGCCCACAGTACAAACAGATACTGTTGCACTGATCTGCATCATCCTGCATGATAATCTAACCATGTTACCTTATAGGATCATACAAATCCTAAATTTAATTTAAAAGCATCTTTTACACAGCGAAAATACAGGACATGATCCTGTCATTTATTCAAGAGTTTAAAAAGGGTCAATTTAGTTCTTGAAGCAATCCTGAAATCACAATTTCTTCAAAAGCTTGGGTCAACTCAGCCCAGCAGTATTATAGGATTGGATGGTATGCTCTTAGATAAAAAGTACAAAAAGCAGTTATTTTGCTAGTCCCAAAGATAATAAAAAATTAATTATATAAAACTATGATTAAGGTTATCACACATTTTTGTTAATCTGGAGAAATTTGGGGTATTAACCAATAAGTTGAGTTAATGAGTTCCTTTTAAAAACCCTAACAAACTAAGAAATTTGACGCTTTTTCTCTCGTCTCAATTGTAGGAATTACAATGTAAAGCTCAGCCCCCAGCCTTCAGAAAGATGAAAGAGAGTTGTTAAAAATAAAAAAAAAGCCAAATCTTGTCACAGTGAGTTGTGGGTTGGACAGATTTGCAGCAGGAACTAAACAACGACTTCAGGAAACCTCAACCTGAGTTCATTCATTCATCCACTGCAACTCTGCCTCGCCATGCCCGACGTAACTTCTGAGGCCGGCAGAAACGTTGACTATGAGAGGGAAACCGCCTTCCTCGGAGAGTGGGGACGTTTCCAGCAGCGGGTGTTTTTCCTCCTCTGCTTGACCTTCATCCCTAATGGACTCACCGCGCTGTCCATGGTGTTTCTGGTCGACACGCCGGCCCACCGTTGCGTGCTGCCGGCGCACCTGAACCTCAGCGCCGAGTGGAGGAACAGCAGCATCCCACTGGAGGAGGATGCGAGCCGCGGCGGCGCTTTGGTGCCCAGCAAGTGCTCCAGATACAACCTGGAGCATGCGCTGAATTACTCGGAGAGAAGTTTGATACCTGGAGTGGACGTTAATCTGTCTAATGTGCCCATAGAAGGGTGCTTGGACGGATGGGAGTTTGATCACAGCGTGTATACATCTACTATTGTATCTGAGGTGTGTAGATTTGTACAATTTTCTGTGCGTTCTATCATGGGGTGACTCCAGAAACATTGTTTACTTTTATTTAGATAAGATGCACCTTTTGGGGTGGGGAGCACACCAAAGCCAAAAGCCATTACATAATTTTGGACGTTTTATTATAATAATTATTATGTAGTTTAATATAGGGGGAGTTTGTGAGATGGGAAGGCTACAAAAAGTGTCATTCTATAAGGCAGCGGTCCCCAACCCCCAGGCCCCGGACCGGTACCAGGCCTGCAAAGAAAAAAAACAAACAACTTAGTACATTTCTGCTTTATGTATTATCCGAAACTAAACAATGTTTTATTTTGAAAAAAATGTCAGATTCTCTCCGTTACCTCCGGATTTAATTCACTCTTGACGCATGTCAGAACGCTTGCTTTGGTCACATGATACTCACCGCTAAAAACAAAGGCAAGACAATTTTATTTGTATAGCACACTTTCATCAACAAGATAATCCAAGGTGCTTTACATGACTAAGGAGTAAAATAAAAATAGCAGTAAAACAAAGATAAACCATATAAAGTAAAAACAGCAATAAAGCAAGAAGCATACACAAAACATGATACATCGAAGCGTTACTCAAAGGCAGCTCTAAACAGATACGTTTTTAGTTGTGATTTAAAAGAACTCAGTGTTTCAGCAGCTTGGCAGTTTTCTGGAAGTTTGTTCCAGATTAGAGGAGCATAGAAACTGAAAGCTGCTTCTTTGTGTTTGGTTCTAATTCTAGGGATGTTGAGGAGACTGGAATTAGAGGACCTGAGTGTTCTGGTGGGTTGGTATAGTAACAGTAGATCTTCAATATACTTTGGTGCTAAGCCATTCAATGATTTATAAACTAGTGAAAGTATTTGGAAGTCTTTTCTCTGAGCTACAGGGAGCCAGTGTATGGACTTTAGAACTGGGGTGATGTGCTCTACTTTCCTGGTTCTAGTGAGGACACGAGCAGCAGCATTCTGGATCAGCTGCAGCTGTCTAATTGAGTTTTGTGAGATCGCTGTTGCAGTAATCAATCCAACTAAAGATAAACGTATGGATGAGTTTCAAAGTCCTGTTGCAACAGCAGTCCTTTAATCCTAGAAATGTTCTTCAGGTGATAGAAGGTTTACCTTGTTATTGCCTTTATGTGACCCGGAGGTTCAGGTCTGAGTCCATAACTACACCTAGATTTCAGGCCTGATCAGTAGTTTCTAGCTGTATTAACTGAAGCTGTGTGCTGACTGTTGATCGTTGCTCTTTAGGTCCAAAAGTAATTAGTTCTGTTTTATTTCTGTTCAGCTGGAGAAAGTTATGGCACATCCATCCATTGATTTGCTCAATGCATTTACTTAGGGTTTGGATGGGTTCAAAGTCACCTGGTGACATTGTGATGTAGAGCTGAGTATCATCTGCATAGTTACGGTAGCTAATCCTGTTGGTTGTTATAATCTGGGCTAGTGGGAGCATGTAGATATTAAGTAAGAGGGGGGTGGGGGTGGGGGGGTGCCCTGGGGCACAAATAAGTCCCTGTTCTTTAGGTAAGACTCGAACCAGCCAAGTACTGTACCAGAGTCCGACCCAGCTCTCCAGTCGTTCTAATAATATATCATGATCAACAGTGTCAAATGCTCCACTGAGGTCCAACAGAATCAGCACTGTGGTTCTACCACAGTCTATATTTATGCGGATGTCATTGAAAACTTTGACGAGGGCAGTCTCAGTGCTGTGGTGAGCACGGAAACCAGACTGAAAAACATCAACGCGGTTGGTCATTGTTATGAAGCTATTTAACCGCTGAAGCTATTTAACTGCTGAAACACAACTTTTTCTATAATTTTACTGATAAATGGAAGATTAAAAATGGGCCTGTAGCTCTGCATTAACATGTTGTCCAGACTATTCTTTTTTAGCAGTGGTTTAATAACTGCTGTTTTTAAAGCCTGGGGGAAGAGACCTGACAGGAAGAATGAGTTAGCTATTTTAATCAGATCAGACCCAATTACAGGGAAAACTTGATTGTTCATTCTAGCTTTATTTTGGTTTAATTCATGGAATTCTGACATTTTTTCTACATTGTTGTTAGTTGGGTATAAGATTAGTAGTTGGCTCGGTGCTGTGGTACAGACCTATCGCTAATTGTTAGAATCTTTTCAGTGAAAGAGCTGGCAAATTCATTGCAGGCCCTGGTCAAGTTTACTTCGGGGGCTACTGTCACTGGAGGATTAGTTAGTCTTCAGCTGTTGCAAATAGAGTCTGTGCATTATTAATGTTTCTGTGAATGATTTCAGAAAAGAAAGATTCCCAAGCTTCTTTTAAAGATAACAAATCAAGCAAGCTAGCTAAAATGATTGAAAACAGAGGTCTCTGAAAAGTTTCTTTCTAAAAGGAAAAGGTCCAGTGAAGAGACGGAAGAAGAGCCTCCAACTTCCAAGAAAAAGAAAGCTACATTTAGCAAATACCAGGAGTCCCACTGAAAATATGTATTTATCGTGAAGGCAATTTTCATGCAGAGCCCTTGCACTGCTTAATATGTGGCAGCCTGCTTTATAATGAGGTGATGAAGCCTTTAAAACTGCCCCAGACGCGACCGTCTTGTTACAGAGAAACAATCACTGATTCAGGGTTGTGGTGAGTTGTTTTCTTCATGCACTTTATGTTTGTTTTTGTGGGAAATCATAATTTCAAAAGGCATGTTTAAACGTTACCATAGCGGCCAGAAAGATTATGGGCTCGACACACGGGAGGCAACAAACGACCTTGAACAGCGAAACTCGTTGCAACCGCTTTGAAAACCAGACACACGTGAGGTGGCAGCGGCCAGCGATCCTGTCAGCTCATTGGTGAGTCAATGAAACCTCCGCTGATTGGTCCTCATCTCAACGACAGCGATGAATAGTTGAACCTTTCTCAACTTTCTAGGATAGCGTCACAGGTCTGCGTGTGCACGATACATGCACGAGCGCAAAATTTCACATGCACAATTTTTGCGTGCCGCTTAGTTGGAGGGAGACTCGCGATTATCGCTTTGTCATGCATGTCCTATTGAAAATGAATGGGGGAGAGACGATGCCGCCTCCCGTGTGTCGAGCCCATTAGGGGGCAGAGAGGACGTTACTCATGTTGTTGGCGGGATGATATGGGATGCTGCTATTGGATTTACATTTATTATTATATTTGGAATTTTTTTTTTTTTTTGCATTTAACCGGCGAGCCGTGTGAAGATTTTCCTGATAACAAACTGGTCCGTAGCGAAAAAAAGGTTGGGGACCACTGCTATAAGGTACAAACAAACAAAATATAAATTACAGCCACACATAGCCTGTCCATTGGAGATGGGAGCCAGCAAATTGAGTTTTATGAAACCCCCTCCCGCCCCCAGCCTTCATTACAGGTGCTGGTCATAACATTAGAAAATCATGAAAAAGTTGATTTATTTCAGTAATACCATTCAAAAAGTGAAACTTGTATATTCGATTCATTCATTACACACAGACTGATATGTTTCAAATGTATTTCCTTTAATTTTGATGATTATAACTGACAACTAATGAAAGTCCCAAATTCAGGATCTCAGAAAATTAGAATATCAATCAAGACCAATGAAAAAAAACTAATTTTTAGATATGCTGGCCAACTAAAAAGTATGAACATGAAAAGTATGACCATGTACAGCACTCATTTTTAAATTGGAGCTCTTTTGGCCTGGATTACTGCAGCAATGCGGTGTGGCGTGGAATCGATCAGTCTGTGGCACTGCTCAGGTGTTATGAGAGACCATGTTGCTCTGATAGTGGCCTTCAGCTTGTCTGAATTGTTGGGTCTGGTGTATTGCATCTTCCTCTTCACAATACCCCATAGATTTTCTAGGGCGTTAAGGTCAGGCGAGTCCTGCCAAGTCCTGTTGGAAAATGAAATCTGCTTCTACATAAAGTTGGTCAGCAGCAGAAAACAGGAAGTGATCTAAAACTTCCTGGTAGACAGCTGCGTTGACCTTGGACCTCAGAAAACACAATGGACCAACACCAGCAGATGACATGGCACCCCAAACCATCAATGACTGTGGAAACTTTACACTGGACCTCAAGCAAGTTGGATTATGTGCCTCTCCTCTCTTCCTCCAGACTCTGGGACCTTGATTTCCAAAGGAAATGCAACAGTTACTTTCATCAAAGAACATAACTTTGGACCACTCAGCAGCAGTCCAGTCCTTTTTGTCTTTGGCCCAGGCAAGACGCTTCTGACGCCGTCTCTTATTCAAGAGTGGCTTGACAGAAGGAATGAGACAGCTGAAACCCATGTCTTACATACGTCTGTGCGTATGGTGGTTCTTGAAGCACTGACTCCAGCTGCATTCCACTCTTTGTGAATCTCCCCCACATTTTTTAATGGGTTTTGTTTCACAATCCTCACCAGGGTGCGGTTATCCCTATTGCTTGTACATTGTTTTCTACTACATCTTGTCCTTCCCTTCGCCTCTCTATTAATGTGCTTGGACACAGAGCTCTGTGAACAGCCAGCCTCTTTAGCCATGAACTTTTTTGTCTTGCCCTCCTTGTGCAAGGTGTCAATGTTTGTCTTTTGGACAACTGTCAAGTCAGCAGTCTTCCCCATGATTTTCTAGCCTACAGGACTAGACTGAGGGGCCATTTAAAGGGTTTTGCAGGTGCTTTGAGTTAATTAGCTGATTAGAGTGTGGCACCAGGTGTCCTTAATATTGAACATTTTCACAATATCCTACTTTTCTGAGATACTGAATTTGGGACTTTCATTAGTTCGAGTTATTAGAGTTATAATCATTAAAATGAAAGGAAATAGACATTTGAAATATATCAATCTGTGTGTAATGAATTAATCTAATATACAAGTTTCACCTTTTGAATGGTATTACTGAAATAAATCAACTTTTTCATGATATTCTAATTTTATGACCAGCACCTGTATATGCACCAAAACTAGGAGTTCCCTACGTTTTTGGTAGCCTAAATGCACCAACCAACAGCATGTGCTTTGAGGCACTTTTAGTTAATAAACATTTGATGAAATGTTACCACCACTATCAAATAATCTGCAGCACATTTTTATTCATTGTGTGCTATTCATCTGAAAGACAAAATAAAAACTTGGGCATGGACTTGGTGGTGCCAGTTTTATTTTATTTTTTTTGTCCTTGACTTACTACATGATTTTAAACTTATCTTTGTTGTTTATTTTTTGACAGTGGAACCTGGTGTGTGATGAAAGCTGGAAGAAGCCACTCACCACTTCTTTATATTTTGGTGGCATTCTTACAGGCTCCTTTGTTTCAGGACAGCTCTCCGACAGGTTGCATACTAAATATTTAGTTGTTCATAATATGTACTGAACTTACACCGAGGCCTACACTGTTCCACTCTTTTGAAGGAATGCTTTTTTTAAAATCTAGATATCGTCATTGTCTAACATTAGAGAATGTAGGTTTAATCTAAATACATCTATAGAATGTTTAGTGAAAGTTCACGGAGGTCCAAAGTTCAATGACATTATTACTTAAATGTGTCGATATTTGATTTAAACACTATTATTAGATAGTTAAAGTTAATTAATAAATGTAAATCTATCTATTTTATTGACAAGGACTGTTATTTGACTATACCTATTTTAAGGTGGCATGCCAAAGCACTTCCTATTTTATTTAATCTATAAGTGTCACAGTTCAAAATCAGCGGGTTAGCACTGGTCCACACAAAATAATTGGTCCGAATTAATCTTACTGTGCAGGTTAACTAATCAAATTTTAGGATCCATTTGATGATCAACACTGATAAATAATCTGATGGTCCCCTCCACATTAGTCATTAAAAAGATACAGTAATAATATATAACATTTTAATATAATCATTGGAGAATCAAATCAGTAATTTTCACGTTTAATTATGGCTTTAATAGACATTGAAATATTCCTACAATGTTTAAGACATAAATGCATTTATTTCCTGTTTTGGCACTTTAGAAAGCTTAGTTTAACATATGAATGAAATACAGGAAAAATATTAGGTTAGTATTACTTCAAGTAGTGCTGAGTTCAGTTATGATGGGATATCAGAAATGTAAGACAGGGAAAATAAAGAAGCATTTTATCTTTGCCTTGAAAAAATATAGCAAAGCAAACGGCGCAATATATTTTCCCTTCTAAGTAAATTACAAAAATAATGTAATTTTGTGTAATTCTCAAGTCACCCTTATGAAAAACTTTTTTGTAACCAGAGTATTCTAAATAAGTGCAGATATCGCTCAAGGTATGTCATAGAGAATCAAAACAGCAGTATAGGTGGAGGATTGTTTTTTTTGTTGTTGTTTTTTTCTGCTTAATGACACAACAATGCAACAGTACACAGATTATTACTATTTGACCAGTGTGGTTACTGACTGCTCTGTGCTTTGTGTTAATTTCAGATTTGGGAGAAAAGTGGTAATGTTTGCCACTATAGTACTACAAGTAGTCACAACACTGATTCAGATTTTCACTTCAAGCTGGATCATGTTTATCGTTTTGTACTTTCTTCTTGGAGTGGAACAAATTTCCAATTATCTGGTTGCATTTGTTCTAGGTACGTCAATTTCTATATTTCCATCCTATTCTTCACATAGTTTAAATTAATTTTAAATTTCAAATTCAGGAGCAGAAATCTTAGGCTCGTGGGTTCGAACGTTGTTTTCCACTGCTGGAGTGTGTCTGTGCTTTTCTGTGGGCTACATGCTCCTACCCCTGCTCACATTCTTCGTGAGAGACTGGAGGTTGCTTCAAGTTGGCTTCATGTTGGCAGGTTGCTTTTGTTTGCCTCTCTTCTGGTAAGTAGCTGTGTTTGTGTGTATGTTTTTCTGTGTTGCTTTTCCTTTAATGGATTATCATTTGCCTAGCATGTTGCCTGAAACTTGTAGGTCTGTAGAAGCCTATTAATTTAATTTGAGAGGTCCTTTTTAAAATGTAATTTCTAAATTGCCTTAAGGGGTTTCCTCCCAAACCAGTTCTACTGGTAGTAGAGTACAAGTGCTTGTTTAACAAAAGTTTTTCTTTTGTTTCAGCCTCAAAAATTTTAAAACCAGGTCCCCAACTTTTTACTATGCACGCAAGGAGCTTGTTTTGTAGGCTCTTTAACAAAGCCAAGGACACCAACAACTAATGAAACACTGGGTGTACCATGTTTAAAAAATATAACAGTATCATGGCATAAGAGTATCAGATGGAAAGAATGTTTTTAGCCTAATTTATGGTATGGACATCACACACACACCCCAACAGACACACAGTCAAAAAGAAGCTTAGCCATAACGTGTCAACATGTCAAAACGTGGGATGTCAAATTACACACCCTAGCATCATTGAACATGCCAAAGTTTGTTACTTGTTGTAAATATATCTTATGATAATGTTGACCTAAAATACACACCAGATTCCAGTAACAAAGAAAGGAACCTACATATAATGAAATCAAAACAAAAAAAAAACATAAATGAAGTAATGGGTGAAAAACGTAGCCTGACATAGGGAAATATTATTGAACAGAAATGCAATAAGTGTTTTGAGGGAAGCCAGTTTTTGGTAACTTCAAGACATCTGCTGTAAAGAGACACTAGTTACTAGGGATGTAAGAAAATATCAATACGCCGATATTTCGCGATATTTTATGTCATAATATTATATCGATTTTGAAAAGCCATGTATCGATTTATATTATTTAGAATTTGAATGGAACCATTAATGATGACAATCATTTTTGTGGTAAAATTAAAAGCATGACAGTTGGTGGCTGTTTTTACCTTCTTTGTTCCACTGGATAAACTAGATCTAGTAATAAAACTGGATGTGTTAAAGTATGAAACACGTTGGAGTGTTTAGAATGCTGTGATAGTTTTTCTACAGTTAAATTCAGTTTTAAAAGCACAATATATAGTCTTACAAATTGTATCGCAATATATCGTATTGCCCACCCCCCCTGTATTGTGATACATATCGTATCACCAGATTCTTGCCAATAAATATCCCTACTGGTTACATGTATTGCACAGGTGTAATTTAGACCCATTCTTCCTCCCAAACGGTCTTCAAACCTTGAAGGTTCAGGAGGTTTATTCTATATACTCTGACCTTCAGTTCCTTACATAGATTTTCAAATGGATTAATGTCAGATGAATGACTGGGTCATTCCATCGGTTTATCTCCTTTCTCTGAAACAATTTCCTTTGCTGTTTGGTACTGTTGTCTTAGAACTATTGTTTTGTTAGATGTTTCATCTTCTGATAATTATGGAAAGTTTTCCAGTAAACTACTGTAGTAAATCATTCAGTTATATGAAATCTGCAAGTATGAAATGCTATAAAAAGCAAAGATGTTCCCAAATGCAAATTTCATTTTTGTGGTGATGGTTTTGGAGAGATGTGCAGAGCATTCTTGTAAACATGGTGTGTATACAGTCACATTCAAATAATTCAATTTTTAACCTCATCTGATCAGAAAATAATTTCCAAGGATTTTACTGGCTAATCCAAAACTTTTTCAGTAAACTTTTAATAGACTTGAAGCTTCAATGATGGAGTGAGTATAGAGGTCACTGCCGTTGAGGGCATAAGTTACTGTCAGCAAGGGGAAAAACTGTGCCTGCCTGCTATTTCCAGGTCTTTCTGAAGCTCTCTCCAAGTGCTCTCTGGCACTTGGACAACTCTTGATTGTGCTTTCGACACTCTTTTTAGAAATACTACAAGGGACAGCTGGTCATGGGTGGTGCACAGTAAAATAATTTCCTTCCCAAAACTAAAATATGCCTCCAACAATGCTTCCTGGAACAATAACAGCAGAAATACCTTTTTGTGAAGGTGTCTTTGCTTTCACCAATTGTACCACTCTGTGCAGTACTTTTGTAATAAGAAGCCTTTTTGGCCATTAGGTAATGTTAAACCAACTGATATTGATTGGCACATAGAAGCAGGAGGGATTTCTAAATATTGATAGATTTCAGCTGGTTTCTTGGCTTTCTATGCATGCTCTGACCATTCCACTTCATTACACATTACAAATTTTATGGACTTGTTTATTTAGGCGATTTTGTATGGACTACTTGGGTTGTTATCAACATGTGGTTTGATTTTTCTCTCAATTTAAATATTCTGAATACAGCATATTCACTTAGAAAAGTAAACTTATTTTACCTGCTCGGCATACCTTTTTCAATAATCAGTGGGGGGTGGCCAGATTTCTTATTGACAGTGATTTTACAGTAATCAAACCCTTTTTACAGTTTTTGACCAGCTTTTGAAATTTTTTCATGAGTATTTTAACTCTTTACTTTTGATGATGAGCTCCTAGTCTTTGAGCTTGAAAGCTTAAACATGCTCCTGAGAGGGGATGACATAGTGGCACAGCTGGTAGCACCTCTGCCTTACATCAAAAAGGTACTGGGTCTTTCTGCATCGAGTTAGCGTGTTTATCCTGGTAGTCCGGCTTCCTCCCAAAGTCAAAAAACATGACTGTAAGGTTAATTGGTCTCTCTAAATTGTCTTTAGGTGTGAGTGAATGGTTGTCTGTCTGTGCGTCTCCATGTTGCCCTGTGAAGTACTGGTGACCTTTCTAGGGTATACCTTGCTTCACGACCGATGACCATTGGAAATAGGCCCCAGCCCTCCTACGACCTTTCAAGGACAAGAGGGTTTAGATAATGGATTGAATAAACCAGCACCTGACAGGGGTATACATAATTTTGCTCTTAACTGTAAGTACTAGTTGGTAGACAAATTAAAATTGATTTTCTGCAAAGGGTGGTTTGGCTTATCTGTTAGGACATGGTACGAAGTATAGTGATTTTTCAGTCAGAGAATCACAAAGCCCTTTTACGCACACATTCACACACTGATGGTGGCAAGCTACTACATTGTAGCCACAGCTGCCCTGGGGCACACTGACAGAGGCAAGGCTGCCAGATACAGGCACCACCGGGCCCTCTGACCACCACCACCAGACAAAGTGGGTGAAGTGTCTTCCCCAAGGACACAACTACTGAGATGGGGCAGATTTGAACTTTCAACCCACCGATTACAGAACGAATTCCTTCCACCTGAGCCACCATTGATGGTCATCTAAAACAGACTGACAGTTCAGTTTCTGCTTCTCCATATTGAAAAGCAACTAGCAAATGTTGCTTAGGAATCTCTGAATGTTACAATCCTTGGGTGTTTGACTTTTGGTATTCATTTGTATTTTGATTCTTTCTTTGATGTTTATGTTCATTAAGTTTTGCCCTATTTCAGTTAATTACTGTGTGCATTGTTGCAAAAATGTTGTTGCTATATAACGTCATTCTTTTGTGTTTAGTTTGAGTTTATTTTTGTGTTCTGTTCTTTGTGCTACTGAACTTAGTTCTCTTACAAACCCTTGGTTTCTAGTTTGCGTTTTAGTACAGCTCTTCTGTGTTAATTACTCTCTCTCCCTCACTTTCCCTGCTTTCTCCCAGTCGCAGCTGTATTACATCTTATCTATTAGTTCATCTGGCTACTTTATAATTTTCCACCCTTGCCTCTGTATTTAAGCTTTTGGTTTGTCATTGTTCATTGCTGGATACTTAGAGCTTCCACCAAACTGTATTTTACCTCAAAAGAAACCTGAAAAGGCAGCAGAAACCTTTATAACCAGGGAAGAGTGGGTCACAAAAGCAATACTAGCTTTTCAATACCCTCTTGAACAGGGATATGTATTGGCAAGAATCTGGTGATACGATATGTATCACAATACGGTGGGTCGATGCGATACATTGCGATACTATGAGTAAGACAATATATTGTGATTTTTCAAACTTAATTTAACTGTAGAAAAACATTCACAACATTCTAAACACTCCAACCTGTTTCATACATAACTCATCCAGTTTTATTACTAGATCCAGTTGATCCTCTGGAACAAAGAAGGTGAAACAGCCAACTAGTGGTCATACTTTAATTTGACTACAAAAATTACTGTCATCGTTAATGGTTCCATTCAAATTCTAAAAACTAAAATAAAAATAAATACATTGCTTTTGAATATCGATACAACATTGTGACATAAAATATCACGATATGTCAAGGTATGATTTAGGTCTGAAAAATGTGGCAACCAACGACTTCTGAGAGTTTAGGATAATTCATTGTCTGCTGATGCTGAAATGCATCTTGTACTACAAATGCAGCAGATCAAATGATGGTAGCATTGACCTGTGTTGGAACTGTCAAAATGACTAGCAAAGGCTTTAAGTTGCAGCATAAAAGATAAAGTACTCCTCTGTTGATGCAGAACTTTGTCCTTCATAAAGCTTAATCATAGATGTCCTCAATCTCCTTAAGAAATGCAACCTTTGCTGCACCTTGGTGTGAATCCCTGAAAGTGTTTTTTATATATTCTCAGTAATATGGAACATATTACATTTATTTGTTTTCTATACAAAGGTTAAATAGCATATGGGAACAGTAACATGATTGTTTGTAAGTAAACATATTCTGCTAATATTTATAGATGCAAATATTGTGTTGAATGACTCGTTTATATAAAGAAAAAAAAGGAATAAATGATGCCATGGATATGCCATTGTTAAAGGAATCTAAATAAATCTAAATAAATGTTTAACTTAAAAAATCGAATACTGTCGGAAAATGTGAAGCAAAGATGTATCAACTTTGAGTCCCAGCTAATATTTATTCCTGATTTGCATACAACTCATTACCTAGTTTTGATCCTAAGACTGTAAACACCTAACATGCAGAAAAATGTTGTTAAACTCAATGTAAGTTTCAGTTTTGATAGCAATACCTGTCATAACAGTTTATTTTTGGTTGTTCAAAGCATAAGCAGGAAGGCAGATGTAACAATCACACGATATGATGATCATTGCTTTATAATATTGCTGATGTCTTCATTTTCTGTCTCTGTCCACAATGTTGCAAAATGTGGCAGGTTCATCCCAGAGTCTCCTCGGTGGTTGCTTTCTCAGGGTAGAATAAAGGAAGCTGAGGTTGTAATCCGTAACGCTGCCAAGACAAACAAGATTGAACCACCAGCTGTCATCTTTAGACCTCTAAAGGTAAGAGCAACCCAGCTGCCTTAGACACTGTTCAACCATGAAGTATTACACAGCATTTTCTGCATAATTTAGACTTATTAGAAACAAAAACCACAGTCAGCCAAATAGCTTTAGCCCCTCTGAACCTTGCTAAGTCCTGCCACATTCATCACTTTCTCCAGTCCTAGAGCTGTACAATTTGGCTTCTGTTCCACTTGCTATGAATTCCTTTATATCCATCCATCCATTATCTATACCATCTATCCTATGCAGGGTGGGGGGCTGGTGCCTATCTCCAGCGTCATCGAGTGAAAGTCGGGGTACACTCTGGACAGGTCGCCAGTACAGTGGTACCTACCTACCTTCATGTTGCCGGACTTAAAAATAATGATTGCAAATTACAGTCTGTGAATATTCAAAGTTGGTACTAACATTCCCCAAATTACAGCTGTAACTGCAGTGAAAGGTCATAAACCACCTCAACATGGTTGGGATTAAAATAGATGGATCCCACACTATTCAGATATTTTATGTAAAAAAATTGCAAACAATTTATTAACCATTCATCTATTTAGACCACAGACCTTTGCCAAGACAGCTCAGTTTCCCCCCTACCTCATGCTCTGATCAAATTCTGACTTTTTCAGATTCCTAACCATGAAAACATACCTTTAGCTGCACTGATATTATTAGTTCTGTAGTTATTCACAAAAATCCCTTTCTTGGTAATTGCAGTTTTCCGATCACCCCCGAATTCTAATCACTTTTCCTGGTCACATTGCAGACATTTCTGGAAAATTTAATAAAAATCCACCTGTAACCTTTTGAGTTATATTGCTAACGGACAGATAGACAAACAAACTCTGGTGAAAACATTACCTCCTTGACAGAGGTAAAAATGTAGTAGGTAGATTACGATTTGGAATACAGGTGTTATGAAGTATTTTTATATTTTTCTAAAACGCTTACAGGTGAACCAACTGAAGTGTTGTATTTCTGCTATTCTTGAACTTTTAAAGCCATAGTGTATTGGTCACTATATGTTTAAAAGAAGCTCATTATATTCATAACTGTGAAATTCTGTATTTAGAAAATACTTTTTCCATCTGGCCTCTGTATTGTGACTAAACCTATAAACTGACATTGCCGGGAATTAAAACACCCTCTGTGGATACACATGCCCTAACTTCTCACCAAATTAAAATACTGCAAGACTGCAATCAGGGTTAAAAAACCTTTTTGATAAAAGTTAAAATTCATGCATATTTCGAATTTCATTTGTACTAGAAGGATGTCTATTCAGATGCAAAAACAAGATGTAGAAAGATTTTCTTATTCTTCTCGCTGTTTTGGAAGAACATTGCAACTTTCTGCAGGCATATAATTAGCAGTACACCTGTAATTACTGCAGGTGTGCAGTAAGTGGAGGTATGTAGAAAGCTGTCAAGCCCTCAAATCAAATGTTCTGTGTACTTTGTTTCGAGTTCATCAGCACTACTCGTTGAATATTTTTTGTTCCTGACGCTTTACTTTTTCACAGAATGGAGGCAAGACTGAAGAGACGAGGGGCCACAACATCTGTGACCTTCTTCGCTCTCCAAACATCCGCTGGCTCTCTATCACGCTGTGGCTGGTCTGGTTAGTCTGAAATTTTCCTCAGCTGACATTTTGCACAGCAACTACGCACACAGAGCTAGTACACTTGGAACAAACAAAAATAAAAAGTATATGCTGAGTCTTGCTTTCACAGAACCGGTTTATCCATGATCACGCGTCATCTTCAATACAACTCAGCCAGTTATATATAAACACATTAACTGCCTTGATGCCTTGGGCACACATAAAAATCCAGTTTTGAGTAATAACACAATATGTTTTTACTTGTTCCAATCCTGGAAAAACACCTTTGTTTCTTGTTTGAATTTTACTAAATGATAAACAGACTGGAAGTGGTGTATTTTCTTTCACATAAATATCACACCATCCTACTGGACAGAACATTAGGGCCCTGATTTATCAAAGGTTTGCGCTTGTTAAAACGTCCGCAAACCTCACAGTGGGTGCAAAATTATGCCCTTTTCACATTGATGTAATTTGGCACTGTATAAATAAAAACTGATTTGATTTGATATATAAAAATAATATTTAATTGCATAACTGTTATGTTGAAACTTCAACTTATGTGGCCTGGAGACATGTACCATGTCATGCAACCAAAGTAATCCACAAAAAGACAATAAACCTCATTAGTCTTTAAACTAAGCCATGTGGGACAAAGTGAAATAGAAAAATTAGAATTGAAGACAAACGAACTGAGGTGCAAAAAACTGTTGAGATTTCAGTATTTAAAACATAATCTAGACCACGTTATTGCCAATTATAATTAGCTGGTCACTACTGATTAAAAATGTGTAATTACCCAAATATTGTACAAAATTCTACATCATGCCATTTTTTTTTATTAACTAGACAGTATCATTTCTCTTATGTTGTAAATTTGTCTTTACTGTACTGTAATGTCTTTCCTTATTTTTATATAAATTCTTTTACCAATGTATAAATATGCATTTCCCCGCTTAGCTTAATTTGATGCTGTGACACCAGAATATCCCCACTTTGTGACAATGAAGGATGTTTCTATTCTTTTCTAAGAAGGCATATTATGTCTTTAAGCAAAAAAGGACCTTGGAACCTTATTTACGCAAACTAAGCACCGGTTACAGATGCAAAGTTGCCTGATTATTTTGTAAAAAAGGTGAGCATTTGAAAATAAAAACATACAAACTTAGTCACTATTTCCCTCAAAAAGTATATTTTCCTACCACCCCACCCCTTAAATGCTTTCACAGACTATAATGCCTCTGTTGCTTAGTAGATCAAGATCCCCTCCATCCATTTGATTGGAGAATTCTGCAGTTTAATCCCTGAAACTGATTTTTTTTTTGCCAATTTTGCTGTCCTAGCTATATGCCATTTTCATAAGCCTATTTAACAAGTTTACAGCTCGTATTAGAAAATGGTCCCCAAGATGCCGTTATGAGAAGTGTAGAACTTTTTTCCATGACACCTGTTTTTCTTTTTCCCCAACCTATTTCTAATTCCTATAAATTATCATCCCGTATCCCTCATCACCAAATTGTTCATTCCTAGCACATCTCACCCATGACCTCACTCATTTTTTTTATTCCAATCCTTCTCCAAATTTCACTGTTTAGAACCAACAATTAAACAGACTTTTCAAAATAGACCTTTTGGTAGGATTAAAAAAGTATTTCATTAATACTTTATTTTGTATTTAAATAATCTAAATACTTAAACACTGTCCTTTGTGCTTCATATTTGTTCCCAACAGGAACACCCTCAACATTGCCTACTACGCTCTTTCGCTGAACACTGCAAACCTTCATGGAAATCCATTCCTCAACTGTTTCTTGTCTGCTGTGGTAGAGATGCCAGCTTATGGTTTGTCATGGGTTATGTTTCGCTGGTGTTCCAGACGGCCAAGCCTTTTCTCAACGATTTTTGCAGGAGGATTCTTTATATTCATCATACAGCTCATACCAGCACGTATGACATCAGCATGTAAAACTATATATTAAATCTGTTGCTTCAGAATTTCATATCTAATCTTGATCATTTTCATATTTAATTCCCTGCAGACTTGGTTGCTCTATCCATAACATTTGAGATGTTGGGCAAGTTTGCTGTTTCGACCGCGTTTGCTGTTTTGTACGCTTACACAGCAGAGCTGTACCCAACAGTGCTGAGGACCACAGCTGTTGGGGCCTGCTCCACAGCCTCCAGAATTGGCAGCATTACTGCTCCATACTTCATTTACTTACGTGAGTTACATCATATTCCCAGAGTCTTTGAAAAACTCAGACAAAATATCTAATCCTTGAGTCAAGATGCCTTATAAAAGTACCTAATTTTTTCATGTTACAACCACAATCCTAAGTGTAAACGATGTGAAAGCACAACTGCAGTGAAAGGACAAGGCTATGGAGCTTTCAAAATCTTTTATTAATAAAAATCTTAAATTTCATGCGCAGGTGTATTGAGCTTTTCTTTATCTTATACCCCAAATAAAATATAGTGCAGCCATTTGGCTTCAGAAGTCACGTACAGTATTTCAAAACAAAGTCCCACTAATTTAACCTTATCTGTATCCGTTGCTTGGATGACTATTTGACACACCAAACAAGGAAAGATGATGCTCTGGTCAATCCAAAATTAAGCTTTTGGCGAATGTGGAAAAAAGGCTACTTCACATGGCTTGAACACATTATCCCCATGGTGATTAATGGTGGTGGTGGTATCATGCTATGGGTATGTTTTCTTCAGCTGCAAACGAGAAGATGGGATCACTAAAGCTAGGAACACACTGCACAACTTTAAACAGTCTTCACAGATTTTTAAAAGACTTGAAGTTAAAACTAACATGCTGGTTTCAGCAGATTGCTATGGGGACAGTTTAAAGGGCAAACAATAGAAGATATTCTCAGCATTTGGACAGAGTTTATTTCTGCTTCACTCCACCATAAAAGGAAATATTTACTATTTAAAACACTAAGTTTATCCCACTGGTATATTTTTCAAATCAAGTTTTGATTTCAATAGGATTGACTGTGTTTTTTGGTAAAAAAAACAAACAAACAAAAAACATTCAATGTTGTTTTTATTCAAACAAAAGGTATTTCTATCATAACGTACAATAAATTATTTGTCATTAATGGTTGCATAAAAAAATAATAAATTAGGATTTAGAAAAATTAACTTGACTCCTATTGAAAATGTCAATTTAATTCTTTACCCCCACTGTTTTGGATTACATTTAATAATATTGTATATGTACAAAGAAAGTTATTTGCCTGTTACCAACCCTTCATTTGCTGTTAGGTTGGTGAATCAGTTGACGCTACCCGACTGCCTCCATATGTTGCTCTAAAAATTCAAACTAATTGGTGTGAGATGCGAATTTTGTCGGGTTAGCTCCCATCACCTACTTTTAACTTCAGTCCTTACCCCCCCACACTAACAGATTTATTTTTGCTAACTCACTTTGTCAGTGGTTCTCAACATCTCCATATTTGTTGTGACTAGGAATCAAGAATATAATCATTCAAAAGAACCTAACCATGGAACTAGAGCTACAGTAGGCTGAAATATATCAGGGGTCCTGCAAGTCTTAGATCGGTCTCTACTTAAACACACCCCATTCAAACATTTAGGTCAAAAGTGAACGGAGTGGCAATTCAGAGTTAATTAAACTCCTTACAGACGTAAGTAAGCTCTGCCCAGTGCCCACACAGTTTGCGCACAGCAGTAGAGTAATCTTTGAGTCTCTGCTGGTAGTTCTCGGGGTTACTGAAACACCTGCTCCCACCTATCCCCGCCTTTTCCTCCCATCTCTCCTCCGACCTTACGTACTCAGCCGAGAGCCTCGCCCCTGCAGAGCTCCCCTCCCCCTCCCCCTCCCCACCTCACACAACTCCGGCTGAGTCCCAGGTGCAGTAGTTATAACACACCAGCTGCAGCTGCGCGTCTTTTGTGGGATTTTTCTTCCGACTCCATGCATGCTGCGATGATGCACGGTATGTGACGAACTGAAGGGGGAGTGTCAGAAAGAGTAGGAGGGTCTTAGAGAGTCACAGGCGAAAATCAAGACGTCCAATACGGAATTAAATTTCTTTAAGGTGGATTTGGATATATGACAGACTTTTAAAAGACTTTAGGTGACAATTTCATTGGAGTGCGCTATAGAAGGGTAATATGTGCCTGGCTGGAAGAAGCATAATACCCCCCCTTTAAGCATTTGTGGGGAAATAAAATCTCTGGAAAAAGAATTGTGTGCTGGAATGTAACTTTTGTTGTAACGTGAATATAAAATTAACACTATTCAGTGTCATTTTTGAGTTCATACTTAACACAAGTGTTAATTGTGTTCATATATATACACCAATGAAAATTAATTTTCTTTTAAATACACTCGGAAGTGTTCATTTTGAAGGTTTATTTTAACACTTTGCAGTGTTGATTGAGTTCACATTGAACGCCCAACCATGTTGATTTTTGAATCCCTTTGTTGTTACTTTAACACCTTTATGTGAGGTTAAACAAGAACTCTGACCTGGTCATAAACTTTTAACTCTTCTAAAAATGTTAAATTTACTCCGAAGAGTGTGGAGCTATATAAACCCCGAACATTTTTTGAAATCAACTCTATAGGAGTCGATTTAACACTTTTGCCGTGTACATGCAATCTGACTTAGCTTGACCTATGTGCACACAACTCTAGATATTTTGCTTTGTAAAGAAAAAAATAATAATAATCATTGTACCATTTTCCTTACAGGTCATGCATTACTTTGTTGCTTTATGCCATTAAAACACATTGAGTTTCATGGTTATAGCAAAATAACATTTCATATTTTTACTGGTGCAAGCAGAAGCACATCTATCTGGCTCACCTATTTAGCATGAAATCTAAAGAAACTTGCAGGGAAAGCTCCATTGGTTTTTTTGGCCAAGCGACATTGATATGGCTAGCTCACCATATTCCATTGAATGAAACCTTCACAGTGGAAGACGTTTCTCATCTCAGTCATCCAGCATCTTCATTCGGGTGCCCTTTAGGGGACAAATCAGAAGTTTTTTACGGTAGATGATATGCCAAAAGTAGTATCTTGTTGATTTCATTCAGAAGGCTGTGTTCGTTCAGCCGTATTCTTCTCTTCACAAACTACAAGGCCCACAGGTGGATTTTATTTGACAAATTATGGGGCCTGCACCTGTTCAGAAGCTGCCTTTACAGCTTCAGGATATGACAGCAGCATTTGATTTCAGTTTCACCCTATATAGATTCTGGGTGAAAATTGTCTATGGTTGTAGAGGACATTATTCAATTTGATGCATGACTCTTCCATCCATTCTCTAAACCAGGTTTACTGGATTTGTGGACAGCCACATGCTGTACAGCATTCATTGTCAAATTTTTTTGCTTTTTTGTATTGTTCTAAACTGCTTTTCTTTGTAGCCTGGTATAAAAATTACACAGTTAGGCTTAATTGACTATTGATTTTACCATTTTGTTTTCTCCATTTTCTCTCATTCGATGTTACACCACAGGAACCTATTCCGTCTCCCTGCCTTACATCCTAGTGGGAAGCCTCACAGCTTTGACTGGACTGCTGAGTCTCCTTCTCCCTGAGAGCTTTGGGATGCCTCTGCCAGACATCATCAGTCACATGCAAAGCTTTCCTGGGTAAAAGGAAAAAAATCTTCTCTCTATTAAGAGTGACTGACATTGACAATAAAAAAAAAACAGCTGTATTTTTTTATTCAAATATTTTATTTAACATTTCAACACACCCACACTATTTTTCTCTCTCATTTGTATATAAAAGTATCAGCTTTAAATTGCTGATCTAATATTACATTTATGCACATGTACAAACACCTTTGGTGTTCGACAGTTTTACAAAACCATTTAGAAAACACCCTCTAGAGAAAACTGCTAGCAGACTTGCTGAACAAGTGTTTTCAGTTTGTCTTGCATCTAACTGGGAACATTCTTTAACATATACACCCATTCATCCCTCAAGCAAGTTGTTTAGCATCTGAAAAAACATTCCGCAGTCCGTGCGGTATACTAATGCAAAAGCTCTGCAAGTACATGATAAAAATCTCTATTTTTTTATTCAAGTTTTTTTTTCTGCAGAGCAAAAATTAAAACACAATACTTATTACAGAAAGAAAGAGGAAAAGGTTAGCTCTATGTATGTTTTAAATATACAAGAAAAAGGCCAAACATTTAACTGCAAGTATTCAAATTACTAACAATCTAAAGTTATGTTTGTTGTAGCATCCTCCTCGACAGCTTTGCTTTTGGCAGTGTGGGTAGATTGCAGACAGTGTAGAAAAGCAACTTAGGCATGGTTTACACAGAAGTGTTTTAAAATTGTCACAACAGCTTCAGACCACTCACACACACAAAAAGAAATCATGCGGTGTGCGACCATATGGCAAAGAAGAGACACCACACACGAACCGATATTACAAACATTCCAAGCTGAGACAGGAAATGTGACTTAAGTCAAAGTAGTAAATAAATATGGATTCTGACGATGAGGCATTGGCATTAGTTTGTGGACTAGTTTTAACAGAAGAAAAAAAATGAAATCCTGGCATTGGATAACGGTGTGGACACAGCAGGAGCAGGTGCTCTACTTGCTATACAAAGATATGGAGATTAATTATTGCCCCCCCCCCCACTCGGAAACGTTTTTACGTACTGTTGTTACGTACTTTGCTCTGACTGATCTGTTTCTAGGCATTTGTGGACTGCGATCAAGTGAGCTGACACTTGCAATTAATAGACTCTTCCAAGAGGTATTGTTGCCTGTCCCCTCGCTTTCTGATTGGCTACAGCTCACATTCAACAGGCTGTCAGCTCGTTTGTCCTTGCAACACACCACACATGCTGCAATTTTGGGCCAAGACAATCCAACATGTTGAATATCCCCAATTTGCAATCAGAGCGCTCCCAACATCCTTCAGATCAGACCAGAGGGCTCTGATCATGGCAGGAATATCTGTTAGGATTATCAGGATTATTAAGAGCCATTCCAATAATTGAGTGTCAGAAGGGGAGAATCGGGACAAAAAAATATATAGGCCTAAAAATCCTGCCATGTGAACCAGGCCTTAAAGATTTACTTCTAACTTGGATACCTCTGTGGCAGATATGCCAAAAAGATCTTGCTATGAAAACAGGTTTGTCCAGAGGGTGTTGTATCTAAGCACATTAAGAGAAAGTTGAGCAGAAGAAAAAGGTGTGATAGAAAAAGAATTGCACAAGCAACAACGATGACTACAGCCTTGAGGATTGTGAAGAAAGGCCAAACTCCAAAGTCACACTGTCCACTATTTCATTGCCTTTGAATCTCTTCTGACAAGTTTTATGGAAATATTGATTTTATTTCTCAGGGGGTCTTTGCATCTATTTTTAATAAAAAGAGTAATATCAGACTGTGTTCTCACTGAGTCAATAATCTGACTGGATAAACATGTATTTTTATTCTCTTCCAGATGTTGTCAGAAAAGAGCTTATGTCCTCACAAACAGTAAAGAAGAAGAAAATGCTGCTGAAGAAAAGTCTCTGGCCAGACAGAGAATCACTCAGAACTAACAAGCTTATAGCTGGGTGTAAATTCTGTGCACTTCTGTGGAACAGAAAGTTCACAGAAAATATGTAAAAGAATACCTATCCCACAATATGCAAAACTACTGTTCTACATATTAACAGTAAGGGTACTCAAAGCATTTGTTTTTAGAACATGTTCAAAGTTTAAGTGTCTTTCTGATCATTGTACTAACTGCATTTCCTCTGTGCAATTACTTTAATACTAAAGGTTGCACTAGGTACTTTCTGTTGTTAAAAAAGACACTGTCTAGTTCTTTAAATTTCTTCAATAAACAATAGATTTGTAAATCATTGCTACACTTTGTACGTAATTTTTGCATACTCTATTTTAGAGCTATTTTAAAGCAATTTGTATCTGTGAATTAGTTTGAAATAGTAGATGATACCCAACTTGTGTCAAAAATCTGAATATGTAGTGACAGACGCAGGGAAATTAAGGATGAAAAGTTTTCTTCATTTTACAAATTTTAAATGCTTTTGCAAAGACTTTTGTTGAACATAAACACAAAACCAATAAACTATTGGGGGAAAAATGGAATGTAACATGTAAATCGGAGGAAATTCACTCTAGAAGTGATAAAGAAACTGAATTTGAAACTAAACAAATGAAACTTAACATGGCAGAATGTCACAGAAGAATTTCTGGTAATACTACTGATTCTGAGATTTTAGTTCTTTTGTTGCCGGGACACTTCAACCTGTGGTGAAGAGAAAAAAGCAAGTAAGCACGAATGCACTAAATTGATGAAATGTACAGTGACTTGCAAAAGTATTCGGCCCCCTTGAACTTTTCCACATTTTGTCACATTACAGCCACAAACATGAATCAATTTTATTGGAATTCCACGTGAAAGACCAATACAAAGTGGTGTACATGTGAGAAGTGGAACGAAAATCATACATGATTCCAAACATTTTTTACAAATAAATAACTGAAAAGCGGGGTGTGCGTAATTATTCAGCCCCCTTTGGTCTGAGTGCAGTCAGTTGCCCATAGACATTGCCTGATGAGTGCTAATGACTAAATACAGTGCATGTGTCTGTAATCTAATGTCAGTACAAATACAGCTGCCCTGTGACGGCCTCAGAGGTTGTCTAAGAGAATGTTGGGAGCAACAACACCATGAAGTCCAAAGAACACACCAGACAGGTCAGGGATAAAGTTATTGAGAAATTTAAAGCAGGCTTAGGCTACAAAAAGATTTGCCAAGCCTTGAACATCCCACGGAGCGCTGTTCAAGCGATCAATCAGAAATGGAAGGAGTATGGCACAACTGTAAACCTACCAAGACAAGGCCGTCCACCTAAACTCACAGGCCGACCTGCTTCTCTTCAGCAGGGACAGGGAAGCTGGTCAGAGTTGATGGGAAGATGGATGGAGCCAAATACAGACCAATCTTGGAAGAAAACCTCTTTGAGTCTGCTAAAGACTTGAGACTGGGGCGGAGGTTCACCTTCCAGCAGGACAACAACCCTAAACATAAAGCCAGGGTAACAATGGAATGGTTTAAAACAAAACATATCCATGTGTTAGAATGGCCCAGTCAAAGTCCAGATCTAAATCCAATCGAGAATCTGTGGCTAGATCTGATAGCTGCTGTTCACAAACGCTGTCCATCTAATCTGACTGAGCTGGAGCTCTTTTGCAAAGAAGAATGGGCAAGAATTTCAGTCTTTAGATGTGCAAAGCTGGTAGAGACATACCCTAAAAGACTGGCAGCTAGAATTGCAGCAAAAGGTGGTTCTGCAAAGTATTGACTCAAGGGGCTGAATAATTACGGACACCCCACTTTTCAGTTATTTATTTTTTAAAAATGTTTGGAATCATGTATGATTTTCGTTCCACTTCTCACGTATACACCACTTTGTATTGGTCTTTCACGTGGAATTCCAATAAAATTGATTCATGTTTGTCGCTGTAATGTGACAAAATATGGAAAAGTTCAAGGGGGCCGAATACTTTTGCAAGCCACTGTATATCACATTACGTGTGTACATGTAAATATACAGACACACACACACACATATGATTAATCTCAAATTATCCTGTTGCAGAAAAATCTGTGAAAAACTGCCAACTAGCATACAGCCAAAACATTTAGAGATGGAGCAGTGCGCACGTAGCTGCCTACATCAGAACTTACTCTTAAAGGTGCCACCACACAAACTAAATTTATCCTTGTGTTTTTCTGCCTTCCAGTGGTTAACTGGTTGCATTACATACCAACAACTGAACATGAGGCCATTAATTTTACAAATGTCAAATAAGAAAAGCAATTTTGTGTTTTAATGTTTTGTTGTTGTTGGGATATATAGAAGTTTAGGCCCTCCCAAATCTTTGCATTAGTTTAAATCCAACATACAAGTATGTATATCTTTGCTATTGGACAAAATATACCTATTATTATTCCCATACGTGGGAAATGTGCGTTGTTGCAGCATAAAGTGAACAGTCCAAGGTAAGACCAATTAAATAAAAACAATACTGTTAGAAATAAATAAAATGGCCTGTGTTTGTTAGCTGTGTGTGTGAGCGGTCATCTGCAAAGGCATTGTTATAAAGTTTGACAGCAGCTGGAAGGAAAGATTCAGAACGTCTTTCATTCCCACATCGTGGGTGCAGCAGCCTGCCACTGAAAGAGCTACTCAGCGCTGTACCTGCCACAAGCAGGTACCGGTCTACCACTAGCTCTTTGGTTTTTCCAGTGTTGATCTGGAGGTAGTTCTGCTTGTACCAGTCCACAAAGTCCTAAGCCAGTTCTCTATACTCCTTGTCATCCCCATCTGTGATGAGGCCGACTATGATGAGTCAGAGAACCTTCGCAAGAAGCAATTTACGGAGTAGGCTGCCTTTTTGCTGCTACTAATCTCAAATGTCCTCACTGAAGGACAAATAAAGAATTATTCTCTTGTATTCTTCCACAATACATTTAATGTAATTGAGCCTGCTGGGTATAGGATGACCCCAAATTGCAAACCATTCTTGTCTTTATGGATAACTCAGAAGTGGTTACCATTTTAGAAACTCTTTGTTTAATACATTCACATACATATGTGTATGCAATAAATATGTAGAAAATAGTGATAGCATTGTATCCTTGTGTTAGAGGAACTGACCTAAATACAATTGAAACCAGATATTTTACACTGTGCAGTGTTCTAAAAAAAAGGTGGGTATAAGCAAAGTACTTTACAAAAGATCAGTTCCTTTAGGACTTGTTAGTTGAATGGTAAAAGGTTGTTCAAGCTTTTAAAATTAAAATAGTTTAAATTAAGTGAGACCTGACTATAATATACATACCTTTGTCTTTCATGCATCTGTTGAATGGTTTCAGGCAGTGGCTGCTTAAAACTCTCTGGAAGCAAAAGACCAACAAAGGCAGTTGCAACACCCAGAGTCCCAATTGTAATATAGGGCAAGTACTTGAGGTATGCACCTGAAAAGAACAGGGAGTTTTACAAGAGAGAGGGGTGAGCATTAATAGTCTTTCTCAATTAAGGTATTTGTAGGGGTTCAAACTCTTGTTTGCTCACCCAGACTTAACAGAAAAGGACTGATACAACTTCCCATCCGGGAAACTGTGGTGGTTGTCCCTGTAGCTGTGTTCCTGAGGGATGTTGGATAAAGCTCTGTGATGTAGGCGAACATCAGGGAGGCCCCAGTGGTGAAAGCATACTTACCCACCATCTCCAGTGCAAGAGATAAACCAAATAGATCTAAAACACAAACATTGTTAAGCAAGTCAAATAAACAACATTTTAGGCTGAAAGATTCACATGAATCTACATTGTCATCATGTTCCTATGAAAATCTCTTCTAAAAGCAACTAGTCACCAAAACAGCCCCTTAGAAAAGTGTTTTTAGATATTTCCCTGCTTCAGCACACCTGATTTCAGTTGATAGCTGATTAACAGGCTTTTGCTGAACTGCAGTCATTGGAAGCAGGTGTGTTAAAACAGGGAAACATCTAAAACATGCAGGCAGTGTGCCTTGAGGACCAGGATTGGAAAACACTGCCTTAGACCAACATAACCCCGACCAAGACTTTGCTGAAGAGATACATTGCTTACTTTCTGGCACCAGTTGTATCATGAACAGCGGCACAGATCCAAGGATCAATGTACCAGCAACAGAAAGTCGTCGTGGGAAGTATTTCAGTGCAATCCAGCTGGATATGTATGCAGGCACCTCCACTACTGCAGCGATGAAACAACTGACGTAGGGGTCAGCATGAAGCTGAGCTGTGTTAAAGGACAGACTGTAGTAGCCAGTTGTCATGGTGAACCTGTGAAAAAGCAAAGAATTATGAAGAATTCAATTAATTTAATTCATGTTACTGACTTGCAGCAGTCACCCCAGGACAAGCACCTACAAGCACAGTGGATATAGTTTAGTTTTTTTATATTTTTACATGACATATTTACTCATGGTTCCCATACGTTTTATTATTATTATTATTATTCAAACGTAGTGATAAAGACAATCCCCCCTCCCGCTTTCTTAAAATTATTTAAAAAAATTAGTATTTGTTATTTTCCATGGGCAGATTAATGTTTACAGATTATAACATGAAGGAGTTTACTCACGCCACCAAGCAGAGGATGAGTGTTGTGGTTCTGATGCTGCTGTGCCTAAAAAGGTCCAACACGCTGTTCGGTTCCTTATCAGCTTTTGTCTCTTTAAACTGCAGAGACAAACATGCATTACTTCCAACTTGTGATGGTATTTATGCAGAAAGGGTGCTCACCTAAGTGCAGTGACTGTGCCTCAAGTGATTGTAGAATAGATCATTGTGTCTGGAAGGTCTGTTTACTGGATAATCAATAATTCTGGCTACAATTACAGCATGAAGCAAAAGAACTCCAAGCAAATCAGAGAGAAAACTATTAAAAAGTATAGTTCAGGGGATAGATACAACAAATCTCTAAGGCATTGAATATACTATGGAGTTAAATTAAATCCATCATCAAGAAATGGAAAGAATATGGCACTTGTGTAAAGGCTTGAACACAATTTGTCAAAAGGCATGTGGGAGACTCCATGGTCAAGTGGAAGAAAAACCTTTGGTCTGACAAGACCAAAATGAAGCTTTTTGGCCAAAAAAAGACAAGACGCTATGTTAAGTGGACACCAATCATTGCATATCAAGCACGGTGGTGGCAGCATCATGCTGTTGGGATCCTTCTTGACTGCAGCACCTGAAAGGCTTGTGAAGGTAGAGGGTAAAATTAATGCAGCAAAATATAGAGAGATCTGGGGGAATCAACCATTTGTTTTTGTCTGAAAGAGAACTACATCTTCAGAGAAAATGTATTTTCCATCAAGACATTGATCCAAACCATCCAGCTAAAGCTACAAAGAAATGGTTTGAAGACAACAAGGTAGATGTTCTAGAGTGCCCGAGTTAAAGCCCAAACCTCAGTCTGACAGATCATTTGTGACTAGACTTGAAAAGGGCTGTTGACAGTTGTTACCCACACAATCAGACAGATAAGCAAGCCGGATTGAGAACTATCTACGCAAACGCCATGGTATGATTCCAGCCAAAGATGTCTCTACTAAATACTGACCTTAAGGGGGTGAATATTTATTCAATCACTTATTCCATGTTACATGTTTTTATTTGATTGTCATTATTTTGTAGAAATCATTTTTCACTTTGTTTTTATATAGATTTTGGGCAAAAAAGACAAATAAAGATTATCATGATTGATTTGTAAAAGCAATACAAAGTGTAAATCATACAAGGAGGTGAATACTTTACTTTTTCTAGGCATTGTATTTGTCTGAGATTTTTGTGTTTTGCTAGGTATTTCTGGTCTCTTTATGGAACAAAAGGATTTTCTGTTTAAAACTACACAGGCAACTCACAATGCAATTTTCAAAGATCACCCTTGGCGCTTGAACTTTGTTCCATTGAGCAGCTTTTCTGATTATAGCCTCTGCTTCCTCAACTCTGCCTCGGGAGAGAAGCCATCGAGGAGACTCTGGGAGAAGCCTGTTCAAGATTAAACAATCCAAAAACAAGATTAGACAGCATAAGTTATCTAAAATGTAATGCAGCATGTGATGAATACACTTTTTAAGAGTTACAATAATTTTCTTGCAACCTACCACCAGAGGGGGATGTAGGCCAGACCAGGGATAGAGAGAGCCATGAGGAGAGATTTCCAGTCCCTCAAATAGTAAGCAACGACAGGTAGCAGTATGTATCCAACAGCAAAGCCTAAGCATGTGCCCATAGATGAATAAAGGATACGTACGTTACCAGTCAAAACCTCAGCACCTGCAAAGCAGAAGGAAATAAACTTGAACACATATCTGGGTTAATACAACGTGTATGTCCCATATTTTGGATGATGAACACTAATTATCTGCACTGTATTGTTATTTTGAACATGACTGAATATTTGGAGGACTGTTTTTGTATTAGAATCTTATTCTTTACCAAGCACTAAAGCTGCCACAAAGTTGGATATTTGCCCCAGTCCATTGATGAAGAGGAGGATGACAAACACAATCCATGAGGTAGAGAACACTTGAGCAAAGGTAAATATTGTTTGTGCAGCCATCGTGGCAAATAGAATAGGTTTCCTTCCATACCTAGAGAGAAAGATGGAAAGAGATCAACAGTTTTATTTTAACTCCTAATCCAAGTTTTCTCAACTTTTGGTACTCTTAAGGGTCCATAGATCTGCTGTCAAAGTATCCAATTTTAATATTTAACACAAAAAAAACCACACTGAAACACAAAGTACATTGCATGAATGCATATACAATGTATGTCTATATGTTTCTGATTATAGTGTATTATAATCACAATTGCACTGAAGTTAATGTAATAGGATTTGAATCCAACTAAAAGATTTAACTGGAAAAAAAGAACTGCATTGATTTGTACTGAATTCAAACCAATTTGGATTTTATATAAATGCAATTAGTATTTGTCTCTAAGGAAAGTAACCGTTGATTTTTATTCACAGGGGCAGTTCACTGTTTTGACTTGTTTTGAACACATGTTGAGATTGTTTTCTAATTAATTTTTATAAACAGAAATATTTACCTATTTTTCTTTGAAAAACAGCTCAAGCTCAGTCCACTACATTGTGAACAGCTTTTCCAGAGATTGTCGAACTGATTTAGCTCAGAACTTTGACTATTCAATTTTCAATTCAATTCAGTTTATTTATATAGTGCCAATTCACAACAGATGTCATCTCAAGGCACTTAACAAGAAGTCATTTCAATACATTTATACAAACATTCCAATCAGTTAAAAAGTTTCCTATTTAAGGAATCCCAGCAGATTGCGTCAGTCATTGTCGTGAGGTTGGGCAGATTTTCCAACCACAGCAATCCTTCAGCAATCCCTCATACTGAGCAAGCATGTAGCGACGGTGGAGAGGAAAAACTCCCCTTTAACAGGAAGAAACCTCCACTATGCTGTTCTAACTCATACATATACTTTTATCTAAACCATTCAAATGCTTTGGCTCTGTATTTTGTGTTGGTATCTGCTGTTGGAGACTCTCCATCCCAATCTTTTGTAGCACCTAATTTGTTTACCTTTCATTTGGCTCCATCTTTGTATGAACTCTGACAGCTCTTCTTGTCCCCGCATAATCATACTGCTGCCACCATATTTCATGGTGGAGATTGCAGGTTCAAGAGTTACTTTTCCATCACACATATCATTTGCATTTTTGCCAAAACTCAAAACTTTGGTCTAATCTGACCAGAGCACCTTCTTCAACACTTAAATGTGAAAAATGTCTAAGAAAACTTTTGCAAGCTGTGGTAAATAAACTGTCAAAATCCAAAGTTTAAAACAGATATTTTTCTTCTTTTTCAACATATTCTAGCAACAAACACTACAATTAAATTTCCAACTTGCCTTTAAGTGGAAAAAAAAGTTGGGATCTGGTGTTTCCATTACCTGTCTGAAAGTTGTCCCGAGAAGAAGGATCCCAAAAGAACACCAACAAAGAAAACTGTAGAGGTAAACGGCTGCTTCCACTGGTCACTGCACACCAAGTCAAACTGAAAAATGTCATTTATTTAAATATTTTTGTCGATATTGAACAAACAATATAATTTCTGGTCATTAAATTTGCACATATTTTTCTTCCCATTTCATTGGCTTTATTAGAAGGGGTCATATTTGCCCATGATATTCAGTATTCAATATTAGTAGCATTATCATCATCATTATTATTATGCCATGTAACATGAAACATTCTACCTAAAGAGGAGTGTACTTTGTAAAACCAAATATTAAGGTGTGTATCTCTTTGTTCCGGTTCATTAAACTGTGTCTGCAGTGCTGAACTACAATGGATATGATTTATGTAGAGATTTGTTTGCACAACATTGCAGAAGTCTGCAAAAATAGGTGAAAGAGAACTGCAAACACAATCAGAGCCTCAAATGAATAAAATGAAAGAACAGATGATAGACGCTTTGGACCATGACATTTTGCTAAACATGTATATGGTGGAACACAATCTACAACTGGAGGCAATGTTTTTGTGAAAACATTCAAGCCAAGTAATGTTTTAATGTTTTCAACTTATGATAGATCTTTATTTTTTATTAAAGGGAGAGAGAAAGAGAGAGAGAGAGAGAGAGAGAGAGAGAGAGAGAGAGAGAGAGAGCCTTGTCTTATTACTGTGCAGCTAAAGTTGCTTCATTATTATCAGTACTGATGTTCCTTCTTTTTGTGTGAGCAAACATCTGATTAGTCCACACCAAACAAACTGCTGCCTGTGATTATGAAGAATTACTTACTTTGATGAGTTATAAAACGCAGCCAGTTAATTTTTTATTTCTCAGAAAAGGACCAAGGTTAGATTTGTATTAGATTTATTTTAAACAATTTTTTTCTACACACAGTATCTGCCTGATAGCTTTCTTTAGAGTCATGCAAAAAAAGAGACTCATATAAGATTGCTTTTACCTAATTCAGTAAAACCTAATTAGAATCTCAGTACTGCTTTGTCTGGACTTTTTTGCTTGCTTTTTAATTTTGCAAGCTTTGCTCGAGCACACATATAGAAAGGCAATTAACATCTTATTAATAACATTATGTATCTCCTTCAGCTTGTAGGTAGATGTTGAGATTGAATGATTATATCTTCCCATAAATGCTGAAATGAAAGACTATACTTGTGTGGTAACAGCTCCAAGCTGAGAAAACAAAATACTTTAGACACACCCACTTGCCATGTCAAAGAAACAGCGTGAAAAAACAAGAAATACTGGATAACAGAGTAAACTTTTCCTGAAGTACAGAATCAAGTAGAGACAAGTTTGAAAGACAAAAAACAGGCAAAACAAAGTTACACAAAATTAGAAATAGGCACTCACTTCAGTCACAATAGTGGACAGGTAAATTTCTTTGCTGTAGCTCCAGCCATCCACACACTCCTCCTGCTCCAGATCAGTAAGGTTGATGTCCCTACCAGGGATGTATCCTTTAACAGAGAGATTTTGGACCACATGCAGTTTGTATCTGCTGCATTTGCTTAGTTTCTGTTTCCCATTCAGTACCTTAAAATCCAAACAAGATAAGCCTTGTTAGTGTCATTGACTTTCTTTTGATGTTCAAAGATCTGAAGGAAGGTCTGAATACCTACAAAGCAATAGCAACACATATGCCAGACATTCAGAGTAATGGGTAAGAAGAAATATAATTTAAAACTTAAATCAAGCTTTAGAATAAACTTACAGTCCTGCTCATCCTTTGGCAAAACAAAGTAAAATATGCAAACCATGTTTCTGGAAATAAACATCACAACACTGTACGCAACCATAACTTGCTTGAGTTCATCCTCAGTTTTTTCCTTTACCTGTTCATTTTGTGGTGTGTGATGAACTAGTGCTGTGCAAAATTCAAACCATCCCCTTGTTTCTATATTTACATTAATTCTGATTATTAATATGAACATATAGTCGATAAAATGTGCAAATGATGCACTTAAATAAGAGAAAACATGTCTTTAATATTTCTCTCAATTGATTTCACAATTCATTACTTGCAAACTTTGCAGGTTTTATTATTACAGTTACAGTGTTGGGAGAAATTAGAGCATTCAGTGTCTCAGATCATGAAATAAATTTTATTATGAGCCATTTTAATTTACCCACATTGGGTTTTTGAACAGAAATTACCTGGACTTGAATATGAGATACTACAGCATCCCCAAAACCTTTTATTCCTTCAAGCCATTTGGAAGTGCTGTGCTCTGGATCATTGCCCTGCTGCATGCCCTAAGAATCTTTGTTATTGCTCAGTCATGAACTGAGGTCTGCAATGATATTTAACAATTTAACCATTGACACACCCAGAGATGCCATTGAGTCTCATCTGTTCTGTTCTCAAATTTCTCAAAAAATAGATTTGTTGCATATTAAGATAATTTAGCCTATTCATGTCGCCAGACGGATTCGATTTGGGTGATTTACTGATTCGACAAGTCCAGGAGTAATCAGGGCTAGGTCTGGCTAGTGTGGTTAAATGAAGGTAATTCACAATTTGTGGAGCAAATACTTTTTCACATAGTGCAAGTTGGTTTGGTTCTGTTTTTCACTTTATGAATAAAATAATCACCTGGAAACTGCTTTTTGTTCCTATTAAAGTTCCTTTTGATTCCTTTAAAATTGTGTTTTATCATCCAAAACATTTATGTTTTACAGGACTACAAAAACACAAGAAATCTGTAGAGGGGAAAGCAAATTTTAACAGGAATTTTTTTCAGAATTCAAAAGAAAAGGCTGACGAATCAACACTTGCAAGGGTTACTATAAAAGAAGGCATATTGGTACAAAAATTTGAATTAGTAAAGAATTAAATATTGTAAACTCAAAGAAACCCAGATGGGGTGACTTACTGTTATTGGTATCATGCTTTTCCTCCACTCTCCAGTGAGATTGATATCTGGTACAAAGCAGTGGTGATCAGGTACATCAGTCAAAAAGACAAGGTTGAAAGCACCAAATCCATTGGGAATAATGCTCGCACAGAGCAAGAAAAAGACAGTCTTTTGAAAACATCCCCAATGACCCAAAAAAGCTACTATCTCTGCATAATCTTTCATTGTTAAATTATTATCTTCCTGAAAGGTATACCGGCCTATTTACTGTCTTCAACCCAAAGTTTGAAGTCTAACATTATCATGCACCAGGTAAGCAAAAACTTTGCATGCTATGAAAAGCCTCTTTCAACTTCTACACGCCAGCTCTAGCAAAAACCTGCATAACTCGACATACTGTTGAAAGCAAGGATTAGGTGAAAGAAGCACTAATAAGCCTTTGAAAGGATGGATTAGATCTTTGTTACTACACTGAAAAACAGAACGAGCATTCTTATCTAGGTACTAGCTGGAAAACCTACAGCTGAGCGGTGATTAGTGGGAAAAGTTTAGGTAGTCATTCTGTAGAGCAGCAGGGAGCAGTTATAGGATGGGAGAGTGTGAGGTGATCTGTTGCTACCAGTACTGACTCTGAAACCAAGATTATATCTCGAAACACCCCCCCCCCCCTCCAAAAAAAACAAAAAACAAACAAAAACAATTAACAAGCTGGGTCTGGGCATGTACAGACTGAAAACCCATTGCCCGTTGCAGTACTGACTGCCTCATATTTAACTTTGATAAATTCCACTTAAATTGATGTGTTTAACTCAGATTGATCAAAACAATAAACTAGTGATTGGAAATTATGGTCAATGTTGTTAACTGCCTGAAGCGTAAGCCTGGTCTAGCACGGGAACTGCTTTGGCAGAGTTTCACAAAGGACGGCATAAGTGTCTGCACTGATAGGGCTGCAGCACTGGCTCGCAGCGCAGTTTCTCTTACAGAGGAAACAAGAAACAACTAGTGTCACCATAAAATATTCACACCCTTCCATTTTTCTGCTTTTTTCCTCACATTGAAGATTTATTCTAAAACTGATTGTTGGAAGTATTCATCTTAAAAATCAAAGCACATTATCTAACAATGACATGGTAAAAATGGTGTCTATAAAAATTTGCTAATTTTTACTAGCAAAAGCTTGTTAATCCAAGCTCTGTTAGTTCAAGACTACTTCTATTTCTGATTAATGGAGAGTTTTTAATGGAGAGGTGTTTTGTGCTGCAAAACAGTCTTGTATAAATCTCCAGATTTGGGCCTTGACACCATCCAGTCTTGCAGGCCTGCATATAATTCCCTTTACTTCATTGCTCAGTTGGTACTCTGATATGAACTGTCAATGGATGTTTTATTACAAATTATATCCAGTCACTTTTATTTTGGTATTTTCACTTTGCAGAAGCATCTCAAAAATAGTCAACAAAAATCCTATGCATTTGAGCATGATCTTGAGTATTATAGAGAAAGGGTATAAATGATCATGTACTTAACTATGTATGTTTGTAATGTTAAAGATTTATACAAGTGACTGAAAACATGCTTTTGTTGTGGTAGAAGAGGCATGTGCTCTGGAGAAAATTCATGTGTCCAGATGCATATGTTTTTTGGGAGAAACGGGCTGTTTGCCTAACTGATTGGAAGTCTGGCCCCAGCAAGTCTGACTTTGCCACCAGGTCGAAATGACCCTTGGTTTCTTAGCAATAATATCCTGAGAGCGAGCTATAGGGTAAAAACAGGATCAGCATTTTAGAGAGTAAATTTGAAAAAAAAAGGTCAATTCAAAAGATATTGTTAGCCTGAATTAAATGACAACAAACATAAACCTAAAACCGTAACCAAACAAAAGAAATTCAACAAATAAAAATCAGAATTAAAAATATATATTTATAAAAAACTTGCAACCTAAGCTGTATTCATGTAATCATTTTTCTTTTTCTATTTGTTAAAACTGCTGTTTTCATTTTCAGATCGTTTGACAGTTTTTACATTTCTCTTCCCCTTTGCTGTCAGTCCTCAGCTTACACTTTCAATTCAGCCTTTTTGTTTTCGGGGTTGAAACTAATTTTACATTAGGAAAAGCTTAAAAAATTAAAAATAAATAATGTTATTTTTAGAAAACGTATTAGCTGTATCTTGCTTGTTATGTTCATTTTACGTGGTGATAGGCTTAGAGCCCATTGGCTACTTAGGACATGATTGACAGAAGTTTAGTCGACGCATTTGCTGATGATGCTGGGATGGTGGACAATCGTTCATCTACAGTAGCTTTGTGATCATGTATCGTTCATGCAGTTACAAGTTACGTTTTCATTTCAGAAGCACATATGAAATGAAAACATACATTTTTGTAATAATTAACAGCTACTTGGGCAGAAATGTCGGCGACCAAATTTCTGTCAATCAGGTTCTAGGTAGTCAATGTGCTCTAAGCCCATCACCACGTAAAATGAACAGCACAAGCAAGGTACAGGTGATACTTTAAAAAAAACAAAAAACCTTTATTTATTTTTTGCCCTGTGGCAAAGTTGGTGGATAATTGTTTGGGGAGACCGCTGTGTTTGGTCTTGTTCAGAATGTTCTGTAATAATGTCTATTATTACTCACCTAAACGAAAGTTCCTTGTTTAAATAGTCCTATACATGTAACCAAATAATGATGAAAATCGAAAACGTTTGAGGAAAGCCAGCATGTGAAGCCACTTCCAGCCTTTAGTAAAACAAATGTGAGAATCCTTATATGTCAAATCTAATTTTTGTCCATGGGATATGGATATTGATTACCACCAATTATAAATCCCTTTGTTTGGCTGCCATCTATGTGTAAGTCTTGTATCCCCAGTGTATTAACTTGCTTTAACTTGTCTTGTGTCCTTTTGTGCAACTCTGTCTTGCCTGTAACCACGTGACTTCCAGCTCCTCTTGAATTCCAAACCTGTCTGTTTTTAAATCCCACAATGAACACCAAATCTGGGTTCTTCCCTTTCCTACCTTATCCTTGGAGTCACTTCGTAGTTTTACCAGCAGCATTAAATAAGGAAAAAAAAACCTGTAAAAACATGTACTGGCAACAAAAGAATTTTAGACAAAAGTTGGAAAACTGTGTGCATAGCTTAACTGCAGGAAATTGCTTCAATGAGAGATTTCTGAAAAAGAAAATCATTAAAGAACATTAAAGGCGTTAAAGAATATTATTATGCTTCCAGATGCAGCTATGGAGTCTGGGCTAATGTCTTGAAGCATGTCTTTATATTCCTTAAACCCTGTATGTAAGCTGGCAGAAAATAAAACAAAGGAAAAAAACTGTGACATATCCCTGGTGGTCTACTTTCCATAGCACACAATTGTCATTATCTAAACTTGTTTTTAGCTCTGAATGAGTGTTATAAAAAAAGAAGATTGTGACCCTGACTCACTTCAAGCTGTTGGAGGAGTAGAATGAGCTTTAACCAGGATTTTGCAGTTAAAAACTGGGTTGCACAGAAATAGTTAGTATATGAAGATACTGAGAAATTGTGAATAAGAACATGAGCCTTAGTTGTCCATTGCACCCATACAGTCATGCTTTACTAATTTACGTAGTTAATCAACACCACACAGTTGCACCTCCCTTTCCCTTTTATGTTTTAATCTTTCTTTCTGACCAGTCAAAAAGAGCTTCTTTTATGTATCTTTAAACTTTCTGAAGCAGAGGCACTAGATCTTCATAAACTCCTGGTATGTTAAAGATTACATCTCTTCAAACTGCTCTATGTTCTTCTAGAAATTAGAAAATCAGTACACAATGTAGCTTTAATTTCTACAAAATGTTTCTGACACTATTAACAGCATATGCATGGCTTGCTTTGTATTAATTTGAAATTATTTAACTCTACTGCTCTTGAGGTTTGGACCATGGAGACTCAGTCAAGTGTGCAGCAAGTGAAAAAAACTGCATTTACTCTCCTAGAAATCCCCCTCCTCTTTCTGCTTCTCTACATCTTTGTTTGCTCACTTGACATTTTGAGCTCTGCCTTTCAACTTGCAGGAGGTAAGCACTTAACTTCAATTGCTGAAGTGATAGTCGAACTCTGGATTTTTCATATTTTTAAATATTCGTCTGCTTGCTCTTTTATGTCTTATAGGCAGGGTAGCTGGGGAAATCTTCCAGGAAAATGCGATCCTGTCTAATCCTGTGGCTGGGTTGGTGGTGGGGATTCTGGTGACAGTGTTAGTCCAGAGCTCCTCTACTTCAACCTCCATTATAGTCAGCCTTGTATCCTCTGGTTGTGAGTAAGAATATTACTTTAGTAATGTTAGCAGTGGGCAATGTACTGAACTAGCAACACTTAGCAAAAAATGGTAAATAGATACCACATCTCAGCATTACAATATTTATGTCAATTTACACCATACTTTTTTTGTCTCTTTAGTACTGGAGGTACAGTCAGGCATTCCCATTATCATGGGCTCCAACATCGGAACATCAATCACCAACACTATTGTTGCTTTAATGCAGGCTGGCGACAGGGAGGAGTTTGAAAGGTATAGTGTGGTTTCAATAGCAACACTACGCATGACTCAATGTGGAGGACAAACAACGAGTAGAACAACAAAGGAATACTGGGGAGTTAAAAAGTTACTGAATGAAGATAGGTAGCCTTATGCTTGAATAGAACCATAATGGATGCTATAGAGCAAATGTAGTTCAAGCAATGTTTTCTTAGGGCGATGGGACAGCCGTCTATGCAAAGAAAACATCAGTTGTATTACAAACAGGGTAGGAAATTTTTGTGGATTTAAATAACGATTAGAAAGTACCATCAGTCATGGACCTACAGACTATAGTCTGTAACTTGTAATTTACCCATGTTGTGTGCTTATCTCCACCACAATATTTTCTATCTGGCTTTTGTTTCATTGGCAAAGGAAAAATAATATGCCAGAGGATAATAACATCGATAATCACCTACAGCATTGCCTTTCTAGGAAGCTGACATCATAGAACACTGAGTTTGATCAACATATAAGCCAGCCAGAGTCAGACATTTTTAGAGAATGAATGTGCCACTGCAACAGAGCCAAAGCAGCTGCTATCTAAAATCACAGCAATGACCCATGGATAACTGCCATGGACTGGCGACTTGTCCAGGGTGTACCCCGCCTCTCACCCCGTGACTGCTGGAAATAGGCACCACCCCCCCGCAACCCTGCATAGGATAGATGGGTACAGATGATGGATGGATGGACAGACCCATGATAATATTAAATAATGTCACACTAAGCTATCAAGATAGTTTAAAAAATAAAGTGAAACTCGTGCTCCTTTGCAGTGTGATTAATTTGGCTGATAATAAACTCACCACTTGGTGGCACTAAAACAGCATCAAAGTTATATTTCCAGATTTGTCAGTTGATCTTTTAATACTCGAATAAAAATTAAACATCTCAACATCTTAGACCTAATTCAGTTGTGTTGTCTTGATCATTCTTTTCATATCTTCCAAGTTTGTTATTATAAACTTCAGATGATAAAAGTTTACCTGTTGTCTTTGTTCATGATTTCCACAGATTAAAATAGGAAAAAAGATTGATTGGATTAGATTAGAAAAACGTTGTGTTCTCATCACTGTGGGAGCTGTCTCTCTGAAGACAAGAAGTTAGCTAACATACTATGGAACCACCCAATAGCTGTATTATGTCAGTCCATTCCATTCCTCAAGAGTTACAGTGGCTTGCAAAAGTATTCGGCCCCCTTGAACTTTTCCACATTTTGTCACATTACAGCCACAGACATGAATCAATTTTATTGGAATTCCACGTGCAAGACCAATACAAAGTGGTGTACACGTGAGAAGTGGAACGAAAATCATACATGATTCCAAATTTTTTTTTATTATAAATAACTGAAAAGTGGGGTGTGCGTAATTATTCAGCCCCTTGAGTTAATACTTTGCAGAACCACCTTTTGCTGCAATTACAGCTGCCAGTCTTTTAGGGTATGTCTCTACCAGCTTTGCACATCTAGAGACTGAAATTCTTGCCCATTCTTCTTTGCAAAACATTTCCAGCTCAGTCAGATTAGATGGACAGCGTTTGTGAACAGCAGCTTTCAGATCTTGGCACAGATTCTCGATTGGATTTAGATCAACTCTGACCAGCTTCCTTGTCCCTGCTGAAGAGAAGCACCCCCAGAGCATGATGCTGCCACCACCATATTTGACAGTGGGGATGGTGTGTTCAGAGTGATGTGCAGTGTTAGTTTTCTGCCACACATAGCGTTTTGCATTTTGGCCAAAAAGTTCCATTTTGGTCTCATCTGATCAGAGCACCTTCTTCCACATGTTTGCTGTGTCCCCCACATGGCTTGTGGCAAACTGCAAACAGGACTTCTTATGGTTTTCTTTTAACAATGGCTTTCTTCTTGCCACTCTTCCATAAAGGCCAACTTTGTGCAGTGCACAACTAATAGTTGTCCGATGGACAGATTCCCCCACCTGAGCTGTAGATTTCTGCAGCTTGTCCAGAGTCACCATGGGCCTCTTGGCTGCATTTCTGATCAGCGCTCTCCTTGTTCGGCCTGTGAGTTTAGGTGGACGGCCTTGTCTTGGTAGGTTTACAGTTGTGCCATACTCCTTCCATTTCTGAATGATCGCTTGAACAGTGCTCCGTGGGATGTTCAAGGCTTGGGAAATCTTTTTTTAGCCTAAGCCTGCTTTAAATTTCTCAATAACTTTATCCCTGACCTGTCTGGTGTGTTCTTCGGACTTCATGGTGTTGCTGCTCCCAACATTCTCTTAGACAACCTCTGAGGCCGTCACAGGGCAGCTGTATTTGTACTGAAATTAGATTACACACAGGTGCACTCTATTTAGTCATTAGCACTCATCAGACAATGTCTATGGGCAACTGACTGCACTCAGACCAAAGGGGGCTGAATAATTACGCACACCCCACTTTTCACTTATTTATTAGTAAAAATGTTTGGAATCATGTATGATTTTCGTTCCACTTCTCACGTGTACACTTTGTATTGGTCTTTAACGTGAAATTCCAATAAAATTGATTCATGTTTATGGCTGTAATGTGACAAAATGTGGAAAAGTTCAAGGGGGCCGAATACTTTTGCAAGCCACTGTAGTGTGCTGCATGTTTTATATTAGTCCTTTTTTCAACATAGCTGATCCAAGTAAAATTTTAAACATGCAAGGCATCTACCCATGAGAATAGGAAAGTTGCATTACTTGTGTCGACCTCAATGGTTTAATGTTTATCATTTCTGTCAAATTCCTTCTTGTTTAATTTTTTATGTCAAATTTTGACATCCTTATCTGTAGGGCTTTTGCTGGGGCAACAGTTCATGACTGCTTTAACTGGTTGTCTGTACTGGTGCTTCTCCCTCTGGAAGCCATAAGTGGAGTGTTGAGACATCTGTCACAGGCTGCAGTCAATGCACTTCAGCTCAGTGGCGGAGATGATGCACCTGAACTCCTGAAAGTTCTCACTGAGCCTCTGACAAAATTGGTAATCCAGGTACTGAGAAAGCTACATTCCTTACAACAAAGGTTAATGGCACAATTAACCCTCCCTTTTATTTTCTACATAATCCTGCTGCTCTGTAATTATAAATTTGTCTAGGCAACAAAATGAAGTTGGCTCATTCTCACAAAGAGGAAATAACGAGTAAAAAAGTCTTGTTGAGGGAATTTTTCAATGTAATTAGGATTTAATTACATATTCTCTATCTAGTGAATGTATCCAGGGCAAGATGACAAGTTAGGGGGAGCGAGCTTATTTTTCCAGCATAATGTTCCTGATAAAGATGTGTCAGATCGCCGGAGAGACAGACGCAAGAGCAGCAAGATATCTACTGGATGTTCTGATCTGCGTGGGCTGCTTCATGCTTTACTATCAGACTGGCATGAACCAGTTCTCCAGGAGCTGGACATGAAAATTGGAGGAGACATGCTGGAGAGATAAACAGTAATAGATGAATATTACTCAAGCTGTTAGATCAGGAAGGTTGGGAAGGGAATTCATGGCAACCCTGTTCCCTCCATGTTTCTGGCCAGACATGTTGAATTAAATACTTGAAACGCCTCCTGGGACTCAGTTTTATCTTTGTTTTAGAAGAGCTGCATTTTCAGCCATAACAGTCTCCTTTGAAAACATCACCCATTAAAGAGATTTTGCATTTTTCTGGAAAGAAAGGATTACCTTTTAAACTGATTCTGCATAATCATTCAACAGCCATGTGACTTTGGAAGCAGCATTAACGGCATATGCTGTGTGCAGCCGCTGACACTTGTCCAGCCAATAGAGACAGAATATCCATCTGACTGCTCCAGACCAAGCACAAGGAGGATGATCACCGTAGAAAATTAGCTCCTCCAAAAGCACTACAGTGCTCTTTGCATTATACCATCTCATCATATTTTTCTTCCAATGTTTTTTTCTCTACTTACTTTTTGACCACATCAAGATTAGTTCTAATGTTGGTTTAAGCTCAATGAAAATCATTTTTTTGCAGATGAAACCATTATCTGCTTTTTATTTAAAAGGCACCACTACTTTTGTGCTGTACTTTGCTTTGGATAAACAGAGCGCAGCACCACTGATCTTTTCTGTTTAGCTCATCAGCGTAGTGACTGACTGCCGCAATAAGTGCAAAAAGGCTGGGGTTTTTTTTGTGTAAGCTCCCTAACATTGGAAAAATACAGAGGGAGCCTAATCTGACAGACAGATCATTGTGTGCTGCATTCACCTAAACCAGGACATCTGAGATTTACTAATTTAACAACTGTTCAGATGGCATATGGGTTTACATTCCACCCTGCAATTAAAATCATTATTTTTTTAACACATTGTTTATTTAAATTAATCAAGCTCAACCCTTAAAGTCCCAGCCCAAATTAAAACACTTTTATTTTATTTAGTTGGATAAATCAGTCCTAACAGCTGTGGCAGCAGGGGACCAAACTGAGAGGAACAGGAGTCTGGTGAAGCGTTGGTGTAAACTTTCTACTGTCATGGTATACAGAGAAATTTCTGGTCTTCTTTCTTTTTTGGTCAAATCTTTTACAATTTATTACTTTTTTTGATCAATGAATATGAATCATTGCTCATTATATTATTGTTTTAGTTTTTATAACCTTGTTGTTTATGTACTGTGTGAGAATTGAACTGTGCAACCTTTTTTATAGTAGATTTGACAGATAACATTCTCCCATCATTTCTTTGCATCTGTCTAACCCGAACCCTATTGTTATTAACAGGAAAATGAAACGATGTGGGGAGCACAGAACCTTTCAGAACAAACATATAAATGTACGTATGCGTATTAGTGAGTTTTAGTGTTTCTATAATTTTTCTGAAAATGTGTGTAATCCCTCCCTTGTAGCCATTTTAATCACATGACTTACCTTGTTAATAAACAGTCGAGCATAGACCTGCATTACAAAAGAGCGAATGATTAGAGGGTTTTTTCCACTTTCCTGCGCATTTCTTAGAAAATTGTTCAGAGTCTTATAATTCTGTACAGCTTTAATCAAATCACATCTCTCCTTCACTCGGCACAGGCAAACATTTGTTTGTGGACTGCTCTATGTCAGACTTGGCCATAGGTCTCATCCTCCTGGCCTGCTCCTTGTTAGTCCTGTGCAGCTGCCTCATACTGTTGGTTAAACTGCTAAACTCTCTGCTAAAGGGCCAAGTGGCAAATGTCATAAACAAAGTCATTAACACAGGTAACTTAGCTATACATAATGATAAAGGCAAGAGCCAAAGCTTCTGCAAACTGAAATTCCTTCTCTCATACTGTGCTGTCTTGTTCTTTAGAGTTTCCCTTCCCTTTTACCTGGGTGGCAGGTTATCTGGCTCTCCTAGTTGGGGCCGGCATGACATTTTTGGTTCAAAGTAGTTCTGTCTTCACATCTGCCATCACACCGCTAATAGGTAAAAAACACACACAAAAACATTTGAAAGGTCCTTCCAAACATCCATAATATTCATAAGTATTCTTTACAACATACCCTTAATCAATGTACTTATAGCAGATCTATTAAATGGAGTTCAAACAAGGGGGAGCAAAAGTCATACCCAGATCAACAACCTTTATCTGTGCTGGTTAATTTACTTTCAGTTTGGTTAATTCATTGCCATGTGCTGTGGGAAAAAATGAAGTGTCTTCTTCTCTTCATATGGATGAGGCTGGAGTCTGCATTGGTGTTTTTCATATTTTATTACGGTCAGTCTTGTACATGAGCCTGTCTTGGCCAGGGTTTCCTTCAGTCCTCTGATGTTATGTCTTTATTGCAAGGTTAACCAAAACACTCCTCACAACTGAGGAGTCAGCAGTTACATCAGAGTGGGTGAAAGCCCTCTTCCCTGACTCTAATAATTATGCCATATTCCCCAGATGCCTTTAATAATAATTTATCAATTAATTGACATAACCTTGAGATATTTCTGTAACACATGTAAAAGTACTAATGCAACTCAAACATTTTCATACTTAGTCACATCAAAACCACAAAGTTCAATATATTTTATTCATTATTTTATCTGCTCACACCGACACATGCTAGTGCATGATTGACAATGGATGCATAGTTTTCAAGCAAAGGATTTATAGTCACTCATCCCTTACAGTTTCACAGGTTTCACAGGGATAAAGCAGACAGCACCAGATATTACTGCTAGCTTGTTAAGGCTTCACAATGAACAAGAAAACTAAGCTTCCCCAGCTGCTTGAAATTTCACTGTTGTTTATTTTGGTTTTGTTTGAGTATTTTCAAAAATCTTTTTATCATTCTCATCCATCAACACACATTCATTCTTTGATGGTGACAAAGCAACAATAGCCTTGTTGCATGCTATGTGATTATCTGTGAGTGTATTTTAGCTTAAGATCTTCTAAAATACTGAATTAAATATCATATTGTGGATTGACAGGGATTGGTGTGATCAATATCAAAAGGGCATACCCTTTGACCCTAGGATCCAACCTTGGAACCACTACCACAGCTATTTTAGCAGCCCTGGCTAGTCCTGGAGACAAGTTAGCTGCTGCCACACAGGTAAGAAAGGTTTTCTGTTTTTGCCTTTATTCAAACAGGTTTAGTATTTTCACTTTTTAGTAGGGGTATAAAGACATCACAATATTAAGGCATCACAATATTTCTCATCCTGAGGAAATCTATTTTGTGAAGCAGCTATCCAGTTGCAGTCAGTATGACTTTATTTGACTTTATTTTAAAATTAGTATTATTTTTGCCAGAGCACCTTTAAATGCCTTAAAAATGTACATGTCATTAAGGTTACATTCACAGTGCAGGTCTTTTGCTCAATTCCGATTGTTTTTATTAAATCCGGATTTTTTGTGTGTTTGTTCACACTCTTAACTAAAATGTGACAGCAAACACGCTCCAATGCAAACAGATCACGTCCCTAAAGTGCCGCGCATGCACAGAAGAACATAAAACGTCACACACAATGCGCTCTGTTTATGGAAGTAAAAATGGCAGCTACAGATGTTTGTCTTTGTGCAGCAGTTTGGCAATTAATGCACAGTCGAAATCAACAACATTTTGACAAGCTAGTTCGAGAAAGAAGGACACTGAGAGAAAAGAGAGTCCACAAAACAATGACTTTTGGTGGAGCTCTGGCTGCTACCTCTGTACAGAGGTACATGTGGCTTTAGAGTCAAAACCACATTCTGTTGTGGAGTTGTGATGTGAAGGGCTTCACTGACAAGAGTTCATCCATGATTTCAGGATGTTAAGACAAACCTTTGAATACCTCTGTCAGTGTCCCCTCCGGCGCAGATTAGTATGTCTGTCTTGTGTCAGTGACGTACAAGACAGATTTAATGTGACATGAACATTCAGATATTCATAAACATCAGAAATGTATCAGAATTAGTACCACATATGAAAATGACCTGGGTCAGATTTGAAAAAAATCGGATTTGTGCTGCTCAGACTACCATAAAAAAATCAGATATGGGTTGCATATGGGCAGAAAGTGGATTTGATGTGCTTTTGCCAGCAGTGCCTTAGTGTGTGATGATCAAAAGAGAAATTTAGCTACATTGCAAATCAGTAACTTGGGAAATAGTGCCCTCTACATATGGGTAGTCAGGAAAGCAGACAACTTTACTGTAGCTGCTGCTACTCCTATTGCAAGTTGCACCCACAATCAAACCTCCAGCAACACTGCCATTATTAGGTTATATATCAGGCAAGGCTGAGCTTCACAAGTCTTTTCAGTTTCAGTTTTTTCAGCTTCAGTTAAAACTACTACAAAAATACCGATCAGGGCCAAAATTTAGATGTAGTAATGGACTCAGACCTGAACCTCCAGGGTCACATAAAGGCAATAACAAGGTCAGCCTTCTATCACTTGAAGAACATTTCTAGGATTAAAGGACCTCGAAAAACTCATCCATGCGTTTATCTTTAGTCGGACTGATTACTGCAACAGCATTCTCACAGGTCCGCCTAAAAAGTCGATTAGACAGCAGCAGCTGATCCAGAATGCTGCTGCTCGCGTCCTCACCAGAACCAGGAAAGTAGACCACATCACCCCAGTTCTAAAGTCATTACACTGGCTGCCTGTAGCTCAGAGAAACTAAACATGGAGAAGCAGGTTTCAGTTTCTATGCGCCTCTAATCTGGAACAAACTTCCTGACAACTGCAAAGCTGCTGAAACACTGAGTTCTTTTAAATCACAACTAAAAACTCATCTGTTTAGAGTAATGTTTTCATGTGTCATATGTTTTGTGTGTGCTTCTTGCTTTATTGGTGTTTTTACTTTATGTGCTTTATCTGTGTTTTACTGCTATTTTTATTTTACCCACTAATCATGTAAATCACCTTGAATTACCTTGGTGTTGAAAGTGTGCTATACAAATAAAATTGCATTGCCTTGGCTTTTTGGTAAATGCTTTCTTATAAGGTAAATAGTGCTCTTAGCTCTCAGTGCTGAAGTTAACATCTGAATTGTAGCATCTCAGTTGTAGTTCAAAGGAAATTATACCATTTTACTTCTGTTATAGATCTTTTAAAACATTCAAAATGTATTGATTTATTAAATACTTTATATTTTTGTGCAAGCACAAAACAGATAATTTAAATACTTCTAAATACGAGTGCTCACAACTTCCAGTTCTGTGCTGACTATAAGGCAGTTGTAGTACATTTTAAGAAATCTGCAGAGAATTTGAACTTATAACGTTCAACACGTTGATAAAACTTGACCTCGGTTATTCTATATTGAACTAAGATTTATTAATACATGGTTTTTCATCTTTGAAACCTTTACTTTGTGAAAACACAAAAAGGTCGATTTTGCTTCTAGTTTTGGCATTAAGGACAACTTTGATGGGTCCTGCTTGAATACTGCAGTATTTAGAGAATGTAAATCTGACCTGATCTATTTTATGTCAAGTACAGTATTTAAAACACAGTTTGCCATTTTTGGAAACCATTAGTTTCTTAAAGCAAAACATGTGGATTCTTAGTTCTCTTAAAATGTTGAAATCATGTCTTGACTCAGTCCTTTGAAACATGTGTATCATTTTTAACTGTATGGTTACATTTCTACTTTTCAGTCATTTGTTCTGAAGTTTTTCTTGTGTCATTATGCTGATTATGTAGAAACTCAACTATGCACAAAAGTTGAAAATGAGCATAAACTTTTCATATTGCACAGATGAAATCGATGTATTGGGACTATTCTATTCTATTCTCACATTTTGTTTTCTTTTAGGTAGCCTTATGCCACTTTTTCTTTAACCTCCTTGGTATCCTCCTTTGGTATCCTGTACCAGCCACTCGTTTACCCATACGAATGGCCTGTGCACTAGGCAAGTGCACTGCTAGGTATATTTGTAAATATTTCTGATTTTATTGAAAAAAACCAAAATATCAACAAAGGACCCTGTATTATGAAATAATTGTAGTTACAAATAATAAAAAGAAATACTAAGTATATTAAACATTCACAGGTACCGCTGGTTTGCTGTCCTGTACCTCCTTCTGTGTTTCCTGCTGTTCCCATCAGTGGTGTTTGCTCTCTCTATGGCTGGCTGGAAGGTGATGACTGGAATTGGAATACCAGTCATTATAATGATTATATGTGTAACAACAATAAGCATCCTCCAAGCACAGAGGCCTAATTGGTTGCCGCAAAGACTACAGAACTGGGACTTTCTTCCTGTTTGGCTCACTTCGTTGCAGCCAATGGATGACCTTATTACCAGGGTGACTCTTTGGTGTGGACAAACCCGAGGTAGATATTCCCTTATTAATGCCTGACACCATTTATTCTTCCAGACATTTTACTACCAGGTATCTCTCTTTAAATTTGTTTTTTATTTTATTACAGGCTGGTGTTCAAAGAGAAATGACAAACCAGATAAAATAATGCAAGGCCCTACTATAAGAGCAGATTGGAAGGAGAATGTGGAATTCCCAGAGATTGATGAAAACCAGATAAATCAAAGAAAACTACACAATTTTAGTAGTTGGAAATTAGAACACAATGAACAAAGCAAAACACACAACTCAACAAGGAGTTTGACTTTAGAAAACAATTTGTCAGACTGCAAGAAACACACAGGCTTTGACAATTGGTGCACTAATCTTCAAAGCACTCACTTATAGTGCTTTTTTATGACCAAATGATCTAGAACCACATTGTACAGTATGAAGGTCTACATGCACATTGTTGGCTAAGAGGTGTGTTTTTATTCAGGAAAGTTGTTGGTTTTAAAGGTACAGTATGTAATATTTTTACATGTTTACTTTCAAATTCTGTGTATCCTGTTCAAAAACGTGTCCTTTTTAATGAATATTTCTCACCGTCTATTCTAAGTATTCCTATTAGGTTGAAACTTTTATATACATACATTTTTAGATACATAAACTGTCGTCAACCCTCCATAGTCATGGAGATATAATACACTGTGTTTCTCATCCTCTCTTGAAAACACCTATGTTCAAGAAGTTGTAGCAGTTCTCCCTCTAAACGTTGCGTGGGGGATGGCCCCAGTTCTCTCCATGGCAGCCTGGCTGGTTTGGGGGAATTCTGCTCTTTCGTCTTGGGTAACTTGCCCTACTTCAACCACATGTGACACAACTCCGCCTCTCTGTGCTCTACCTCGCTGTCCTCTCCCACGTCTTTGTCTGCTGCCTGTCTCCACTGATGCTAAATCATCGGATGATATCTGAATCCGTTTACAGGGGGGGGGGGGGGGGGATACTACAGACTCCACTACCTTGTATATATCTAAAATGGCAAATAATCAAATAAATAGTCTCAAATATATAAAATTTAAAAAATAAAAAACTATGTGGTTTACTTATTACAGTAGTTTGGAGACCTTACAAATTTGCTAGTTGCTGTTCGCCCTGAAATACAGCAAACATAATTAACATCAACATAGCTAACATAAAATAATAGTTTTTATTACTCAACACATATTTAGATATAAAAATAATAAAGATTAAAAGAGCGGATCTGATCTGGATTTGAAGCTGGAAGTCATTGATTACACGTTGCCTTTTTGATGCATGTGTGCTACTGTAGCTGCAATACCTACTCTGAACTGCCTGGCGCTAAGAAAAAAAATGTAACTTTTTTACACACTGGAGGCCTAAATAGCAACTCACCCCCGAATCAACTTTTTTTTGCTAATAAACTGTTATGAGTGTCTAATAGTGCTGCTTACATTTCTTCTCATTATTTTGGTATTTTAGTACATTTTAGTAAAAATATTAATTTTCTACCAAAAACCGCCAGGTGGCGCCCTCATCAGGTAAAAACTCTAAACTGCACTTGAATTTGAATTGAGCTTTGCTACTCAATCTGCGGTGATGGCTGACCAGCCACCCTGCCGCTGTGGAGTATAAAGCATGCCGAGCCTCCACCCATGCCTCCTCCACAGAACCTCCCTCCCTTTCCTCTTTTTCCTCTGGTGAAGGAGGTGGAGAGAAATCCATCCACCTCAGAAAGATAGCGCTGAGGAAAGGAGCTCACGTTGCTCTCTCATAGACGGTATATAAAGATGGATGGAGTCTCCGTGACGTCACCCGTCGGTTTCAGAAGAGCTGAATACAAGCCCAATGGGTGGTTCCCAACACTGCCATCTTGGTCACGTACGCGTCTCGTCACGGCCTAATACAAAATACAAAAAAAAGGGCAAAGAGATGAAGCTGAGAGTGGTGCTGTGCGGGTGGGGGCTTATGATTGACACCCATCAAACTTGGAGCCAATGTAGCTACAAGCTAACTGAGCTAACCTGGAGCTAACCTGGAGCTAACCGAAGCTAATGGAGGTTAGCGGGCCCTTTAAGCTAGAAAACCATGGTTGAGCGACTCTGCTACCCCTCTGCCTTCTAGGCAGATTCAATAATTTTGTCAAAAAAAAGCATTAAACCTTGTTGGTCCATAACTATGACTATGTGAATTTTAACTAAGGCACGTTTTAATAACCAATATGTAAAGAAGAAATGTGATCATTTCAACCCCTTTTTGACCAAGCAGCGTTATATTAAATGCACAGCAGAAATATAATTTTACTTAAAGAAAAAAATGTAGCAGAGACTTCTCGGGTGGTCTGTTAGTGCAATCAATACCACAGCAAGTCATCGTTTTCCAATAAGTGCAAGATTAACATCTGAACACGAATAAACATTGCAGATGCAACTGATGGTCAAGTTCAGAGAAACAAAATAGTAGAGACTGTTAACGTGAGGCTGAGGCTGAAGGCCTTCCCTGGAGCAAGCATTGGGGGGGCAAGCTGGCACTCGCGCTAGCGCTGATGGCTCATTTGAGACCTGTCAATCAAAACGACATGCCCCTTATTATTTATAGTTTCAAGCTTAAATTACATCAAAAAGGATCAGTTATAGAAAAAAAATTCACTCCCCTCAGAGTTGTCATGTAGGTAAACCTCACCTATTAAACCAAAAATGATTTTTTTGAACCAGGCTATAAACATGCTTTTTTCTGCTGTGAAGTTGCCATTTTTAACATGGGAGTCAATGGGAACTTGCTCCTAACTTCCTCCAGCTGAACAGAAACAAAACAGAAGTAATTACTTTTGGACCTAAAGAGGAACGATCAACAGTCAGCACACAGCTTCAGTTAATGCAGCTAGAAAATACTGATCCGGCCCGAAATCTAGATGTAGTTATGGACTCAGAGGTGAACCTCCAGGGTCACATAAAGGCAATCACAAGGTCAGCCTTCTATCACCTGAAGAACATTTCTAGGATTAAAGGACTGATGTTGCAACAGGACCTAAAAAACTCCTCCATGTGTTTATCTTTAGTTGGATTGATTACTGCAATGGTGTCCTCAATGGTCTGCCTAAAAAGTCCATCAGACAGCTGCAGCTGATCCAGAACGCTGCAGCTCGTGTCCTCACTAGAACCAGGAAAGTAGAGCACATCACCCAAGTTCTAAAGTCCTTAGACTGGCTCCCTGTAGCTCAGAGAATAGACTTCAAAATACTTTTACTAGTTTATAAATCACTGAATGGCTTTCCCTCATTCTTGTTCACGAATGAGGGAAAAATGGAGCGGGAGATCGATAGACTTGGTAGGGCATCTGCAGTTATACGGGCGCTGTACCGGTCTGTCGTGGTGAAGAGAGAGCTGAGCCGAAAGGCGAAGCTCTCGATTTACAGCTCGATCTACGTTTCTACCCTCATCTATGGTCACGAACTCTGGGTGGTGACCGAAAGAACGAGATCACGGATACAAGCGGCTGAAATTAGTTTCCTCTGTAGAGTGTCTGGGCTCTCCCTTGGAGACAGGGTGAGAAGCTCATTCATCCGGAGGGGGCTCAGAGTATTGCCGCTGCTCCTCCACATCGAGAGGAGTCAGTTGAGGTGGCTTGGGCATCTGGTCAGAATGCCTCCTGGACGCCTCCCTGGTGAGGTGTTTCGGGCATGTCCCATCGGGAGGAGGCCCAGGGGAAGGCCCAGGACACGCTGGAGGGACTATGTTTCTTGGCTGGCCTGGGAGCACCTTGGGATTCCTCCCGAAGAGCTGGAACAAGTGGCTGGGGAGAGGGAAGTCTGGCTGTCCTTGCTTAAGCTGCTGCCCCCGCGACCCGACCCCGGATAAGCGGAAAAAAACGGATGGATGGATGGATGAATGGCTTAGCACCAAAGGATATTGAAGATCTACTGTTAATGTACCAACCCCCCAAGACCACTCAAGTCCTCTAATTCCAGTCTACTCAACATCCTTAGAATTAGAACCAAACATGGAGAAGCAGCTTTCGGTTTCTATGTTCCTCTAATCTGGAACAAACTTCCAGACAACTGCAAAGCTGCTGAAACACTGAGTTCTTTTAAATCATGGCTAAAAACCCATTTGTTTAGAGCTGCCTTTGAGTAATGTTTTCATGTATCATATGTTTTGTGTGTGCTTCTTGCTTTATTGCTGTTTTTACTTTATCCTAAATTTGTGTAATGTTCTTAGGTGTCATAAGCTTTGTCTGTGTTTTATTGGTATTTTTACTTTATCCCCTAATAATGTAAAGAACCTTGAATTACCTTGTTGTTGTGCTATACAAATAAAATTGCCTTGCCTCTCTGGAGCCAGTCCCTAGTGGATGAGGGGGGAACTGTAATCTTTGTCACTTCCAGGTAGTTTGTCCCTTGGTGCCACTGCAGCAGTGTGGCTGTCAACATGTCAATCACATGCAGACCACGCCCAACCCTCTCCACTCAAGCTTTTGCTGTTCCGCGAGGCAACACCTCCTTTTGGCGCATTTTTCAAACAGGAAATGTGGGAGGAAGGAAGACTCTGGTAAGGGGGTGAGTTGCTCTTAAAAGTAAAACCCCTGTGCACATACCGAGACTGCAATATATATACATGAAAAGACAAAATAAAAAAAAACAATTTCCTAAAACCAAGTTAAAAGTTAGATTTAGGAATCAAATAATTAACATTCTGAGAGGTAGTTCAGAGTGTGAGCTTTCTTTTTTATGTTTCAGACAATCCCAAATGCTGAATCAGAACTGATACATCTAACAGAACATTTTGTTAGGGCTTTTATATTTACCCCAAATAACATAAGCAGTTGTGATAGGGTATACAAATATTCAGAATTGTGCAACAGAACTATCTGCAAAAGCAATCTTTGGTGCTTGTTTTGTAGTTTAAGTGCCTTGTTATTGTGGGCAAATAAAGCTCAAGGGTCAAGAAAATTAGAATACTTAACAGTGTGGTTTGTGTCGTGACTGAAATGCAAGCTTGTCTCTTGACATACTGGAACAAACAGACATTATAGCTGTGGTGAGCAAAATAACCTGTGGTTTTTTAAAACTGTTGTTCTCTTGCTTGGTTTAAATTTGTTTCGCTTCGGTTCCCGTGTGAACATTAGAAGATGCTGTAAGTAAGATACACAGGAAACATAAAAAAAAAACATCGTGAACATAATCATTTAAAAGTAGCTGATCTGTTTGAATATATGTTGTAATTTTACATTAATAAAACTGCAAACTTTGCATGACATTAAAAACCCTTAACATTAAAATTGTTTTTCAAAAAATCGATAATTGTAAATGCCTTGCACTTGTATAGCACTTTATTTAGTCCTTGAGGACCCCAAAGGACTTCACACTACATTCAGCCATTCACGCACACATTCACACACTGGTGATGGCAAGCTGCATTGTAGCCCCGGGGCACACTGACAGAAGCGAGCCAGGTTACAAGACAAACTCCTAACTCCTCAGTCACAGTCAAATATCTGGTGTTTTAATATTTATTTCCTAAATACTTTTTTATGTCAGGGCAAGAACATCAAAGTCAGAGAAAAAACTGAATAAGTTGCAGAAGATGTCTGTCTCTCTTGCGACCAGCTCTGGCCCTTCTGGAGCTTCTAGTGAATCAACAAAGATGCTTGACTAGTTAAAAAGCCTTCTGTCATCTTCAATAAAATATGCTAATAAAGCAACAGTCTCTTCAGTTCAATGTATCTGCAACCCTGCTGTAAAAGCATCACATCAAAGAAAGTCTTTTGTGCTTGTACAATAAAAGGTGATTTCTGTAACAGAGGAATTTTGTATTTTGGAAGAGGCGAGGCGAGGCAAGGCAAGGCAAGGCAAGGCAAGGCAATTTTATTTGTATACACTTTCAACAACAGGGTAATTCAAGGAACATTACATGATTTGGTGATAAAGAAAAACATAGAATACAACATTGGAAATTAAAAGCAGTAATTTTGCACGGGACACACACAACACAATAAAGCACGAAAAACAGCAATAAAGCATGAATACATATGATACATATGACATTATTTATTTACTCTAAGGCAATTCTAAACAGATGAGTTTTTAGTTTTAATTTAAGCAGCTCTGTGTTTCAGCAGCAGCGTTTTGGATCAGCTGGAGCTGTCTGACTGACTTTTTAGGCAGACCTGTGAGGATGTTGTTGCAGTAATCAATATGACTAAAGATAAATGCATGGATGAGGTTTTTCAAGGTCTCATGCAACATCAGTCCTTTAATCCTAGAAATATCCTGCAGGTGATGGAAGGTTGACCTTGTGATTGCCTTTGTGTGACCTTGGAAGTTCAGGTCTGAGTCCATTACTACACCTAGGTTTTGGGCCTGATCATTAGTTTCTCACTGTATTAATTGAAGCTGTATTCTGACTCTTGATCGTTCCTGAGTAATTATTTCAGTTTTGTTTCTGTTCAGCTGGAGAAAGTTATGGCACATCCATCCTTTTATTTGGTCGATGCATTGATTTAGTATTTGAATGGGTTCAAAGTCACCTGGTGACATTATAATGTAAAGCTGAGTATCCTCCGCGTAGCTATGGTAGCTAATGTTATTGGTTGCTATAATCTGGCCTAGTGGGAGCATGTAGATATTAAATAGGAGAGGCCCTAAGATGGAGCCCTGGGGCATCCCACATGTGATTTCTGTTCGTTCTGATGAAAAGTTTCCCATTGAAACAAAGAAGTCTCTGTTCTTTAGGTAGGACTCCAACCAGCCAAGTACTGTACCAGAGAGTCCAACCCAGCTCTCCAGTCGTTCTAATAGTATTTCGTGATCAACAATATCAAATGCTGCACTGAGGTCCAACAGAACCAGCACTGTGGTTCTACCACAGTCTGTATTTATGCGGATGTCATTGAATACTTTGACGAGGGCAGTCTCAGTGCTGTGGTGTGCACGGGAAACAGACTGAAAAACATCAAAATGGTTTGTCATTTTAGGAAGCTATTTAATCGGTGAAACACAGCTTTTTCAATAATCTTACTGATGAATGGAAGATTTGAGATCGGCCTGTAGTTCTGCATTAATGTGTTGTCCAGATTCTTCTTCTTTAGCAGTGGTTTAATAACTGCTGTCTTCAAAGCCTGGGGGAAGACACCTGACAGGAGGGATGAGTTAACTATTTTAATCAGATCAGACCCAATGACAGGAATAACTTTATTTAGAAAAGCTGTGGGTAGGATATTAAGGCTGCAAAAGGAGGAGCTTAATTGGATAATGATTTTTTTCAAGTTTATTTGGTTTAATTCATGGAATTCAGACATTTTCTCCACATTGGTGTTGATTGGAGATAGCATTGGTAGTCAGTTCGGTATTGTGGTACAGATTGACCCTCTAATTGTTATAATCTTTTCAGTGAAAAAGCTTACAAATTAATTGCAGATCATGTTAGAATTTAGTTCATGGGCTACTGTCACTAATGGATTAGTTAGTCTTTCCACTGTTGCAAAGAAAGTCTGCGCGTTATTAATGTTTCTGTTGATGATCTCAGAAAAGAACGATTCCCTTGCATCTTTTAGAGTTGATTGATATCTGTTCAGTCTGTCGATCTCACAGAGAACCTGGAGTCAGGTTTTCCGCCATTTTCTCTCGGCTCGTCGACATTGCCTTTTTCACTACTTACCAATGGATTACTAGTCCACGGAGACTTCTTTCTACCTGAGACTACTTTTACTTTAGTTGGAGCAATGGAATCAGTAATGGCTGAGATTTTCGCAAGGAAATTATCTATCCGGCTTGTTTACTGAGTTTGAGTTGGGAGATGAGGGGGATGCGGTGGGAGGGTAAATTCGTTTAAAAGTGTCAACTGACCTGTTACGTCGAAAGCGCTTTTTTATAATGGTCTTACTGTGGCTGGATAATTTCGCAGAGATGGTACTTTCAAAGAAAACACAGAAACGGTCAGATAATGCAATATCAATTACCAAGATGTTGGATACATTTAAACCTTTGCTGATAATTATGTCTAAGATTATCTGGATTTTTTCTGATATTTCTCTCACTGTATTTCTGTAGCAGCTATAAACTCTGATGTTCTTGCTACAAAAAGCCTCAATTCTATTAATTGATCTGTCTTGTATGATAACAGTCTTTGCTGGGGGGGGCTCTTACTTTGTTATGTGTCCCGGGGGCTGCGTCATCTTTTGGGGGAACTCAGGGCTGCGAATATGTTTTTCAGCAGGATTCCAGGTGGAGTAATATCTCCTGTTTTGGGCTAAAACCTCTTTTGTTTCCTGTTAGCAGAGGCGGCAGGCATGGGTTCAGAGCTTTACCTGTGCTGGAGTTTCTTTTGTTTATTCTTCCTTGGAGAACAGGCAGGGGTTGATGATTCCGTGCACTTTAAAGCCGGCCAGTGTTCCTCAAAGTGGGGTGTTCTTCCTGTTAAGCGTCTGTTGGCTAAGGGAGTAGCGTTGTCCTGTGTTTTCTCTGCGACACGGTTAGACCGATGTGACACTGGGCTGCCAGGTTGTTCCTCCCTGCGTGTAGTCATCAGTAAAGTTGTATCGTTTCCATAACCAGTTTTGAGATCCAAATTAATTTCGAGATGGCATAACTTAGTCTCAATGTCTTCCATTCAGTGGAGCAGTTTCTCAAAATCCTCAGATGAGCAAAATGCCATGTTGATAATCCACAGTCCATCAAAAAGTAATCCAAGAAGAGATCTGGTCTAATACAGTAACTCCAGTGGCTTAGGTTATCCTGAGTTATCTCTGTAGTTATGCTGCTATAAGCTCAGACTGTTGGAGGACATACTGACCACCTTTCTTCACTCTGCTACTTTCCTTTTCTACTACTTTCCACTTGTATTGTATGCTGTTATTTCGACTGTTAACTTTGTTTTCTCTTTTTTTTTGTTTCTGTGTTTTTCTCTCCATAGATGGTACACCTGGTCTGGTATCCTGCTTAGCTACAATGCCCTGCTGGACGGGGGGCATCGACTGGGATGATGGTCTCGGTGGCTGAACATCCCCCGTGTCCTGTTATCAACTTTTTACTTTCTTTAATATAGAAAGTAGTCTTACATCAGTTCTTTTGTTCCTTCTGTGTTTCTGAACTGTCTTCTCAAACCCCCAGATGGTTGTGGAAGATGGCCGCTTGTACTGAGACAGGTTCGACTGGAGGTTTCTTACTGTTAAAGGGGAGTTTTTGCTCTCCACTGTCCCTACATGCTTGCTCAGTACGAGGGATTGCTGAGGGATTGCTGTGGCTGGAAGTCTGCATCAACGGGACGCAACCTCCAGTCAATGACTCGATCCAATCTTCTGGGATTCCTTAAATAGGAAACTAACTAAAAATTTTAACTAATTTGAATGTCTCTATGATTGTATTGAAATGACTTTTCTTGTAAATTGTCTTGAGATGACATCTGTTGTGAAACGGCGCTATATAAATAAACTGAATTGAAATCCAGTTCATGTTCATGTTTCATGATGTTAAATCCATGTAGCACTTTCTACATACACATTTACTCGGTTTTGTAGAAGTTACAGAGGTATTTTCTTCATCATCGCTGCTACTCTCCAAATCCGTGTACGTTACTACTTTCTAATTACGGTCAAAACAAACTAGTGCCGAATTAAAAACATCAATCATAAAAAAAGCGCTATTACAAAAAGAGAACTTTGGATTTGGAACTCAGTACAAATATATTTATTTTATGAAGCACACAGTACGTAGATGCCAAAGATTGGAAGAGATTAAACAAAAACCGGGAAGCCCTTTTGGCCTATTCTGTATGTTGTTTGGAATGTGGATCTACTTCCTGGTTTGTGTAGACACTAGATAACAAATACTTATTACTGCCCATAGCATCCTGGAACACTTCTGTTATGAAGTTTGCATGTGTTTTTGGATTTACATGTGTTTTGGGATTTGCATGTGTTTTTGCAAGTGTTTTTGGATTTTCATGTGTTTTGGGATTTGCAAATGTTTTGGGATATGCATGTGTTTTGGACTTTGCATGTGTTTTGGGATTTGCACATGCATTTTTGATTTTGCATTTGTTTTTGGATTTGCATGTGTTTTGGTTTTTTCATGTGTTTTGGATTTTTTATGTGTTTTGGATTTTTTATGTGTTTTGGGATTTGTAAGTGTTTCTGGATTTTGCATGTGCTTTTGGGATTGCAAGTGTTTTGTCTTTGGGGCCTCTGTAGACATCAGACAAGAGAGCAGTGTAAAGAATCCTGAACATTTCTAAATAAAAGACATGCAGATTTTCAATTGCTTAACTATAAAACACAAAACGTTATTACCTGTGAGACCAGGGTTGAAGTCAGTCGATCTGAGGGACTAATTTGTTGGTTTTTATCATGGACTACGAGAATTGAATCGTCGAAGAGGAGAATCACCCAATTTATATAATACCAGTAATCATTTTTACAAGGACAACATGAAAAAAGAGAAGACATGCACAGAAATATCTGCAGTTTTGGGAGTGGATGGTGAGTTTATGATACCTGTTAACTTAGAAACGTACTTTTTTTCTCCCTGTATGTCTCCCTTTAAAGTGCCCCTGACATGAAGTTCCCCGTGACGTTTGGGCCCTTTTTAGTCACACTCTAAGTTCCTTAATACTGTATCAAAGGATTGTTAGCCGTAGCTCAGCCTTTTTGTAGAATTGCAGCCCCTACTAGGTGGCCCTTCTTTTAGCATTAGCACAGAACGACCGAGTTTTGGTGGGCGGGGCCCAAGCCATGCGCCTCTATTGTCAATTGAGTCTCTAACATCCGCATCTGATGAAACATTGACAGACATGCATTTGCGCACCACAAATTGCCCAAATTCCAATATTACCCTATGTATGAAATGTAATTAGGTTTAGGCCTAATTACATTGTGTGTTGAACAAAAATCTATTTACAAATTACAGGCCTAATAAAATATATGATCATCCATCCACACATCCATCCGTCCTCATTACGTCTCTAGCTTCACCACGACACTAATGGCTTAGTCATCGGCTACTGTTATGGCGACTGTAATGGCATTTCAATTTGATCTGTAATCTGATCCGGACGGCGAGGCACCTGAGGAGGAACCAGAAAGGTAGAAGACGTCTTCCACAGGTGATCCAGACAGACATGCTGTGCACGGAGGGAAGGGGCTGTCTCTGTGTGTGTGTATGTGTGTGTGTGTGGGGTGTGTGTGTGTGTGTGTGTGTGTGTGTTCTTGTATTGCTATCCTATTTAGGACCTTCTCTGGCATATTCACTAACCTTCTGAGGACCGATGGACCTTGTAGGGACCAAAGCCTGGTTCTAATATGGTGGACCCCCTTTTTTAGAGTTAGGTGTTAGGTTTAGAGGTATGGTGTGAATTATGTTTTGGTTAAGGTTAGGGCTAGGAATAAACTGGTAATGGTTAGGGTTAGGGTAAGGGTCTGGGTTAGGCATAAATGGAGGTATTAAAATGAATGGAAGTCAATATAAAGTCCTAATATGGGTAGCAATACGGACTTGGGTGTGTGTGTGTGTGTGTGTGTGTGTGTGTGTGTGTGTGTGTGTGTGTGTGTGCGTGTGTGTGTGTGTGTGTGTGCGAGAACGCGTGAGTGACAGAGACGAAAAAAGAGCAGGGAATGAATGCGCTGCGTGTTTTAAATAGCATAAAAAAGAAAAACGAAACGCAATATGTAGCAGTCGGTGTTGGAATTAAATTTTTTTTTGGTCTGTGTTGAATCTGTGGTGGTCGGAGTTTAATCTGTGGCGCACCGCCACAGATTCGTCATGTGTGGGAAACACTGGTATATAACAGCTGAAGGACATTATTGCGGAAATATAGGCTACTTACTTGTATAGGGATATTTGCTGGTTCACGGAGGGTTGGTATTGATCCTGGCAAAGGTTTAAGACGATCTGTGAATCCACTACTGTATTGTCCCATCCATCCATCCATCCATTTTCTTCCGCTTATCCGGGGTCGGGTCGCGGGGGCAGCAGCCTAAGCAAAGAGACCCAGACTTCCCTCTCCCCAGCCACTTGTTCCAGCTCCTCGGGAGGAACCCCAAGGCGCTCCCAGGCCAGCCGAGAAACATAGTCCCTCCAGCGTGTCCTGGGCCTTCCCCTGGGCCTCCTCCCGGTGAGACGTGCCTGAAACACCTCACCAGGGAGGCGTCCAGGAGGCATCCTGACCAGATGCCCGAGCCACCTCAACTGACTCCTCTCGATGTGGAGAAGCAGCGGCTCTACTCTGAGCCCCCTCCGGATGACTGAGCTTCTCACCCTATCTCTAAGGGAGAGCCCAGACACTCTGCGGAGGAAACTCATTTCAGCCGCTTGTATCCGTGATCTCGTTCTTTCGGTCACCACCCAGAGTTCGTGACCATAGATGAGGGTAGGAACGTAGATCGACCGGTAAATCGAGAGCTTCGCCTTTTGGCTCAGCTCTCTCTTCACCACGACAGACCGGTAGAGCGCCCGCATAACTGCAGATGCCCCACCAATCCGTCTATCGATCTCCCGCTCCATTTTTCCCTCACTCGTGAACAAGACCCCCAGATACTTAAACTCCTCCACTTGGGGAAGGACCCCATCCCCGACCCGGAGGAGGCACCCCACCCTTTTCCGGCTCAAGACCATGGCCTCGGATTTGGAGGTGCTGATTCTCATCCCAGCCGCTTCACACTCGGCTGCGAACAGCTCCAGCGAAAGCTGTAGATCACGCTCCGATGAAGCCAACAGGACCACATCATCTGCAAAAAGCAGAGACCCGATCCTGAGGCCACCAAAACGGATCCCCTCAACGCCTTGGCTGCGCCTAGAGATCCTGTCCATAAAAGTTAGGAACAGGATCGGTGACAAAGGGCAACCTTGGCGGAGTCCAACTCTCACTGGAAACAAGCCCGACTTAGTGCCGGCAATGCGAACCAAACTCTGGCACCGGTCGTACAGGGACCTAACAGCCCGTATCAAGGGGCCCGGTACCCCATACTCCCGGAGCACCCCCCACAGGGCCCCCCGAGGGACACGGTCGAACGCCTTCTCCAAGTCCACAAAACACATGTAGACCGGTTGGGCGAACTCCCACGCACCCTCCAGGACCCTGCTGAGGGTGTAGAGCTGGTCCAGTGTTCCACGGCCAGGACGAAAACCGCATTGTTCCTCCTGGATCCGAGGTTCGACTATCCGTCGGACCCTCCTCTCCAGAACCCCTGAATAGACCTTACCAGGGAGGCTCAAAAGTGTGATCCCCCTGTAGTTGGAACACACCCTGTGGTCCCCCTTTTAAAACAGGGGGACCACCACCCCGGTCTGCCAATCCAAGGGAACTGCCCCCGATGTCCACGCAATATTGCAGAGCCGCGTTAACCAACACAGCCCCACAACATCCAGAGCCTTGAGGAACTCCGGTCGAATCTCATCCACCCCCGGAGCCTTGCCACCGAGGAACTTTTTAACGACCTCGGTGACCTCAACACCAGAGATTGGAGAGCCCGACCCCAAGTCCCCAAACCCTGCTTCCAGATTGGAAGGCGTGCTGGTGGGATTGAGGAGGTCTTCGAAGTATTCCATCCACCGACCCAAAACGTCCCGCGTCGAGGTCAGCAGCACACCATCCCCACTGTAAACAGTGTTGGTGGCAGACCGCTTGCCCCCTGAGACGCCGGATGGTGGACCAGAATCGCTTCGAAGCCGTACGGAAGTCGTTTTCCATGGTCTCTCCAAACTCCTCCCACGCCCGAGTTTTTGCCTCAGCAACCATCCGAGCCGCATCCCGCTTGGCCTGTCGGTACCTATCAGCTGCTTCAGGGGTCCCACAAGCCAAAAAGACCCGGTAGGACTCCTTCTTCAGCCTGACAGCATCCCTTACCGCCGGTGTCCACCAGCGGGTTCGGGGGTTGCCGCCGCGACAGGCACCGACCACCTTGCGGCCACAGCTTCGGTCAGCCGCCTCGGCAATGGAGGCGCGGAACATGGTCCACTCGGACTCGATGTCCCCCGCCTCCCCCGGGACGTGTTCAAAGTTCTGCCGGAGGTGTGAGTTAAAGCTCCTTCTGACAGGAGACTCTGCCAGACGTTCCCAGCAGACCCTCACAACACGTTTGGGCCTTCCAGGTCTGTGCGGCGTCCTCCCCCACCATCGGAGCCGACTCACCACCAGGTAGTGGTCAGTGGACAGCTCTGCCCCTCTCTTCACCCGAGTGTCCAAAACATGCGGCCGCAGATCAGATTAGACAACAACCAAGTCGATCATTGAGCTGCGGCCTAAGGTGTCCTGGTGCCAAGTGCACATATGGACACCTTTATGCTTGAACAAGGTGTTCGTTATGGACAATCCATGACGAGCACAGAAGTCCAATAACAAGACACCACTCGGGTTTAGATCGGGGGGGCCATTCCGCCCAACCACACCCCTCCAGGTCTCACTGTCATTGCCCACGTGAGCGTTGAAGTCCCCCAGCAGAACAAGGGAGTCCCCAGGAGGAGCACTCTCCAGCACCCCCTCCAAAGACTCCAAGAAGGGTGGGTAATCTAATCTGCTGTTTGGCGCGTAAGCACAAACAACAGTCAGGACCCGTCCCCCCACCCGAAGGCGGAGGGAGGCTACCCTCTCGTTCACCGGGGTAAACCCCAACGTACAGGCGCCGAGATGGGGGGCAACAAGTATGCCCACCCCAGCTCGGCGCCTCTCAGCGGGGGCAACCCCAGAGTGGAAGAGAGTCCAACCCCTCTCGAGGAGACGGGTTCCAGAGCCAGAGCCCTGCACCGAGGTGAGTCCGACGATGTCCAGTCGGAACCTCTCAACCTCGCACACCAGCTCCGGCTCCTTACCCACCAGAGAGGTGACGTTCCACGTCCCGAGAGCCAGCTTCTGCAGCCGAGGATCGGACCGCCAAGGTCCCCGCCTTTGGCCGGCGCCCATCCTGCACAGCACCCGACCCCTATGGCCCCTCCCACAGGTGGTGAGCTCATGGGAAGGGGGGCCCATGTTACCTCTTCGGGCTAAGCCCGACCGGGCCCCATGGGTAAAGGCCCGGCCACCAGGCGCTCGCCAACGTGCCCCACCTCCAGGCCTGGCTCCAGAGGGGGGCCCCGGTGACCCGCGTCCGGGCGAGGGAACACTGAGTCCATCTGTCGATTTCATCATAGGGGTCTTTTGGGCTGCACTTTGTCTGATCCCTCACCTAGAACCAAATTGCCATGGGTGACCCTACCAGGAGCAAAAGCCCCCGACAACATAACTCCTAGGATCATTGGGACACTCAAACCCCTCCACCACGATAAGGTGGCAGCCCAGGGAGGGGACTGTATTGTCCCAAGTTAATAAAACATTCGTCATAGAAATGTTTGCCACAAATGACCGCGCGCTTCGGGAGTCGGTCGGGTACATTCCCTGCATAAATAAAGTCCATCCACAAGCTTTTCAGTGGCTCGGAAGTGAGGAGGACAGTGTCGATGCGGTCTGGACTCCATGCTGTCGGTTTGTTGTTTGCCTTTTACCTTAGCTCTCGTTTTTTAGGTTGTAATATGCGCTGCGGTGGGAGGGACTGGGAGAGTGTAGTTCAGAGAAGGGGGTAATTGGCTGGAACTCAGTGACGACATATGCCAAAACGTGAGGTCATATGCCGAACTGCAAAACAGCCCGTTTCTGAGTGCTAATTTCACTATGTAGGCAGACATCCCCAGGGACAAAGGAAACACTAATCAGTAGTTTTAACCCCTTAGGGGACATAGGCAGGCTGGGGAAACTAACAAATATGACCAAAAAACTCAAAAAATTCAAATTTCATGCCAGGGGCACTTTAAGTTATGTAATGGCAATTCTCCTGTGATAAAATACTCCCAGGGGGAAGGGACAACTGCCGAGCTCTTGAATAAAACACGTCTATTACATTACGTGCTGCTTACGCGTCCGGTGGAAAGCGGGGATCGGTTAGAACTTCATCAAGTTGTCCTGACTTTGTCTAAATGTATAGAAATACTACTGTATAATTTGCATATATATCTTTTCATGCAAAAACAAAGTTTTATATTATGTTTTTAACGTAACTGATTAAAGGTAATACAAATGTTTTGCAACTTCACTGAAACCTGGTGATTTTACCGGTGAATTTAAAATAGAACTGCTACCATGTTTTTATGTTTCATATTAAGTGGTTACACAAACCTGAGGAGGTTTTCTTCCTTCCTAAATAGTAATTAAACAGTTTTTCATTTTACAAGAGTAGTCAATCCATTCCTTTCTCAGGGTATGACATATTAACCAGTTCTGCATTTCAGTCACTTTGTGTGATCTTTGAGATGAAACATCTGCAAAGCCTGAAATGGAAACTCTCTTCTCTGAGTAAAGAATGAAGATTTTCCATCGCCTTTGTACAGGCATTTTTTGTGGGCTTTGTATGTTGTCCCCGTGCAAGAGTGTGCTCCTCCCACAGTCCAAAAACATTATAACAAGACTAACTAAGGGGTTTTTAAATGTCCCCAGTCATGGCCAAAAGTTTTGAGAATCACATAAATATTGGAAATTGGAAAAGTTGCTGATTAAGTTAGTAATAGCAATTGTCATATACTCCAGAATGTTATGAACAGTGATCAGATGAATTGCATAGTCCTTCTTTGACATGATAATTACACTGCATTTCATTGCTGTCATTAAAGGACCTGCTGAGATCATTTCAGTAATCGTCTTGTTAACTCAGGTGAGAATGTTGACGAGCACAAGGCTGGAGATCATTATGTCAGGCTGATTGGGTTAGAATGGCAGACTTGACATGTTAAAAGGAGGGTGATGCTTGAAATCATTGTTCTTCCATTGTTAACCATGGTGACCTGCAAAGAAACCCGTGCAGCCATCATTGCGTTGCATAAAAATGGCTTCAGAGGCAAGGATATTGTGGCTACTAAAATTGCACCTAAATCAACAATTTATAGGATTATCAAGAACTTCAAGGAAAGAGGTTCAATTCTTGTTAAGAAGGCTTCAGGACGTCCAAGAAAGTCCAGCAAGCGCCAGGATCGTCTCCTAAAGAGGATTCAGCTGCGGGATCGGAGTACCACCAGTGCAGAGCTTGCTCAGGAATGGCAGCAGGCAGGTGTGAGCGCATCTGCATGCACAGTGAGGCGAAGACTTTTGGAAGATGGCCTGGTGTCAAGAAGGGCAGCAAAGAAGTCACTTCTCTCCAAAAAAAAACCATCAGGGACAGATTGATCTTCTGCAGAAAGTATGGTGAATGGACTTCTGAGGACTGGGGCAAAGTCATATTCTCCGATGAAGCCTCTTTCCGATTGTTTGGGGCATCTGGAAAAAGGCTTGTCCGGAAAAGAAAAGGTGAGCGCTACCATCAGTCCTGTGTCATGCCAACAGTAAAGCATCCTGAGACCATTCATGTGTGGGGTTGGTTGTCATCCAAGGGAGTGGGCTCACTTACAATTTTGCCCAAAAACACAGCCATGAATAAAGAATGGTACCAAAACACACTCCAACAGCAACTTCTTCCAACAATCCAACAACAGTTTGGTGAAGAACAATGCATTTCCATCACGATGGAGCACCGTGCCATAAGGCGAAAGTGATAACTAAGTGGCTCGGGGACCAAAACGTTGACATTTTGGGTCCATGGCCTGGAAACTCCCCAGATCTTAATTCCATTGAGAATTTGTGGTCAGTCCTCAAGAGGCGGGTGGACAAACAAAAACCCACTAATTCTGACAAACTCCAAGAAGGGATTATGAAAGAATGGGTTGCTATCAGTCAGGATTTTGCCCAGAAGTTGATTGAGAGCATGCCCAATCGAATTGCAGAGGTCCTGAAAAAGAAGGGCCAACACTGCAAATACTGACTCTTTTGCATAAATGACATGTAATTGTCAATAAAAGCCTTTGAAACATATAAAGTGCTTGTAATTATATTTCAGTACATCACAGAAACAACTGAAACAAAGATCTAAAAGTAGTTTTGCAGCAAACTTTGTGAAGACTAATATTTGTGTCATTCTCAAAACTTTTGGCCACAACTGTACATCTCCATAAAAGTTTCTCTTAAAGCCCTCTCAAGCCTCTGCAAGTCAACCAAAGGTTGACAACAGCTCCACTGGTTATACTGAAACAGGCCAATGACAGATTACAATGCCTCATGCAAATGTATTGGACCAAGACAACCAACAGGGTGCAATAGGTTACTAATCGGGAGTTTTGGATGCGGTAAAAGAAGACATTTTTGGTACAGTAGTTTGCTAAGGCTATGTCCAAATTCAGGGGGTGCATGCTTAGAAGGCCGGAGTTTAAGGACAGATACGTCACAGAGGCTGTCCAAATTCGAAGACTCCTTAAAATGCGGCCCACAAATCCGTACTTCTTTTCCCCAATTTGAAGGATGGGTCCGGTGTATCTTTCAACGCTCTCCATATCTCAAAATGCATTGTGGGAGATTTTTGTTCCAGCAACAATGGCGGACGAAGCAGCAGCCGAAGCGGGAGGGGAGTACAGTTTTAAATGTATGCATATTAAAATCTGGTGGTACAAAATGTGTTGTTTGGCGTTTGTTGTTGTTATAGACATGTATTTTAAAAGTATTTTGTTAATCAACACTCGTAAACGAGCTCGTATGTTGGTCTAATGGTTGTCCGTGTATTGCCCTGCTTATATACAGTGTTGGAAGGTATTTTCACTCTAATTTAAAGGAACAGACACCCATTTAATTTTATGACCCCTAGACTCTCTCGGGCTCTTGTTTCACCTTCCAGCATGCTCGTTCATTTCTGTAAAGAGGAGCAATAAGAAACAACAGACAACAGTTATAGATTTTAACAGCGAGACGTAGTTCACCGGACTCAGTTCTCCTTAAGTGAGCGCAGTTCTACGTCAGCACAGAGTTTTTATTGAACCATGGCATGAAACCCCTCCCACATCGACCTTTGTTCACAGAATAATGATCAATGCTTCTTGACATAAGGCAACGCGTGATGTACTACATTCTTCTTGATTGTTCACTGTTTCTGTCAGGTTCCACTTAATTTCCTTCCCCTCTGTACCCCAAGCTGCTTTCTTGTTTTGTCCCTCTTGTTTGTGTTTAAACTTAGTTCTTTTCCTTATCTAGTTTTTTCATGTTAGATTATTCCTTGTCTTTATTAGTTTGTTCTGGCACTTCCTTGTTTCTGTATCTTCTTGCTCTTAGATGTTTTCACGTTTTGTTTGTGTCCTCATTTGTTTCCTTAGTTTATTCCCTCTAGATAGTTTACTAATTTATTTCTTCGTTCTGCTCTCTAGTATTTCCTTAGTTTTCCTTCCTAGACTTATTATCTTTAGTTTCTAGTTTCTTAAGAGTTTTCTGTCTTCCTAGCCATTCTACCTCTCGTCCCTGCTGTTGATTGTTTCCACCTGCTCTCTCCCTCTCACCTGCATCTGATTCCCCTAACTGGTCATTGGTCTCCTCTCACTTCCTCATTTCCTCCCCAGTATATATTCTGCTCTCATTCTGTCACTACTCGCTGGTCCGTCGTCATTCTTTCCCTGTCTTGTTCTTGATTCCTGCCCAGTTCCTATTTTTCCCTCATCTCTGCGTTTTTGATTTTCCTAGTTCTGTAAGTTTTTGCTCCTTGTTTTTGTTAACAATTAAATCATTTAAGTTTTATTTTTGCTGCCTTTGGGTCCTACTTAACACACAAACATGACAGTTTCTAAGTGTTTCCACATGCACTACAGAATTAAACCCCCATACAACATTTACAGAATTTTTATCTCTTCAACAGCTAATTTCGGTTTTTGCAAATAAAGCAAAAAGATTACTCCTTTTGGGAGAAATTATTACCTCGTTACCGGTTCAAAATTGGGCCACGGTGGCATGGAGGTAAAATAATAAATCCAGTTACACACCTTATGCTTAGAGAAGTCTTAGGGGATGTTTACACAACAAGTTGCCGGTTTTGTTTGAATACGCGAGTGAAAACGCACTGTGTTTACACGACAGGACGCTCGATGGAAAATGATATAGTACATATGCCTTTAGATGGCAGTGTGCCCCGTTCATGCAGTGTTCCAAGGTTTCCCCCTCACAACCCGGGAAATAAACATTTCATGATAACTAACAATGGCGGTCTCTGCGCGTACAACTGAAGCCTGATCTCTAAGTTTTGCTTACAGAGACCAAATAATCAAATAATACTCATCGCTCGTGGTGTTCCAGCTAGTGAGTTCCGTCCTTGCTGTCCTGCCTCAGCTCCTTTTATGTGCAGCCTAACCAGTTTTTGCGCACCTGTAACAAAGCAGCTAATTGCTGCGCTACTCCTGACTCATCCAGATAAGTTCAGTTTCTCTCTTGGAGCTTCACAGAGGGAAAAACAATGCAAACAAAACCAAAACACATCAAATCCACACAAACAAACCAAAATAAATTCAAAAATATAAACATATTTCCCACTGCGCAACACACACGCATTGGTTAGCCTATATTCTCAATGTTTACAGAGCAGTCCCTGCAAAGTTTTGTTAAACTATAGAAGAGACTATAGGATTAGTGTATGTTTGACAGTGTGGGGATATGATCCTTAAATGACATTCTGGTCCACACTTCTTACCAGTTGGTGGCAGTAACGCACCAATTCGTTGTTTGCCAGCCATGAATAATTATCAAGAAGAAGAAGAAGCACGCTATTAAGAGCATGCTAACTGGTAGTCATGATGTAAACATTCGGAGAAAGGAATTTACAAAGGTTTTTAGCGGCAGAGTTGGATTGAGGAGGACTTGCAGACTAAGTACTTTATTGGAGTACATTAACTAGACATAAAAGGATTGTTTTTGTTCGAGATGATGGCTCTGTGGATATGCAGGCACAGCTAAGAACGGTGAGTTGGACATTACATTATTTTTCTTTCTGAGTGTATCAGGACAGTTTCAGCAGCGAGTAGCGTCACTGATCAAAGCAGCAGAAAAATAAGAGAATCATCATGGAAGAAGCAGGGCTTGTTGCTGTGTTTTCTTTTTGCTGTTATTAACGGGTTTGCGAGTAAGTCTTCTTATTTTTACAAAGCTGGTTGTTTGGCGACGACTGCTCATTTCCTTCTGAATCAGCGCGACTTAACCACAGCTCCTGCAGAGCGACAGTGATCTTCTATAAAGGAAGATGGTTTACTCACATACACAGTATGATTGTGACAGTGGCTCAACCAGGGCTCCTTTTGGAGAACAAAAACAAACGTTCTGACCACCGATCTAGAACAGAGCGATCGTTCGGAAAAACTCCAGAACCTACCTCAGCCAGTCCCTTTCTAAATTATGTATAATATGAATATGTGCATAGAAAGAGAGTCAAAAAGGGCCATTTTGACATGGAAATATTTAACACACTGCCAACAGGAGGTAAAGGGGTTAAATAAAAACTGCCCCCCCAGCTAAATTGCCCTGGCGCCGGGCCTGTACTGAAGTACAGCTCACACTTGGCTGTGTGACGATAGCATTTCTTCAGACCTAACAGAAGCGAGGCAACTTCAACCCTTCAGGACTCTAAGTCACATCAAGATGTCAAAATACTTCTGTTTTTGACACAGTGCTGTATCAGCACTGAACTGCCAGAGATCAATAAAGGTGCAGAAGATTATTTCTGACCACTGCTCTGTCAGCTACACTCTGTTCATCCACCTGCCATGCCATAAAGTATAAAAACAGAAGTAACCAGCAAGAAAACAATCTTTAACTAGAAGTCTACAAGATAATGGTCTGCTTCAAAACTGATCACCTACATTAATCCATTATTTGAAAAGGACTGTCCACAAGTTTGTTCTGGAGTGTCTTTTGTCAGGGAATGTATGCTTATTTTTAGAGCCATGCACTATGATGTAAGAAGTGTTTTTGATAAAACAATAAATAAACGAAACATGAACTATGAAAGATAACAATGGCTTATGGTGATGGAAGCTACACAGCTGACCAAACTGACCGAGTAAGGATGCACAAAATAGGTGTACTTGGAGAAGGATGATAGGTTGCAAAGCCATTTTCCAAGCAATACTTGGATCTGACCTGAATTAAACAATTGCACTCCTCCCTGGTCTTTGTTTGACCTGGATAGCAGGATGGGTTATTTAGACTGTTGTATTTTGTTTTTGACTGTGTCCACACAAACATTCCAGAATTCAGTGATACAAATTTGTTTCAAAAAAGCTAAAATGTAATGGCCGCGTCGCTCGTGAGCGTCGCTTCTTCATTCTGCCCCATGCTCCTTTAAATAATATTCAATGTCTAATGTGGTCATTCTTTCATAATACTGTAAAACCTTTGACTGGCCGGCGTTAAATGCCCTAATATTTTGGTCTTGTATTCCATCTTTTTCTGGAAGTACATATATTGGTCAACATAATATAAAGCTATAGAAGTTTTACACTTTACCTATTAACATCCCCTTCTCTGACTACAGCCAACAAGCAAGCTGCAAGGTAACTAGGAGTTTTTTTGTGTGAAGTTGCAGCCAACAACATTCAGTGACCACAGTGTAACTGCTTCCTTGATTCAGATTACTCTAGAACACAAAGAGAAGAAGAACATAAAACCAACCATCTGTCTGCAGTAAATTCACAGGTCCGTCTCAACAGGAACAGCCTGCATCACACACCTGGTTGGTAAGGATTTGAAAAGGATAGACTGAATGTAAATAGAACTTGGACATATTGCAACATTTAGGTAGATTTCCCTGAACTTTATTTTGCTAAATATTTTAAATCACACATCAAACTGCTTGATTTTCTTTCTCAAATTATAGAAGCCTGATATTTTTTTAAAGAATAGTTGGCTATCTATCATATCATAACACCTTTAATCTCTACTTTAAATGTCAAACTAATATTTAGAGATTTTTTAGAATGACAAAATGCAATGACTTTTAAATAGTTACATGTGTTTTATTACAGGAACAATGATAACCGTCTTCATGATATTTACAACTTTGGCTGCGAATGCTCTGGCAAAAGGTATTCTTCAGTTCTTAATGATGTTTTGAACATAATTTCTGGTAAAAAAAAAAATCCAAAATACATCTTAGATAAAGATTAAAAACTTTAAACAGTATTGAACGTTAATATGGAATCATGCTTCAAATTTTTCTTCCACTACTTTAACATATATTTATATACATACAGTATATGTTCCATAAATTGTAATATTACAGGAAAGTCAATGTATTTCAGTTGCTCAATTCACTAAGTAAAACCCATATAGATTAATTACAAACAGGTTGATGTTTCTGTGACTAATTTCTGTTAATTATATTGATTTTAAACTTACAAGTTACGAAAACCTGAAATTTTGGGATTAGAATAAGTAATAAAAAGGACATTTCTAAACAGGCGCTTAGTGAAAAGTATGTTTAATATCATCTTCAAGATTATTTCCAAAATGTCATTTTATTCTTACAAATGACCCTCATCAGAATGAATATTCTAATTAAATGAATATGATTGTATTTCAGTTACATTTACAAAAGCATTTTGTGCATGTTTTTAAAATATATTTCTTATTTTAGATTTGGCTTTTCTTTGTTTCTTACAGGATCTATCACATGCAGTTTTTCTGACTCCACAGCAACTCAGCACTGTTATGGAGCAGAAGGAGAACAACTTATTTTTAAACTTTCAGAAGGAAACATGAATGAGATTAGATTGAAAAAGGATGACAAATACAGAATTTTAAGGATAGACAAGAATAGGACAGTGACCTTCAATAAGGACTATGTCAGTCAGTTTGAGGAAATCCAACCTGGAACATTCAGACTGGGTAAAGCCATGAAGAAACATTCTGGAGATTACCTCTTGAATGAATACAGTACTGATGGACAAAAACTCGGAACAGGCCAAATCCACCTAATACTACAAGGTAGGCTAATTAAGGTTATTCTGAAAGAAACACTCTACTTACATCTTGACCTTTTTGCTAATAATAATTGTGTAAAATAGTAATTTGCTCAAGAATATAGCTAGCTAAGCAATTTACCACAACATGTTTGATTCTTTAGATGAATTTAGATTCTGTTATACATTTCACAATTTTAAATATATCTATTTATTGTTTTCCAAATATAATTTGCTTTGAAATGTAGAATCAGAATCGGAACAATCGGGAAAAAAAACACCATGCATTGACGGTTAAAATGTTTAGTTTAGAGAACAAACTAACACTGATCATTCAAGAAATTACATGTAATACCCCTAAATAAATACAAAATTCCATTTAAAAACTGTAATATACAGTATATCTAATCAAAGGAATTTAACATTGCTGACATTTATATTTCAATGTGACAGATTGAGAAAATCAGATATTTTTTTCATTTTATTTCCAAAGAGTTATTTAAATGCTTGCTGTTTATTCCCATAACTTTATATGCCATTTACAGAGCCAGTATCAAAGCCAGAAGTGTCTCAAAGGTGTTTTTCACTTGTACAGAAGACAGTAACATGTTCTTCTAACGGAGATGATGTGGAGTTCTTTCTGACTTTAGACGGTGATTCACTGATACACAACAGAGACCATGGGAAGTCCATCAGCAACTGCATGGGTGAAAAATCTACTGTCTCAAATGTTTGCATTAACATACATGGGCAGTTAACAGGAGGCCTCATGTGCCGAGCTTGTAACAATGTCAGCAGTGAAGATTCAGTAATTAACTTAACAGCGTGCAGAGGTAAGATAAACATGCTGCTTTTCATGGTTAGAATTAGTTAACATCTTTCAAATTTGTTGAAGGCCATTTGTATGGTATCACTAAACAGAATCAGTAAAGATTGTTCCAGATGTTAGTGTCAGGTTCCACAAGTATTTCTTTTAGTATTTGCATCTGAGATTTTGTGTTGTCTCTTGTCTTATTACATAAAAACAAAAAACCCTGTACAGAGAGGCAAATAAAGGCAAATAAATTGCAAAAAATATCAAACAGCTCTTTTAAAACTTTTGATATGGCATCATTACGTTTACCATTGATCGAACACTATTTTCCTGATCTTTTACAGGTTCTGAGAGTGCTATAGTACCTGTGTTAGCTGTCTCCACAGCTGCTCTTTTTGTGGTTTTGAGTTTTATTATAATTAAGGTTTGTAAAAAAAGACGACCAATGCCAGTAAATGAAGGTAAAGAAAAGAAAAATGTGTTGCTCCAAATAACTTTGACCATCTACTTGTTTTAAACAATCATATTTATTTTATTTTTTACAGAAAATGCAGAGGAGGGGATTATCTATGCAGATGTTAAAGTGAAAAAAGATACAAGAAGAACTAAACCAAACATCCAAGGGAATGCAAAATGACTTTTGCTCAGAATGAAATCAGTAAACACTGGAATAACTGTTAGACTGCTCAGTGACAGATATGTTTAAATTTTTGCTTTGTTACTTTCATTATTATTATTATTACTATTTTATTGCTTTTCAGACATGAATAATTTTTTGTCTGTAAAATAGATTAATATTATATCTTCCCAGTAGAATGTGTATGAAATTGAATTTTTTTTACTCGATTATTTTTGTAATGAGGACCTCTGTAAAGCAGTTATTTGACTTCTGTGTATTTCTTTGTTTGAAATAAACATTTTTTTCCCCTCCTCTTTTTCTAGATAAAAAAAAAATCAAAATTATGTCTAACAAATGTGAATAATATTCTAGGGTTATTTAAAGAAAAGGTCAAAATATTGGCTTTAGGCTTTTCTGGATTTTTGAGATACTTTTTTCTTTCTCTTTGACCAGAGAAAGAGCAAATTAAGTTTCAAATGTTGAAAGCATTTTTCTTTCTTTATACTGACATATTATCAAGACAAAATCTTGGATCATAAGCTTTATTTAGTGGTCAAAGCTCATTTAGTGTGATAGATTCTGTCAGTGGACTTGGCTTTCTCTTGACCAAAGACGACCTACAACAGATATTCAGAGGTTTTCAAATGGTTCAGTAAATATTATGCGTCTCACATTGCAACAGCCATCTGAAAATAGTTCAATTTGTTTTGTTCACAGGTGTCTTCTTTTATCATCTTCTCCAAATTTTTAGTCCCATTCTAAGAATAAGAAAATAACACTTGTAACTTGATCTCAATCTGTTGTTGGAGGATATTGCTGGATTTACTTGACTCTGTTCTTGCGGAGCAAGAAGTAATACAATCTGTTCAAAGACCATGAGAAGTAGTGGTACTGAGGGTGGTGCAGCACCTCCTTGTGGGTGACAAATGACTGACATACAGAAAATATGCAAACAAAAATCAGAATAAAACTGAAATAACTAGACCCAAAAAAATTTGATCACTGCCTGTAAACAGTTTTTTTTATTATAGTTGTGGATGCTCTTTTAAGATAAAAAGCAAAAAAATTTTAGCAGTCATTGCTAAATTTTATTCCAAACCTCTTGTCCCTCTTATCTGGTTTGCTCCATCTCCCACCATGCACCACAGTCTGATTCAGGAGGGGAAGTTGCCTAATTTTAACATGATGTCATCAGTCAGACAGTTCCCAGCCATAGAGAGAAAGGGTCAACTCAACTGGATCAGTTTTTAAGAGTTGTTATAGTGCAGAATCTCTCTTGCTCATTGTAAATTAGATTAAGAAAGAAAGAAAAACGAAAGAAAACTTTGCATTGCTTCAGCTTGCTTTGCACATGGAGAGGCACAGTTTGGCGTGGGCGAAACATACCCAGGGTTACGCGTGGGAGATGTCCCCCGCACTTCCTGTGTCACTACCTTCTGTCCGCCACACTTTTTTCTGCCGTTACACCCGTTTATATGTGGCAGCGTATTTTTCAGAACCATCTTTAAACGCACCTTAAGCGTTTATATGAGCGGGCAGCATCACTGGATCGCCAACATGTGCTGCTGAGCAGATCAGAGAAGCATGTTTAGCAAACCAGCCAGAGGCAGCAAAGGGCAAATATTTCTCAGTTTTTTTCCAAACAAGATGTAAGTTGAGTTATGCTGTTCCATGCAGGTAAAATTAGCTAAATGAAGCCTCGTTAAAACATGCCAATATCTTAAGCTGGTTAAAAATACTGTTATCTATGTTACATCCCTTGCAAGTTGGTTCATGATAGGAATAAACCCTATTTCATTTATGTGCAGAACTTTACAGCTTTACACATATTTGAAAGAAATCTTTATTGGCACAACAAAGCAGGGTCAGGGAGGATCTGCACAGGTGGAAAGAGAATATAAGTGTCATAGTTCTTAGGTTTTGTGTTTGAAGTTAGTTCTTTTCCTTATTTGGTTTAATTATAATTTTTATGTATTCTTTGGTATTTATTTTATGGCACTTCCTTGTTGTCATTTTCCCTTCATGCTCTTAGATGTTTTCACCTTTTGTTTGTGTCCTTCTTATTTGTGTTTCCTTAGTTTATCTCTCTTTAGATAGTTTCCTAATTGATTTCTTCCTTCTGTTCTCCAGTGTTTCCTTAAGTTCCCTTGAGATTCATTATCTTTGGTTTCTAGTTTCTTATTTAAAGGAGTCATAACCTAGTATAATCTTGGATACCCACGCTCTATTATAGTCTTTCAGGCCCTTCTAAAAAAAAAAGTTGAAAAAAATGAACACAGAGCTCCTTTGACCCTTATTTCTGAAGGCATTATTGTCTCGCGAGATCTGATGCGATTGTGGACGGGCATTGTATTAATGCAAATGAAGGGCGCATTGATTGGTGGCAGGAAGGAGGGGGGTTGACACCGCAGGTAACGCTTCAGAATAACCATTATCTACTACTCTCGCTAGCATACAATAGCCACATTAGCAGTTAGCTGCTGTTTGTTACACACACCAGAGCAATAAAAACACAGCCTTACCGTTTCAATTACAGGCAAGTCTCTGATTGTTGGAATTGCACCTTTTTCCAAACGGAGCTTCGATGCCAACTTCGCCTGATATTGTCCCAAATCCGTAAAGGATTCCGGCGTAAAAAAATTGAAAAAATATTTCCATGCTGATTCTGGCAGTCAACAACAGAGCAACTCATGTGTGCACTACGTTTCTGGTAGAAATGGTTTTAGCTGATTTAGCTGATTAAAATAAAAGGCTGTCACGAATATGTCTTCTTCATGCATCATTGCGTGAAGAAACTTTCTGCATCTTTCACGGTGGAGTTCGTACTTCGAATCAGTGATGTGTCGGTTGCGAACAAACCGGCTCTAAGAGCTAACTCTTTGAAGTGAACGATTGGAGTCGGCTCGTCATTGGGAGCCGTTTTTTGTTTGTTTTTTCATTCCCCCCTGCTTGTTTTGGTACATTTGGTACACATCGTTTTGCAAACAGGAAGTGAGCTAGCCCTAAAATGAACCGAAAACGCAAAGCTGTTGTGGAAATAGCAACGAGAAAGAAGAAAGCCGACGAAGAGCGTGCTTAAAGCTGAATCTGCATCGGAGCTGATGCATTTACACAGTGACGTCAACTCAAGGAAGCTAAGGGCTTGCTAACGGATGCGTTGGTTGCTCATTTTCTCCTGGACAGGTAAGATCAAGTTATATTTTGTGACTTTCGTTGAAATAGCGGAGTGAAATGTGAAGTGAAGTGGCGGAGACATGAGGCATTGAACCACTTGACCCATTTGGTTCGGGAAGGGTTCTGCTCATGGGGTTTCATGTGAACACAAACCCCCCTACTGGCCAGGTACATAATCACAGGCACCTGTAGCTCTTACCCACTTAATGCGTGATGCATTAAAGTTGTAAGTTTGCTATGGTTCTTGGGATTGACTGAGTTCCAAAAAAATAATTTATCTACATAAAATATTACAAATGTAAATAATAAAAATATTTTTTAATGTATTCTGTCTGTAAATTATCCCAAAATGGTAGTATCATATTTTATGGCAGGTTGTGTAATAATGTTTTTCTGGCAAAAAGCATGGGCTTAAGCAGAGGAAAGTGAAAATGCTTGTGGAACTAGGAAGAGGGCACTGAAAATGAATGTGTAACTTGGGCAATGATGTACAAAACTGGGGGAAAAACATTTTTATTCAAAAATACCAGTTTCTCAATAGTTTTAGGTATGAAGTGATATCTTTTTCTAGACACCACCTCACCAGCCTTCGAAAACACTCTTTCACAAGGCACAGAAGATGCCTGCGTACACAAAAACACAAGTGCCAGACTATATAAATTGGCGTACTACAATTTTTGCTTTTCCCAATACTCCAGGGGGGTTTCCAGCCTGCTAATATTTGGCTCCCACATATATATATATATTTCTCAGAATAACATTCTGAGATTATTTTATTTTCAATGTAATAATAAAATTAAAAAGCAGCAGTCTCAAAAACACAATAATGCCTACTCCATTTTTTAGATTGTACCTCAGTCAGTTTATAGATTAATTATTATTTTAGATTTCGTTTCCATGTGGACTACTAGCTCTTTGCCACTTTTGTCACACACAGAAACTCATATGGCAGCTTTGCCAGCTCTGTTTGTCTGTAAAGCTAAACTTGCGCTTTAATATCTTGTAAACAGCCGCAACGCCGTGCGCGCAGCACGGCCAAGGGCAAAGAAGTGCAGCGCATCAAAGCCCGCTGTCTTACGTTTATGAAACGGTTCAGAACCATCCACAAAATTGTGTTGCATTGCATGGATCTCACCAGTCAAATTAGGTATGCTTATTAGTCCCCTTAAAAATGATGAAAGCCAGGACATTTTCATTGATCTATGAAATCCCCCCGGACGCCCTGGACAGAACGTGAAAAGTGGACATGTCCGGGGAAAACAGGACGGTTGGTCACCCTACCTCAATCTTATCTTTCTCTCCTCACTCTCCTAAATCTTCAAACTGTCTCTATACTCTCAAAACTATCTCCAAACTATATAAACGCTATCCAAACTCTCCTATCCAAACTCCAAACTGACTGCAACTCTCCTACACAAACCCACATTTTGAATGAAGCCTGAGGGGATTTATATAGCTGTCAAATATCTCAGCAAACTCTGAACCACTTCCCGAAGCAGTCACGTGGTACAGCCGGGCTTCAAATGTCACAGTTTCCGGCTCCTCCCATAAATGAAGCAGGCCTCGATACGCGCTTTGTGGAAACAGCCCCTCCACTGCTCAACACACGCTTCATAGCCTCGGCACACATCGTAACATCATTAATTTATGGCATAAGAGGGACTTCAAGATTAATTTCCACAGTAATATCATTGCTATTTATCCTAATTCATTAATTCCACAATGGTAAAAACCAGAGTCAGGGAGGAGACATAAGACCAGAGGCCAACAGCAGGTATGATGATGCAGGGTCTTCACAGGTAAGGAGAAATTCGAACTTGCTGTAGTTATGTATTCATTGTCATTTGCTGAAGCCAGTGCTTTGAACGTTCATTCTTGAACCTGTTGTTAAATATTTAGTCAATTGAGACTGACTTTGGAACTAAGTTATTTGTTTCTCCTGAGGAGGTGGTGCCTTGTAACTATTCATTTTAATAATAGTATTAATAACTGTCTTTGAACTGCTATTAATATTGCTGGTAACAAAGCCAACTCATTCATTGCGCAACAAATATTTAAATGTTTCTTTAGCCACTGAGGAAAGGTACGATTGAATGCAAGAGGATAAGTTACTTAATTGACCCCTGAAAAGTGTCCCCCTCAATTTTGAGATGACGATTACGCCATTCCACATGGGCCCCCATGTGGGATCATTCTGGGTAAAAACTTGGCCCACAAAAGGTTTTCCGCAGTGGGATCCATAGCTGTTGTGAAATACAGGGCACATGTGGGGCCCATCATATGGGGCCATGATGTGAACTGCCCACCTGTTGCTCCACAGTGGCCTGTTGTGGTGGGGCCCATATGTTCCCCGCATTTTGCGGCGGTACCCTAGCCTTCAAGTGTGGGCTTCCCACTGTGGCCCATAGCTGTGTGGCCCTCACATGCCCTGGATTTCAAGGCAGTATACTGGCCCGCTCATGTGGGCTTCCCGCTTTGGCCCCACTGGGGCCCGTTGCTGTGGGGCCCTCATGTCACAGCGGTACCAAGGATCGTGAGTTTCCCACTGAGGGGGCCATGCATGTTCCACTTTTCACATTGGATTAAAAGATGCATGGCTACAATGTACCTTTATATGGATTCTTTTAATGTTTGTACTTTTTGTTTATGTTTGGGTTTTTTATCTTTCTCATTTTATTCTTAAGTTATGTTTTACTTTATTTTTTGCATCAGGATGGAGCTTTTTACCACAGTCCCAATGTGCAGCAATTATTTTAGTTAGAAAATTCAGTGCCCTGCATGGGATGGATTTGGGCAGATCCATCTGTGGGTTCCCTTTAACTGGATCTAAAAAGGGTCCCACGTGGAAAAGAAATATATGGGCCTTATTCATGCATCCCTACACAATAATAATAATAATAATAATAAACTTTATTTATTAAGCGCTTTTCATACAAAAAATGCAATTCAAAATGCTTTATAGAATGGACAGGATGGACACTGGGCCGAGTACAGATGTGCCAGGTTGGGTAAGGAAACGTCATTAAGGGAGCCATCTGCCCCAGCAGCAGCAGGTCAACAGCAGCAGCCGAGGCACCGACCCAGGGCATCCAGAGGAGGGGAGGCCAGGATTGTGACCTCCACCCAAGCACCCCCTGGAGAGCACCCAGGCAGCTACAGCCGGCCACTGCTCCCAGGGCAGAGGGCTCCTTCAAGATCCTTGTGTGTGAACTCTGGGGTGAGGCCTGCTCACACTACCCCAAACACAGCCCACTAAAGCCCATTGTGGGCCCAGTAGGCATGTTTGCTGGGTTGTTGCAGACTTTTTTTGTGCCTACGGTTTTCTGGTGGATGTGAGGCATCACCGTTTAGTGAATGCCATCACTACACGTGGATTCATCACAGCCGACACCACTAGTTTGTTTTAGTGTCTGTGTATGATTTTTCAGTTACTTGCCAAGTTCTCATGCAGTCAGATTTCTTATCCATAATGAACCACGGTGTGGGGCACCACTACCTACTACCGACCCCTGTGTACAGACTGGGGTTTACCGACTGAACCCTGCTAAACTGAGTTCAAAACCATGGAATGTCTGGGAATATGTTGTTCAAACAGCTCATGGGGGTCCACCACTTCATTTTGTCCTGAAGCAGAGCGGTGGTTGACACCCCTGTGGAAACTACTGGATTATAGTCACTGCTGTGACAACAAACTCTCATTCCACGTCAGAATCAGAGGGTTTATTGCCATGTGTGTGCACAAGATCAGGAAATTGCTGGGGTGCTTTGCTTCAGATGGGATCAGGCATGTTCGTCTGGCACAGCTTGCCTTGGAGGAGGTCTGGAAGGATGGTGTTGAAGGCAGAGCTGAAGTCCACAAACAGGATCCTGGCGTAGGTTCCAGTAGAGTCCAGATGCTGCAGGATGAAGTGTAGGGCCATGTTGATGGCATTGCCTACAGACCTGTCGGCGCTGTAGGCAAACTGCAGGGGGTCTAGGAGGGGGGTCGTGAGGGTCTTGAGGTAGGAGAGAACCAGGCCCTCAAATGACTTCATGACCACAGATGTCAGGGCCACAGATATGTAGTCATTGAGTCCAATGATCCTTGCCTTCTTGGGGACAGGGACTATGGTGGAGGTCTTGAAGCAGGCAGGCACATGACATGCCTCCAGTGAGGAGTTGAAAACGATGGGGCCAGCTCATTTGCATAGTGTCTAATGGCGTTTTTCCACTGGTACCTACGCGGCCTGGCTCTACTCGGCCCCACTTGGCTCTACTCCGCACAATTTGGCCCGGGTTGCTTTTCCATTGCAAGACGGGACCATCTCAAGTCGGTGGGTGCGTCATATGGTGGGTGGCCCCAGAGGGCGTAGCTGTGCAATGCAATAAAAACAAAGAGAACATAGAGGGAAGGCATTTCAACGCAACAATGGCTACCACCGGTGTTCTGCATCGCAGACTCTGTGGTGCTGGGATAAGAGGTTGATCTGGCTGGCGTGGAGGCCACTGACGGTCCAGTGTTGGAGTCCGGACTCGGAGAGCTTGGAGAGTCAAGGTGTAGAATCCCCTCGCCCGTCAGAACAGAGTCTGGAAGAGTAAAATAAAACCTTAGCAAACAAAAGTCTATAGTTACAGAGCAAAGAGTTAACAAAGAATAGCTTCAGCATTGCTGCTAACTGTTCTCCATTGTCCTCATGGAGGGAATCATGGCGTCAGCAGTTCAGTGTGTTTACCACAAATGTGATCAGCTGCTTAACGTATGCTTAAAGTTAAACATATAAACTAACTTACTGTCATCAGTAAATATATGAAGCAGGGCGGTGGCTGTGTCCAGGGCAAGTTTCTCTACCATTACTGGCCGGTCGACTGCCATAAATTGCATCCATCTGGTCGTACCATCTCCACGTTTTTCTGCTCGACCCGCTCCTGCCATTGTAGTCCTTAATGGCGCGTAAATCGGACTTTTTTTATTTAATTTCTCTCGGCACTGCTTTGGTGAACGCAGGTAGCTGTGAGACGCCATAAGCTCGGACACCTCCCTAAGCACCTTCTGATTTCTTGTTGCTCCATCCAGCGCCCCCTGAATCTTGTCCTCAGCCAACAAGCACAGAAAGGCCTGTACTTTAGCGTTGGATTGCTTTCGCTGACTCCATTTGTTACTAGCCCTACTGGATATGCGAAACAGCTGCTGTAGCGAGAGTTTTAAAAATGGCAGGTCTGCACGTTGTTAAAAATAGGTCATCCTACTCAACCAGTGACTCCACCCTCTAGCCAATCAGTGGCCGACAGCCAGCAGACGTCTGACGTCGCTTTTTAGTCCCTGCTTGGCCCTGTTGGAACCGTAGCGAAGCTGGTACTAAAAATGGGATCGACTTGGCCCGATTCAGCCGGACTTCTGCCAGTGGAAAAACAATGGAACCGGGGCCAAGTAGGTACTAGTGGAAAAACGCCATAAGAGTGGCAGGAGACATAGCATCTGTGCCGGGGGCTTTCTGGGCATTCAGGCTCTTAAACTGCTTCCTCACATCTGCTTCATGATTATGAGAGGTTGTGGTGGAAGAAGGTGATGTTAAGCCCTCACAGCTGTGTGGTAAGGAGGGGGTGGTGAGGGTGCAGTCCTTGATGGTGGCGATGGCCTCTGAGGTGGGGGGATGAGTGTCCATAGTGTCTCTATAGTTGGGACTGGTGGAGGTGTGAGGGCTGGCTCATCAAAATAACAGTGAAAGTCATTTAGGGTGTTGGCTAAGAGCAAGTCATCAGTGAAGTAGAGGGTTTTAGGCTTGTAGTTGGTTATTTTCCTTAAACATTTCCACACAAACACCAAGTCGTTCTGTGAGATCTGCTGATGCATATTCTCAGAGTGCTGGTTTCTACCAATGTCCACTTCTTGTTTCAGTGATTGGAAGCACATGGGTTGGTAATTAATCCTGCTAAGTGTCAATTTGGCCTGTCTACTATTAATTTCCTTCAACCCAGACTTCAGAGCTATTTTCTTTAAAGGTGGTTGCTGTTTGTGAACTCCGACAGCCACTTTTAGTGAAGTTCCTGCAGACGTTTTTGGGCATGATGAACGTTAACAATCGTTTTATCCCACACAACATCCAGCTGATGCAACCCTTTTATGAGGTGCTTAGGGGCAAAGCTCCTGGAAGTGGAGTTGCAGCTCACTCCATTATACATTTAGGTGTAGCTGACTTTTCTGCAAAGCTGGTGCCTATTTCCAGCAGTCATTGTCAGGAAGTCATCAGCTCCAACTCAGACCAGCCGTGTCTGATGAGCTTCCTGACAATTACTCCACTCTCCCCTCAGTTTAAAAGACCCTTCCACTCACCTTCACATCGCTCAGTCATCGGTAATCCAATGCCCAGAGCTCCTACTCGTCAAACCAGAAGTCTTCCTCCTACCAGTCATTGCCATCCAACCTAACCAGTCTCTTTTCATCAGCTCAGCAGCCTGCTCCACCCTGCGCCTTTAATCCAGGGGGACTCCCATCCGCGTCTGGAGCGCCAAGCTTCACCCGATCCCCTCTCCCTGTCCACCGGCGATCCTGACAGTCATTGGACGAGAGGCTGGGTTCTCCCTGGACAGGTCACCAATTCATTGCGGGGCAAAACAGAGACACATAACCATACAAACACACAATTACACCTAAAAATGTTGTCTAGTGAACGATTAATTCATTTAGACTGAATATGATGATGATTGCATATTAGAAGCAAAAGCTAAACTTTTGAAGTTCTAAACTACAATGATTAAACATAGAATAACAAATATGTTGATCAAATTTACATTACTTTTTCGCATCATGCAATCTTGTCCCAAATGGAACAATTTGGCTTATGTTCCCTCCTTTCAGTATCTTGTGTCAACTCAATTTTTTATCAATAAGTTCATGATATTTCATTACCTAAAAAACTAAATAAAGCCCTGCAGGGTTGACTAGCTCCATATAATGGTGCATCACTATTTTGCATAGGAAAAATAACATATAACTTCACAAGTTTAAATTCATTTTAACAGCTACTATCACGTTACATATAATATATTCTTTTACATATTTCCAATAAAACGTGAGAATGTAAAAATATAACTTTATTTAAAATTATTTTCTGTGGTTGTGACTTGTTTGCTATTGTTCCTATTTTCAGGGCCAAAGGGATGTAATTTAACAAAGTGGCGATCTGCATTGTTTCGGAGCACTTGAAAAGACAGGGTTTTTTTTACTAGCCAACCATCACAGAAGAAAAGAAAGTTTAAAAAAAATGGGGACACAGTTTTCTGAATATCATTGATGAATACAAAAATAACTGTGAATAATGCCCTGTTGGACGGGGGGCATCGATTGGGATGATGCTCCCAGTAACTGAACATCCACTGTGTCGTGTTATCAACTTTTTACTTTCTCTAACATAGAAAGTACTCTTATATCAGATCTTCTGTTCGTACTGTCTCTGCTCTGTCTTCTCAAACCCCCAGATGGTCGTGGCAGACGGCCGCTCCTACTGAGCCTGGTTCTGTTGGAGGTTTCTTCCTGTTAAATGGGAGTTTTTCCTTTCCACCGTCGTTACATGCTTGCTCAGTATGAGGGATTGCTGTGGTTGGAAAGTCTGCATCAACGGGGCCCAACCTCACGCCAATGACAGAGAAAGTATAGACCACTAGCTGTCAAAATGCAAATGAGACCACGCCCCTTCCGGTCACGCCCATGACCACACCCACTTCCGGGTACGCCCACTTCCGGATACGCCCACTTTTGCAGGTGCCCTGACTGCCGCGACAAGCCCCGCCTTGTCACAATAAGCTCCGCCCCCGGATGGCCACGCCCACATGTCACAATAAGCCCCGCCCCCTGATGGCCCCGCCCACCTGTCAAAACGGGATACGCCCCCTGGTGGGCACGCCCACCTGTCATGATAGGACACACCCACCTGTCAAAATGGGGTACGCCCCCTGGTGGCCACGCCCACCTGTCAAAATAGGACACGCCCACCTGTCCAAATTGGGTACGCCCCCTGATGGTCACGCCCACCTGTCAAAATATGGCACTAAATGGCTCCCTCTAGTGGTTCTACAATTAAACTAAATGCTAAAAATGAAAATACCTCCCCCTAGTGGCCCAATAAATACTATTACACCAAAACTTATAAATGCCTCCCTCTAGTGGTTCAAAATTATTATAACAGCCTATTGTATAATTGGCCCCCTCTAGTGGATCAAAGTAACATTACATGCAAATGTAAAAATACCTCCCCCTAGTGGCTCTAAAATTAAATGACATGCAAATATGAAAATACCTCCCCCTAGTGGCCCAATAAATAGTATTACACCCAAATGTGAAAATACCTCCCTCTAGTGGTTCAAAATTAATATAACAGCCTATTGTATAATTGGCCCCCTCTAGTGGATCAAAGTAACATTACACCCAAATGTGAAAATACCTCCCCCTAGTGGCCCAATAAATAGTATTACACCCAAATGTGAAAATACCTCCCTCTAGTGGTTCAAAATTAATATAACAGCCTATTGTATAATTGGCCCCCTCTAGTCGATCAAAGTAACATTACACCCAAATGTGAAAATACCTCCCCCTAGTGGCTCAAAAATTAAATTACAGCCTATAGTATATATAGCGCCCCCAATGGTTTGAATCTAACTCCTCAGTGTCATCAGAACATGTCCGAACAAGTCCCTTTAATATTATACGGCCTGGGCTCTGTCTCAACATGACTCCTTGAGCATTCCATTTTATTTTAAACAGTTAAAAGGTGCTTTTTAGCTTCCTGACTTTAATTTAAAACCACATTAGCTCCAACACTCTAGAGACACCATTACATCTGATTCTAACAATTCAACCATGATAAATTAAACTTGTAAGAGCACTAAAAAGAGAATTTATTCACCCACAGCTATGTTGAAGCAGATGCTCATCCTTTTGTTGATTTTAAAAATGCACCATTACACAGTCTTTAAAAACAGATAAGGATTTTAAAAAACATCACTTTAAACCTGGGTGCTTTAAGCTGGAAATAAGAAATCTATCAAACTACTAAAGTTACTGATAAAAAACAGTCCACCAATCAGCGTTTGACACGCCCCTGCTCTGCTTTGTATTCGCTGTATTTATCACGCCCCTGACTTCACCTACGTCCGCAAGTCGGGTAAACCGGTTTGGGCGGTGCTCACCGGGCGGCATTTACCTGTATAAAAGGCTGTCGGAAAACGGTTAATCTCTACAGCATGCTGGAAGGACCTCATTCAACAATCCGACCTTAAGGACACGGAGCGCGGTGCTGCGACGAACAAAGAAAACAGCGGTTTCACGAAGACTGTATCACCGGCTTCATTCAAGGGGAATCCCAGAAGCCCGCGTCATTGTCAGACCGCGTCAGAGCTGAGTCCAAGCATATAGCCTCTTCTGCCTCAAATCCAACCATGGACCTAAAAAGAGTTGAATTTAAAAATGAAGAACTTGATGAGGAAACGTCTGTTCTTTTATCTGAATTGTCAAATGGGATTCCATCCGTGACGACACGCTCAATGTGCGATAAATCAACCTCTACAACTCTGGACAAAAATCCGACATTGGCTTTTACAGAAGACTTTCCTCTTTTAAGCGAGACTCCGATTTCCTTCCTGGATCAAGAGAATCAAATGGAGGAAATTGAGAACTGGATACCTACCGCAGTCAACAGTGCTATTAAAACTGCTCTAAGCCATTTTATGGGTTATGCCTGCATATCTTTACTGCGGAAACAATGTAACTCTTGCAAAATGGGAGGCAGTCAGCAGGAGCACCAGTGTTTAGGTGTAGATGCTATAAAGCAAAATATGTTTTATTCCCAGCAAAATTTGTTACAAACAGGTCCTACCCTCTTTTAGTAGCTTACCCTGGTTGCTTTAAGCTGGAAATAAGAAATCTATCAAACTACTAAAGTTGTAGATAAAAAACAGTCCACCAATCGGCGCTCGACTTGCCCCTGCTCTGCTTTGTATTCGTTGTATTTATCACGCCCCTCATGCCGAACATGTCCAGACAAGTCTACAGGCCCCGCCCCGTACGCTAGGTTCCTATATAAACCTCCTGGTCTTCGGCATTACATCCAGGACTTCCAGGCCGCCGTAATCTTCGCTCCGAGACGATGGATATGGGAGGATTCGTCAAGCAGACCACTCTACCGTCATACTGGGGGATCGGCCAGCCGTATGAGCCGATGAGCACTCCGCCATCGCCTGTGGGGTTCGGCTACGCTAACCCGTATCATCCACCGTCAATTTCATCGCTCTCGCCATGCTACTCTCCACCATCCCCTGTGTTCTCTCTTTCGGAGATTCTGCCTGCAGATGCCCAGCCCGACGCTTGGGTCGAGGGATCATACAACCCTGAAGCTGGGGGAGCGGGTCACCCTTATTTCAACTATTATCGGCCGCCTACAACGAAACATCGCCGTGTAAGACCCCCCTCTATCTACTTTAACCCCGGTGCCTATGCCCGATCTCGAGGGAGAGTGTGATGGACCTTCAGCGCCCAGCGATGGTGGGACCCCCGATGCGCCGGAATGCGCGACACCGGAACACGGGTGTGCGTCTCAGGATGAGGGGGGTGATTCTCCGACTCTGACTGAGGTTGACAAATGGGACCTGGTGGACGGTTTGATGTCATCCAGGTTCATCAAGGCTGTAAAGACTGCTGTTCTGCATCTATTTCACATGACCAGTGCTGCTTATCAGAAAGATAACTGTTATGGATGTCAAATTAGCCATCCCAGTCAGTTGCAGCATCAATGCCTAGAGCTAATGGATGAGGATTATTACCAACTCCACTTTCAATCAGTCATGCGACAACTTCTTACCCCGCGATTCATTCCAGCTATTCAAATTCTGCTGGTAAATCGGAGCATACATGACGATGATGATCTGAAGGTGAAAACAGTAGCTGAAACCGTTCTACATGAGCTGAGGAGTATGCAGGGGTTCTACAACGCGATTCAAGCTGTGTATGGTGATAGGGATGATGAAGCCATCCTGGAAGAACTCAGGACTGTCTCCCGATGCTATGGCTATGAAATCTGATGTGTACTAATGTTGGTTATATCTCCTCTGATATAAATGCTCTAGTTTAATCCTGACGTGTTTTGTTTTTTATTCATTTGTTTTTATAATTGTGTAATGCTATGGTTTTAAACTTGTAATAAAAAAAACTTTGATCCAATCATATGGTTCATCTATCTGATTAATACAAGGGTTAAATTACACTAGCCGTTCTCCTGTACTATCATTCGATAGTAAAATGTCAGAACAGAGGGTGTTGACCAATGCATACTATGACCCCGCCCATCCGGGGAGCTATGGGGGTGTTGACAGATTGAGAAGGGGTTTAAAGGACAGAGAAGGACGTGTGATCGGTGTCGAAAAAGTAAAAGACTTTCTTTCAGGCGAGGACACCTACACGTTGCATAAACCTGCACGAGTAAAGTTTCCCCGGAATCGTGTTTTTGTAACCAAACCCTTGAAGCAATTCCAGGCCGACTTATGTGACATGCAAGCCTTGGCGACACATAACGACGGATTCAACTATTTACTAACAGTGATTGATGTCTTTTCAAAAAAGGCGTATGTGCGTGCTTTAAAGAGAAAGACGGGGTGTGAGGTCGTTAAGGGGTTTGAATCAGTTTTTCAAGAGAGTCAAATTCCACAAAAATTACAGACGGATGCTGGTAAAGAGTTTTATAATAAACAATTTAAGTTAATGATGAAGAAATATGGTATTACCCACTTTAGTACAGCCAGTGATCTAAAGGCATCTGTTGTTGAGCGCTTCAATCGCACTCTGAAGGGTAGAATGTGGAGATATTTCACCGCTAATAACACCTTCCGGTACATCGACGTCCTTCAAAAGCTAGTGGAGAGTTACAACCACAGCTTCCACTCAAGCATTAAGATGACACCTATGCAAGTGACGTCAGAGAATACTCCTCAAGTCATGAAAAACCTCTATTGCATCACCCCATCGATAGACTCTGGTAAAATAAAGACAAAGTTTAAGAAAGGGGATCTGGTCAGAATATCAAAGCTACGTGGGGTATTTGATAAGAAATATGAGAACAGCTTCACAGATGAAATATTTACGGTTGACCGTTGCATACTCCGCTACCCCCCAGTGTACGAGTTAGTTGATTATGATCAGGATCGAATACACGGATCGTTTTATGAGGCCGAATTGCAGAAAGTAAAAATTAATGGTGAGCGGGTGTATAACGTGGACAAGATTTTAAAGCGGCGGAGAGTCAACGGGGAGGACCAAGTCTTTGTGAGGTGGAGAAATTGGCCCGAAAAATTCAACAGTTGGGTCAGAGCCTCAGATGTTAAAAGTGTCAAATAATATCGCCCACAAAACCGTGTAACACATCGTCGATTCACTATAAAGCGTGGGTTCTACAGACTATGATTAATTAGTAAACCTTACCCTCCAAAGCCTTTAGATGACTTTTTTTGCTCCATCAAATTCACAATGTCTGATGAGGGGTTCTATGTAACTCTACCTTCCAACGCCAGCGGAGAGGTATTTAAAGATAACACGAGCTCAAATTATACTACAGACCTTCCAAAGGCTATTGAGCTAAGTGGAGACTGGGTAGTGGGACTGTGTGAAATTGTCTACCCTCATACATGGTATAACCTGTCGGATCAGCATTCGTACATTGATTTAAAGAAGGTTGTTTATGAGGTGGGAGACAAATCTAAAGATGAGAGGAATACACCCCGTATAGAATACGCCAGGTCCAAGTTTTCCGGAGGGGGGTATTTTGAGAGACCTCAAGACCTCTCAGATGCTCTAGTCCCAGCCGTGAAGAAATATGACAGGAGCATCGATCTAACCTACAATAATGTCTCGAAAAAGTTTGACTTCAAGGGGGATGGAAGATACAAAATTCGAGCTAGCAACCCTCTCTCCATCATGCTCGGTTTGAACGCTGACGAATGGTGGACCATCTCCAACAGACCTGCGCCCCACCCAGCGGATCTCGGCACTGGTGTATATAACCTGTTTGTCTACACAGACATAATCCATTTCCAAACTGTTGGTGACAGTCACTCACCTCTGCTCGGTGTCGTAAACATAAATGGTAAATTCGGTGACGTGATTGGTGTGAGGTATAACACAGTGCATTACCTCCCCGTTTCAAAAAGCTATATTAAGACAATCTGCATACAGGTAAAAACAGATCGTAACGAGTGTGTGAACTTTGTATACGGGAAGACGATCTTGAAGCTGCACTTTAAACCGGTTTTGACACCTGCGGTAAAATGGCATATTTAACACACAGACCAGAACCAACGCGGTTTGTACAATATTATGTGAACCAGACGGGTGGAGAGCTACCCGGGTTTTCAGGACAGCCTGTCATGTATGGTCGTGGATTTGGATCTGTGTTTGCCCGCCTCTTCCGATTTATATCCCCATTTGTTAAGAAAGGAGTGTCTATTGCTAAACCGCACCTTAAAGCTGCGGCATCGAATATAGCTTCGGACGTCTTTGGGAGGGCGGTCAATAAAATCAAGAGCAAGATCGGTCAGAATTCTGATGCTCAGGAAGGTTCAGGAATAATGATCTTATCAAGACGAGGTCGAAAGAGACCCCCTGGAGAGCGTGTTTGGATGACTAGAAAACAAGCCAAGACAAAGAAAAAGAAACCACTCAGGGTGAGCAGGCAGAGGGGAAGGAAGTCCGGCAGAGGCTCTGACATATTTTAACCGAATAGGAATATGGCTCTACTACATGTCAAATCGGGAGAGTGTACGCTCGGTGAGCTTGACTTATTTTCAGCGCCTATGACTCAACTATCGGTAGAGGATAAGCTGTACACTGAGATTTCACCCCTTTCAGCCATCACCGATGGAGGACCGATAGAATTTTTTATCCCTGGTGGGGGCGAGTCGTATACCGATTTAAATGACATGTTGATCCATCTCAGAGTTAAAATTAGCAATGCTAACGGTTCGCCCATGGCTCGTGACGCTAAGGTCGGCTTAATTAACTACCCTCTGAACACAATTTTTTCCCAATGTGATGTAACCCTTGGAGACCGTTTAATATCGCAGTCCAGCGCTACGCATCCTTATAGAGCTATGATCGAAACATTGCTTAATTATTCAGATCAAACCCTTAAAAGCCAGTTCAGTGCAGGGCTTTTTTATAAAGATACAGCCGATGAAATGGATTCTACAGAGACTATTGATGGACCGAATGAAGGATTAAACCAACGTGCCTCCTTTATAGCCCAATCTCGAGAGGTGCACCTGCTAGGACCGCTTCATGCTGACATATTATTCTGTGAAAGACTACTTTTGAACTCTGTTGACATAAGAATTAAGCTAACACGAGCAAGCGATGCGTTCTGTCTTATGGGGGCTGCAGATTCTACTTTCAAACTATGGATTTTAGGTGCAGCTCTCTTTGTCAAAAAGGTGACTGTATCTCCCGCCGTACGGCTCGGTCATGAGACCGCATTAATGAAAGGAAATGCTTTGTACCCGGTATCGCGTGTGAATGTAAAAACATACTCTATACCAGAACATTCAAGAATATGCACTCAGGAGAACCTGTTCTTGGGTATGACACCTAAATATGTGGTTATTTCGATGGTTAATCACCAGGCCTTCACAGGAGCGCGCAATTTGAATCCGTTTTCATTCAACCATTATAATATGGAGTATCTAGCTCTGTCCCGTGATGGTAGACAGATTCCTGCTAAGGCCTTCCAACCCAACTTCGATCAGGGTAATTCTGTACGAGAATATTACAACCTGTTTACATCCACAGGGAGGCATTTAAAGGATCTCCCCCTAAGCATAACTAGGGAGGACTTTAACATGGGTTACGCATTATTTGCTTTTAATCTCGACCCATGTGCTGAATCTGAAGCACTATCACCAGTACGCAGTGGTAACATTAGGCTAGAAATGAGATTCAGAACACCGTTACCGCACACAACAACGCTGATTGTATACGCGTGCTACGACTCCATCCTGGAAATAGACTCTAAAAGAAGAGTTTTGGTGGATTATTATTAACCACTTGGAAACATGAATAATCACGAACTCGATGCAATACTCAGTCATCTGCTTGGGAAGCTTTTCTGCGGTGTATGGGCCAGCGACCAACTGGAGCTGCTACCACTAACATTCCCCAGACCGGCTTATTTTATCGTCAATACACACCCTTCTAACATGCCTGGGGAACACTGGCTAGCCCTCACTCTGGAAGAGGGTGGTAAAGCAACGTTTTTTGACTCTTACGGGTACTCACCAGAATTTGTCTATTACCCTTCATCCATTTTGGATTTTTTGAAAGATCGTTCGTCTGTGATAATGTACCATAACCAACAATTTCAGAGCGTTCAATCTTCTGTTTGTGGGCATCACTGTATTTTTTATTTATGCCATAGAGCCTGTGGTCTCTCCATGCAACAAGTTTTATCAAAGTATTGTCAAATTCCTGAATCAAATGATGAGCTTGTATCTAACTTTGTCAAAAAGTATGTGAAATGTGCTATGAAGCGAAACACAACGTTTTTCACGCATAGAACCTGTTCTCTAGATGTGTTTAAAGATTGTTACGGGTTTTGATATGTATGAGAATATGCATCAAATGTATTAGACTTATGATGTTTAACATGGAATGAAATAAACCTGTACGCATGAAATTATGTGAACACATATCGTTTATTATGAAAAGAAACAACGCTTATTCAGTAGTAATGCAGCTAGGGGGAGAATGTGAGCCAGCTGGGGGCTCGGGTTGCCTTACGAAGAGACTTTTTACTGAAATGATCTTCCGCTCTGGTCCAGAGGGGTGATAAGGTAACACTCTTACGCTTTCTGCGTGGTACCTGCGCATTCTGAGGCCAAACTGGTGACATCATGAACGACCTCCTTCTTTCCCGCCGTTTTGTAGCAGTTGGAGCCTTTAAAGACGGCCAAACTGGTGACATCAATACGCGCTTTTTATTTTTTGATTTCCTGCCTGCTCTCTCATCCACGACACTCTCAACGGCAGGTGTAGAAGAGGTCTCTAAGGAGTCTAGACCGTCTAAACCTCGGCTATACCCACTAACGATCTGGTTGTCCTTCGGGGGGTCATCATTCGCACGGTCTCTCTGCAGCGATAGGGTGACACGCGGCTCTTCGTTCTCTCCTTGCTTAAGGAGGGTTAGGTATTTCTGAAGTAATGCGTGGTAGCGTTTAATTTTCTCGTACGATGCACTGTTTGGGTCATCCAATATTGCCTGCATGTCCTCATCAGTGTCATCCTGAGCCTTCTGTCGTATGGTTCCGGAGTTATCCCGTTGCTTCAGACGATTTAATTGATGCGGTGAGACTAGAAACATTTTCTGTGATGCTCTCAGTGTCATAATACACTTCTACCGGCGGAATATTCCAGCCACCAATTCTCCGAGAAACGGTATTACAGCTGCAATCAGTGGGAGAATTCCTCCTGTCTGGGTTTTCAATGTCTGTCGTTTGCGCTTTAACCCCACCTTCCGATCAGCCAACAGCCTGAGGATTTTTTTCTGCTTCTTAAGTCTGTTGTATTGTGTTGTGGACAGCTTGATGTTCCCTTTCAGCACATTTAAAGCAATCTCGCACAAGGTTTGTAGAAAGTCGGGAGAACAATGAGTTAGGATATCTTTACGTTTCTGGGGTGTGGAATGAAAAAGAGCCCCTAGTAACGGTGCATTTCTTTTTATGCGTGCCGACATGTTGGTCACTTGTTCTTAGCTATGTAAACAGCCGGCCACTGTCCAGGAAGTAAACCTGTCCTGAGCCTGTATTGGTCTGGTGTGTCAGGGGTTAGGTCTACACATAAATAGCCGTGTGGTTGGCTCGTAGCATCTTCAAAACTCTCCATGAAAAAGGGTTTCTGTCCAGGGAAAATTTGACGTGCTAAATTTGCTACCTGCAATCTGTCACGTGGGTTTTTAAACAAGACCATATAATTACAATTAAGACTGATAGTTCGAGTATGTTTCCCCTTGAGAAACACATTCTGAGTCAACATCATAACGCTCATGTTTCTATGGTGTCGATATTGTGTAAATATTTTCACGACCTCTGGATGCTCAGCTGCTTGAAAGAGTACATCATCGAGAATCAATACATGCGATTGATCTGGGGGGAATAAAACATCATCTTCAAAGGAATGAGGCAATCCTTCGATGAATTTAATTGATTTATTAATCTTCATCAATTCCGTATACAATGGTTGGAATGAAGTGTAGATCCAAACAATATTTTCAGGTACAGAATCCATCACATGTAGACAATTAATCAAAACATTTTTTACAAAAAAAGACTTCCCACAGCCACTCGGGCCTACCACAAGACTTGAAAAAGGAGTTTTAAATCTTGGATCAAAGTTAATCGCTTCCAGTTCACCCTGATGCTGCATTTTCCCCCTCAAAAACCAAATGGTAGCGTCGTTCCGTCTGGGAACAACCTCCGCTTGTCATAGACCACCCTGAAAGTTTTGGTAAATGAGTGATTCCTCAGATGGAACCCGTTTTTATCACGTTTGATGGAATGCTGCGGTGCTTTGAGTACCTCGCCTCTCTCACCACCCAGGTATCCGTCAACAAGTCCTGTCATTGTATCAAAATTCACCCTTTCACAGCATTCTATGGTTCGCGATATCCCCTTTGCCCTCATCACGACCTTCCCCCTGTGCTTTGTCTGATACGAGTAACTCTTTGGCCCTGCGGCAACAAACTCCTGAATGGTGTCCCCTGGTGGGAGCTCGTTTGTCAAGTCACCCAAATAGCTACCTGTCGGCAGAGAGCTCTCGCCTTCACGCACAACATGGATCACACTGTCTGTGTCAAGGTAGAGTACCCGTTCTTGGAGTTGGTGTAGGTATCTGAATAACTCTAGTCGTGCGTAAGCTGTTGTAAATGCGGCAACGAAGACATTGGTGGTTTTGTTAGGGGGCGTTACACAGTTTTTGTTGTACTTCCATTGAATCATGACCATCTTGGGGTTCAGAAAGCTGAAGTATGTCACAACGAACTTCCCTGAAAACAGGAACTCAAAAAACTTGTCAGGGTGTTTAATGATTGAGGTTTGGGTTTGGTCATTTTTTTGAGCAAACTTCCCCCAAAGCGAATTCAAACACAGCTTGGCTACTTGACGTTTTGCCGGGTTTCCTTTAATTTTTTCAGGGTCTAACTCTACACCCTGATTCACCATGAAATCCTGGATGTATTTCTGTTTGTCCTCCTCGCTCTCTACACCCTCGGGATAACCTGAAGCTTCCTGCTTGGTCTTCAAAAAGGAGTTGACATACTTTGCAAAGATCTGATCACTATGCTGCTCAAAGTGCCACACCTCAACGATCTGATCGATTCTGTAGCCGTGTGAAAGGGCTTCTTTAACCTCTTCAGACACCCATACACCTGTTAAGGCTCTCTCAGTGTCAGTGTGGGTGCAACTATGTGTCTGATTGTTCTCCAATGCACATGTGCGACAGAGGGTGAATACAAGCTTTCCATGATCTGTTCTGAATGGTAGAATGGGGAAATAAAGACCACGAGGTGGTGAAATGACTGCTTTGATAAATCCATAATAATTTCTAGGATCATCAAAGTTTTCCCTGATTATGATCGGGTGCCCTACAGGAAAGCTTTTCGTCTTCTGAACAAATGGGTAAAGACTACACACGTCCTGGTAAAGAACCTGCTCACCGGGGGCTGCAGAGTACCTCAACCTGACTGCACATGTACGCCCTCCAAAAAGCGCTTCACGGGGGGTAAGTGGTGCAGGAGCCTGGTAGGTCATCATGAACTGCTTCACATCAGCGTTACTCTTCTTCATTTCTTCCCACACATGTTCCCACATCACCTCGAGCTCTATACCGTACACAGTCCTCAGCACATGCTCCCTCTCCATGGTGGCAGCGTAGAGCTGCCCATAAGGCACACCGGTCAATGGACTCTCAGCTGTTGGATAGCGACAGGTGCTGCAGCCATGATGCTCACACCCATGGAACTCAAACCCTATTTTACGCTCCCCTACCTCCAGGTAACCGTCTAAAAAGTATGATCCAATCTTTTTCTCACCACCTCTTAGAGCATGCTGTATTCCAACCCTCCTTGTATGTGAAACATATTCCAACCATTCAACGGAAGCTGTGGAAAACTTTTTAAACTCTTCGCTGTAGTCTGTAGGTGAAGGCACAGCGAGAGTGTCTGCCTTCAAATGATTGCTTTGAAACACTTTCATACAAGCACTTGCGATGGTGATCCTGTTAAAAGGGTCAATCTGACTGTCGTTAAAAAACTCCTGACGAAACCTTGTACATCCTTGTAGGAGTATCTCCACATCATTCTTACAGTAAAAGAGAGCCTCCTTTTTAAAGTCAAACACGCCCTTGCTAACCTCAGCGTACCATGTATAGAATTCCTCCTGCTCAGCACGATTCATTCGCTCAACACCGTAAAATGATGGCAGCGGGTAAGAACCTACATAGCTCAGATTATCAGAGGATGAGAAACGGTGTGGGAAATAGCCCTTGCTATGGTCAGGAAAACCGAGGGCTTCAGGCATTTTACTAAGCTTCATGGCAAGGAAAGATAGGCTGTCAATGAACCTCAAACCGTAATCAGGATCAGTGATGCTCAGAATTTTACACCCTTGCATAATGATGTCAGGATTTAAACCCATCTCCGTCATTGCATTCAGAACAAGGTAGGAATCAAAAGCTCTAGCATTATGGGCTACACATGTGTAATTCCGACGGCCCGGCCTCCTGATTTCACGAATAAACTCCCGAATACAATCACTACCGTAGGCTGACCACTCCTCGCCAGATGTGGACTTTGAACAGATCAGAAATGGAACATGCTCACCCTGCGCACCAGGGAAAGTTTCAATATCGTAAAAAATCACCTTGTCACTTATTTCGCTATCGACAGAGCATGTTTGGATATAACATTTATGGTCCGATGCTGGCTGGTCCTTGTCAAGCTTACCCCCACAAATCCTACACTTCTTCCCTTGACACACATGCTTCTTGCCTGTTGTGAGACTCTGGTTATAGTTTAACCCACAGTTGGGACATTTCTTCACCTGATCACAATGACTGACCATCACACGCGCCCTGGGTTTTAGCTCAGGTACTTTATGTCGATCGTAACACGTCTGGTTCTTGCAATATCTGTTACAGTCATGACAAAGAATCGGATTTGTAACCCCCTGAGCACACGCTGCATCATTGCAGACAGCGCACGAACCTTTGCATACATGATTGTATTTATGCCCTATAGGATCGAAACAGTAGTGACAAATATCCCGAGCCCCTATAAAACCCTTCAAGTTTTTGATCCCGTAGTAATGGTCTCGGAAGTGCAATAGAAAAACAGTCCTGCTTCGGTCCTCAAAGTCGGTCTGAATCTTCCCTAGAGCTCTCTCTCCCTCACTTCTGATAAAAACAACTATTTTTCTGTTCAACAACTTCTCAAATTTGTGGATATCGCCTGATCTGACGGGGGTGTGTTCTGAAAGGCCTGCACGCTGTTGCAACTCTCTACCGAGCTGTATAGCCGCATCGGAGCCGAGGCTAGGGTCTGCAACACAGGCTAAGCTAATAGCAAAACACAGTTTATCAGCTCGATCATTGTTCACAATGTATAGGTGGCGTCTCTTCTTGTGTATAAGCTCGCAATCGAGAGACAAACTCCAAACGCTCTGTTGAGGCTATTTCAGCATTGGATTGCATCAGATCATCTAAAAACGTTTCGAACTGGTGCATGACGTTACTCCCCCCTTCATCGACAGAGAAAGTCACGCTGCGAGACACGCCGGGTCCATTAACCTCTATCTGCACAATATTGTTAGTGTTAACCAGCGGTGTCACCCGGTCTGATAAACCCCTGAGCATATTCATTATGTGATTATGAAATTCATACGGACACGGATGATCACCCTCAGGCCGGACAAAGTTGTGTCGGATCTCTATGTTATTGAATTCGTCACGTACATTGATCTGAAATTCTTCATCTTCCTGACTAGACGGTTGAGGACTATTTAGCTCCTGTGAGACATTCATAGTGACTGGTTGATGTTGCTATTTAAACATACGATCAGAAAAAAAAAAGGACATGAAAAAACATTCAGAGTCAGACAATACACAAGCTGGAGAAAGCTCCAGACAGTCTCACTGTTAATTGAAGTAGCAAGGCTGGCGTTGGGCAGATCCGCTGAGGTCCAATTGCAAACAGCTCCGCGCTTCGATCACGATCTATGATAAAACGCAGGTAAAAGTCAGGAATATAATAAAATAAATAAAAATACGGTAATACCCGTATCTAAACAGTCAACATAATTTTAAAAAAAGTAAACTCACCTCAGAGTGGAGTTTCGCTTTGTAACAATCTCCACCGCCTTTTTCCCGCTCCAGCCCAAAACCAGCTCAGAGCAGTAACTGCAGTTGAGCGATACTTCTAGCTGTAACAGAGTATGTATGCTACGGTGAATCTATCGATAAGCCAGCAGCGAATCCATCTTGGTGCTAGCAAACATCCGTAGACGACCGCACAATTGCGAGCTAAAAAAACATTTACTCACCTCGCTCCAAACCGATAATACAGGTCGCCGATGTGAAGATTTCCTGTAGTCGATGTGAAGTTGATTTCCTCGCTGAACCCGTAACTCCAGCTCTTAGCAGGGGAAGCTCGGGAATCCCGCCTGGACTCAGCTCTGACGCGGTCTGACAATGACGCGGGCTTCTGGGATTCCCCTCGAATGAAGCCGGTGATACAGTCTTCGTGAAACCGCTGTTTTCTTTGTTCGTCGCAGCACCGCGCTCCGTGTCCTTAAGGTCGGATTGTTGAATGAGGTCCTTCCAGCATGCTGTAGAGATTAACCATTTTCCGACAGCCTTTTATACAGGTAAATGCCGCCCGGTGAGCACCGCCCAAACCGGTTTACCCGACTTGCGGACGTAGGTGAAGTCAGGGGCGTGATAAATACAGCGAATACAAAGCAGAGCAGGGGCGTGTCAAACGCTGATTGGTGGACTGTTTTTTATCAGTAACTTTAGTAGTTTGATAGATTTCTTATTTCCAGCTTAAAGCACCCAGGTTTAAAGTGATGTTTTTTAAAATCCTTATCTGTTTTTAAAGACTGTGTAATGGTGCATTTTTAAAATCAACAAAAGGATGAGCATCTGCTTCAACATAGCTGTGGGTGAATAAATTCTCTTTTTAGTGCTCTTACAAGTTTAATTTATCATGGTTGAATTGTTAGAATCAGATGTAATGGTGTCTCTAGAGTGTTGGAGCTAATGTGGTTTTAAATTAAAGTCAGGAAGCTAAAAAGCACCTTTTAACTGTTTAAAATAAAATGGAATGCTCAAGGAGTCATGTTGAGACAGAGCCCAGACCGTATAATATTAAAGGGACTTGTTCGGACATGTTCTGATGACACTGAGGAGTTAGATTCAAACCATTGGGGGCGCTATATATACTATAGGCTGTAATTTAATTTTTGAGCCACTAGGGGGAGGTATTTTCACATTTGGGTGTAATGTTACTTTGATCCACTAGAGGGGGCCAATTATACAATAGGCTGTTATATTAATTTTGAACCACTAGAGGGAGGTATTTTCACATTTGGGTGTAATACTATTTATTGGGCCACTAGGGGGAGGTATTTTCACATTTGGGTGTAATGTTACTTTGATCCACTAGAGGGGGCCAATTATACAATAGGCTGTTATATTAATTTTGAGCCACTAGAGGGAGGTATTTTCACATTTGGGTGTAATACTATTTATTGGGCCACTAGGGGGAGGTATTTTCATATTTGCATGTCATTTAATTTTAGAGCCACTAGGGGGAGGTATTTTTACATTTGCATGTAATGTTACTTTGATCCACTAGAGGGGGCCAATTATACAATAGGCTGTTATAATAATTTTGAACCACTAGAGGGAGGCATTTATAAGTTTTGGTGTAATAGTATTTATTGGGCCACTAGGGGGAGGTATTTTCATTTTTAGCATTTAGTTTAATTGTAGAACCACTAGAGGGAGCCATTTAGTGCCATATTTTGACAGGTGGGCGTGACCATCAGGGGGCGTACCCAATTTGGACAGGTGGGCGTGTCCTATTTTGACAGGTGGGCGTGGCCACCAGGGGGCGTACCCCATTTTGACAGGTGGGTGTGTCCTATCTTGACAGGTGGGCGTGCCCACCAGGGGGCGTATCCCGTTTTGACAGGTGGGCGGGGCCATCAGGGGGCGGGGCTTATTGTGACATGTAGGCGTGGCCATCAGGGGCGGAGCTTATTGTGACAGGGCGGAGCTTGTCGCGGCAGTCAGGGCGCCTGCAAAAGTGGGCGTATCCGGAAGGGGCGCAACCGGAAGTGGGCGTGACCGAAAGGGGCGTATCCGGAAGTGGGTGTGACCGGAAGTGGGTGTGGTCAGGGGGTGTGGCCGGAAGGGGTGTACCCGGAAGTGGGCGTGACCGGAAGTTGGTGTGGTCTCATTTGCATTTTGACAGCTAGTGGTCTATACTTTCTCTAATGACTGACGCAATCTGCTGGGATTCCTTAAATAGGAAACTCTTTAACTGATTGGAATGTTTGTATAAATGTATTGAAATGACTTCTTGTTAAGAGTCTTGAGATGACATCTGTTGTGAAACGGCGCTATATAAATAAAACTGAATTGAATTTCAAAAACAGGACATTTTAGATTGACAAAACCCAAAATAGTTAAGCAAATAGGCAGGACAGACCTCAATGCTGGGAAGGCACCAGCCCACTGCAGTAGCTGGAACACAAAAGAACCAATGGAGGGAGGAAACATTACTATCCCCACCTGGTGAGCTAGTCCACAAGAGGAAGGGATTCTCCCCAGAGCCCAAATTAGTCCCTACAGCCTACAGCTGGCCCAAGACAGTCCCGGTAGCCATGGGTCATTTGACAGGAGCCCTCCACTCAGGGACATGGTCTGAGACACACACAAATCACCCCCCAAGGGCATTTTGAGACAGTTAATTGACACTTAATTAACATACCATATAAATTAGATGTTTAATGAAGGGGTTATACATTTGTTTTTAATTAATACCATTTCTTTTCATCTTTTACTTCTCCTCCCATGCCCCTTATGGCTGCTTCTTTAGCTTTCCTTGTCCAGCCTGTCAATATATGTCTTAGTCTAGGACAGCCTAGGAAAGCTGTCATGGCTTGACTGTTTACACAGATGGCGCCAGCATGTTGGGCACGCCGTCTGTCGCTCTCCGTTTATCTGTTGTTTTTGGCCGTCTCCTGCCTAATTCCCGCACCTGGATCTGGGCTCCTCACCTACGATCGTTCCTCCCTTCTGGAGCTCCGTTTCCCGGCGCACAACCCCGTGGGCTGCCATCTGAACCGGAGGGAGTCGCTGCATTGGCGTTTCCCCTGTGTTCCATGGGAGTTGTGGAGGAGCTCCTGTCATCTGCGTCCGGGAAGTCGCCGGCGGCGTGGATGCCGTGGTGGCCGCCTGGTCCGCCTTCGGGCGGCCTCGGCTTCTCTGGGGAAGAGTGATCGGGGAGCTCGATGCCGTTGACGCTGCTGCTGACGGCTCTCACCGGCCCTGCGCCCGCTGTCACCGTGGCGTTTCCTTGGATAATCTGCTGCCTCTGAGACATTGCTCTGCCGCACCTGAGCTCGCTGGAACCGACGCAGGTTCGCCTGGATGTTACCGGTGGGCCCTGATTAACGCACGCTCAATCGGTAACAAAACTTTTGTTCTTAAAGACTATTTTATTGTGCATGAGCTGGACGTCCTTTGTATTACGGAATCGTGGGTGAGTCCGGATGACCTGTCAGCTATTGCTGAACTTCTGCCAGCTGACTGCGCTTATTTGAACACCCCAACCTGTGGGCCGGGATGGGGGGTTATTGACTGTATTTAATTCATCTATCTCTTGCAAACCCGTTACCGGATCATGGGATTTTTACAGTTTTGAACTTTCAGCGTTTGAACTTGGTCACTCGCCTCTGTCATTGTGTGCAGTTGTGTACCGTCCCCCGACGCCGAATAAGGATTTTATTTCTCAGTTTTCAGACTTTTTATCAGATATTTTTCTGAAATGTGATAAGGTCCTCCTTTTACGTGATTTTAATGTTCATGTGTGTTATCCTGGGAAGCCTCTTGTGTCTGAGTTCTCTAATTTATTGGACTCATTTGGTTTAACTCAGTTTGTGGACGCGCCTACGCATGGACAGATTCATACCCTGGACCTCGTTTTAGCTCATGATGTGGAAATCAAGGAACTATCTGTGGACGATGCTTGTTTATCGGACCACCAGCTGGTCCTGTTTGTCATTGTTCTGCCTCATTCTGCTCCGTCTAAGCTTGAGTTTCTGCGTCACTCACGGCTTATTAGTACATCTACGGCCGCGTCTTTTTCCTCTCGCTTCTCTAACCTTTCCTCCTCTCCTGTGGACTCCGATGACCCTGATGTGCTTTTGCACTCCTTCCAGTCTCTCTGTTCTGGAGCAATTTGCGCCGCTGAGGATACGGCACTGTGTAAAGAGAACTGATCCCTGGCTTAATCCTGCTACTCGTTCGGCTAGACAGGTGTGTAGGAGCGTTGAACGGAGATGGAGGAAGGACAGGGACCCGGCCTCTCTAATCTTATTAAAAGACTCTTTGAAACACTTCTAGCGAGTGGTTAAGTCAGCTCGGAAAAATTATTTTTCTGACATGATCAGCACCCACTCTGGTAATCAACGAGTATTATTTTCTACGCTAAATTCATTTCTCTCTGTTGAGCCTTCTCTTGCTGATGATCTTTGTTCTAGATTCCTTAACTTTTTTTGTTAAAAAATTGTTAACATCAGAGCCTTGATCTCACCTTCGCTGGCTGTCCCTCCTGATTGTGATTGCCCTCAGTTTTCATTTGATTGTTTTGAGCCCATCTCACTTTCATTGCTCACTGATCTAATGACAGAGCTGAACCCTTCTGGTTCACCGTTCGATGTGATGCCCCCACGTCTTCTGAAAGAGGTTTTCCCCGTGGTTGGCCATCTCATCCTTAAAATCTTGAATGGGAGCTTAGCCTCGGGAGTTGTTCCCCAGGTTTTTAAGCAGGCAGTGGTCCAGCCAATTTTGAAGAAGCCCGGCCTGGACTCCACCTCCCTGGGAAACTTTTGGCCTATCTCAAAGCTACCATTTTTATCAAAGCTTCTAGAGAAGGCTGTTTTTATTCAGCTGTCCAAGTATCTGCAGACTTTTGACATTCTAGATTCCTTGCAATCTGGGTTTCGGGCTGGTCATAGTACTGAGACTGCCCTTCTCAAAGTTTTTAATGATGTTTTGCGGTCAACGGATTCGGGGTCTTATGTCCTCCTGGTCTTGCTGGACCTTACAGCGGTGTTTGACACTGTTGACCATTCCATTCTTCTGTCCCAACTGAACCAGGTGGTGGGCATTCAAGGAACTGCCCTCAACTGGTTCAGATCTTACCTTAGTGACAGAGGTTTTTTTGTGAGGTTGGGGGATTACTCATCTGGAGCCTCCTCTATCCCCTGCGGGGTCCCCCAGGGCTGTATTTTAGGACCTCTGCTTTTTAACCTTTATATTCTCCCTTTGGCAGCCATTTTTAGACGATACGGCCTGTTTTATCACTTGTATGCTGACGACTGCCAATTTTATGTTTCTTTTAAACCACAAGAGTCAGTGCAATCTGCTGTGGATTGCCTGAAGGATGTGAAGGGCTGGCTTTCTAACAATTTTTTACATCTCAACTCGTCCAAGTTGGAGGCGATTTTATTTGTTCCTCCCTCTTCCACTACAGGTAGCCCTGTTCTGCCACCCTGTTTTTCTAACCGATTGAAGCCGACCGTTACAAACCTTGGGGTTATTTTGGACCCTGAGTTGCGGATGGACTCCCACATCAGTCAGGTGGTTCGTTCTTGCTTTTTTCAGCTTCGCCGGCTGTCTAACATGAAGTCCATCCTGACTAGGCGCGACTTTCATACGGTGATCCACGCATTTGTAATCTCGCGTTTGGACTACGCAAACTCCCTCTTTTATGGCTCTACCGCTGGGGCAGTGGAGCGCCTTCAGCTGGTGCAGAATGCGGCCGCCCGCCCCTTAACTAGCACTAGACGGAGGGAGCATATTACTCCTGTCCTGGCCCGCCTGCATTGGCTCCCGGTGCGTTATCGCATACAGTTTAAGATTTTACTTTTTGTTTTTAAATCACTTTACATGTATGTGCCCCCATACTTGTCTCAGATGGTTCAGCCCTACATACCGGGTCGGACCCTTCGGTCAGCAGACCACCGCCTCTTGCAGGTCCCAGGGGTTCGGGTGAGGACACGTGGAGAACGTCCATTCTTGCTCTGTGCGCCTCATCTTTGGAACCAGCTACCTCTGGCAGTGAGGATGGCCCCCTCTCTTTCTGTTTTTAAATCACGCCTGAAGGCTCATTTTTATTCTTTGGCTTTTAATTTGGCCTAGTCTGCTATGTCCTTGTTTTATTTTATTTAAATCGAAATGTGCTTTATAAATAAATTGGTATTGGGTTTGGAGTTGTCCCTATACTATTTCCATTTTTTGAAGTTGGATTGAACAGTTCTCAGTGAGATGTTTAAATGTTGTTTTACAGCCTGAAGTTTCTTTAAACTTCTGCATTATGCCTGATCTATCAACCGTGTTCCTTGGTCTTTCTTCTATTATCTTCTGCTTCACATTTATGCACTGCATATTGTTGGACTATCACATCAAACCCAGATAAGATGCATAAGGTTTAGGGTTGAAATGTGACAAAATGTAAAAATGTTCAGGAGGTATGGGCATTTTTGCAAGGCAGTGTAAATGCATGTCTAAAGTTCTCAGTTTCTACATCTGATAACATTAAAAACTATCTTCCTCTTCAGCATAGCACAGCTATTGTGCACAAATGAAACCATCTTTATTTCTAAACACCAGGCAACAGACTGGTGTGACCCATTAGCAGGAAGCACATTTGCAGAGAATGGAAAAACTAGTGGTTTTAACAAGTATAAAAATAGCTTTTCAGTTTTGAAGTTGCACTTCCTTTCTAAAAAACTAAGACAATCTAATTTAGAGGAAATAAAATCTAAATGAAGAGTAATAAACAGTAAATTGTGATTGAAATATAGCTTAAAAGTTAATTCTTTAAAGTTTTCTTATGATGTAACATGGTATTCTACTGTATAAATATATGTGGTTCGAATGAAATCTTGTATAATGAGTGCGAAGTTAGATTATTTATACTTGATTAAGGATCTGAAAAAGCAAGTAATCTGACGATATTACCATAACGAGGTGTTTCAAGAACACTCTTTAAAAGAACTAAATTTTGTCTTGTCAAAAAGGATTATTTTAGTTTCTTTGTTACATTTCTAAATCACAGTAAATTATAAATAGGCAACAACCTATAATGAGCTTTCAATATTACTTGTTACCATATAAAAAACAATTTTTATCTTCTCTCTTTATTATTCCATGAACATCAAAACTTTTGTTTAAAACCCCCATAGTCAAGTTATTTGTATTTTGTCTTTTACATCTATTCACACACTGGCCTTCAGTATTTTACCTGGCTTGGTAAATCTTTCTGAGAAATCTGTAGTCATTGGGGCATTCTCCAAAACTAATTTATATATATATTAGGGCACAGGCATATATACAGTGACTACCTCTAACTAACAGTCCATAATAGAAAAGCATCCACATTTTTTTTCAACAAACTTGGATGTTACTCTAAATCTCAAACGCAAACGTTCATGAAATGCACAACCTTTAGACATTAATATAACACTAAGTATCGGCATATGTCCATTTCTTCCCTCAATGTATAAATGTCAAAGATTAAGATATAACCACTCAGTCGTCATTCATTGAATGGCCTTTTCAGTTCAATCCAGACCACAGATAAGAGGTTCTGTTACACCTCCCTGCAGTCAGTCGAAAATTAACCAGCCTGTTCAGAGACGACAGTCTTCTATCGCATGTAAGTGTGGAAAAGTTTATTTCAACTCTGATTTATGCTCTTTATTATAAATTTACAAATGATCCATCTGTAATGTTTATAGCCCAAAATAGATTTCATTGAGGACAATACTTTTATTTTCCCAAGTTTAATAAAACATTTTAAAGTAGTTCGGTGAAACATTTATCTTACTACTACTAGGATGACTAAGATTACGCAAATGCAAGCTAATTGAATGAAATTATTCTAACATCACACAAAACCAGACTTAAATATAGCATTTCTTTGATTGTTTAATTTACAAATTTCTTTAAGTTTTGTTTCGGAGGCAGACGTTAATGGTGCTGATTTGACTGGTATACATTTAGAGCTTTTCTCCTAATTTGTACTGCCTGTATGTTTTTGTTTAAAAATATTAGAAAATGATATGGTTTTACTTATCTTAAATATAAATATTTGTATTGTGTAAGTCACATTTAAAATAGGATTATTATTTCATGTGTAGACTTTCATGTTTTGTTTTCTAAATGATTGCCATCTTCTGCTGTCACATTTTTGAAGTCAAACAACAGATGAGTGTATTTTTTATAAACATTCAAACCTTTTCAGCAGTAATGAATTAATCTTTAAATTTAAATTTTATTATGTTAAAGGTTAACTTTGTCACTGATTAGTTATTTTCATTTTTTAAGAAAGAATGCACAATGAGAACTGCTTTTTAAAAACATTTTAGATGATGAATTTAATTTGAATGCATTTTTTGTTTGAGCTAATATTATTTAGATACTGTCTAGTTACTGAGTCCAGGAGTGATGGGCAGTATATCTGTGGTAAGGTAGTCAGTGGGAGAAAAGGGACACCACTAAGTATTTATACAGGAGCACAAAAATTGTATTAGTATTACACTTGGGTGGATAGAAGACAGGTTATTTTATATCAGTGTTGCACTGATTAATGTACTGCGTCTATAATAAGTATTCACCCCCTTGGATGTTTTACAGTTTTATGTGCTGCAGTCAAATGTGCTGTGATGTAAAGTTGCTTAGCTGAAATACAGAGACCTGTTGAGGAAAGGTGAACCATGGAAACATATTTAAATCCAAAATGATTCAGCTCACATTTGTCACCTAAAGTCTCTGTTCAAAGACCGACATATCTGCTGCAGGCATTGGTCAGATTTAGTTGTCGGAATGTGTACATGAAAAAGTGCTATACAAAAACAGGTCATTTACCATTTGCCTAGGTTTTTCAACTATCAAAGCTTTACAGGAGAGTGGCAGTGAGAAAGCCACCGTTGAAGAAAACTCATATCAAGGCTTGACTCGAGACTCCTTAGTCAAATTGTCTGATGAGACCAAAATGGAGCTTTTAGCCATCAGACAAGACACTATGTTGATCTGACACCAAACGATGCACATCTTTAGAAACATACCATCTCCACTGTGAAGCATTTTTGTTGCAGCACCATGCTGTAGGGAATGAGCCTAATAGAACCTCCTAAAGCTAAAACATTATCTTGGATTTCTCAAATTGTTACAATCATGATAATCTTAGCATAGGCTATGTCATTTCTTAGTCCATGTAAACTTCTGAATTTGAAGAAACAAATTAAGCATAACAAATTACTTAATATTTTTTCTTTCTATTCAAAAATAAAACATTGGTGATTGTAACAGAACTGATGTGGGAATAAATTAATCTGGTTTAATGTGAGTGATTATTTGTTGGTTTTATACAATGTATTCAATAACAAAAAGGCTACATTTTTGTCCATAATATTTTGTGTCTTCACAGACAATGATTCTTATCATCATGATAATATCAGTTCTGGTTCCAGCAACCTTGACAACAGGTAAATTTTATAAAATAATAAAGTTATTCAACTCAGACATTTTATAATACTGTTACATCCAAGTTATTAAATGAAGTTTCTTTTGGGGGAGCTTTTTCTCGGTCATCTTTCTAATATTAGTTGTCATTTAAGAATCTTTTTGTACAAGCTTCTTATGTTACAATTGTTACAAGTGAATTGCTATTTTAACTGGTCTTTTTGTATTTCAATTAAATATCAGTGACAAAACATTAAAATGCTTTCCTATTATCTTGTGTCCTTTTGATAGGTTTGCTTTTATTGTTTCTCTTTCAGGAATAATGGAATGCAATCTAGCTCAATGTGATGAAGACCAGCGATGTTATGGAGAACTTGGAGAGTCTCTGTTTTTTCACCTTCCTGTAGGTCCAAGGATGCGTTTGACAAAAAATACAAAAGTCATTTTTAAGTTTGCAAACAGCACATCTTCAGACAAAAATTCAATGTGCACTGAAAGCTGCAGATTCTTTGAAAATGGAACATTCAAGTTATGCAACACCACACAGACTGACTCCGGAGCTTATCAGCTGGAGATACATGATAAAGATGGTAAAAAAATCAAGATGATCAACATCATTCTACAGATTTTAGGTAGGAACAGATTCATAATTTTGTGTTTGGTATGCATTTATTTTTTAATCTTTAAAGCGCATATAAATGCATTTTGTAAAAATTATTGTGTTTTACAACTTAACCAAAGAAACGTGTGATGTGATGTCGGAAAAAATAGCTCCTTCTCTTAACTTGTGCACAGAAAAACAAAGTTAACAGTCCTATAAGATACTGCATATGTGTAAATGTGACCGTGTTTGTCGTTCAGCTCCAGTATCACAACCTGCTATGTATCAGACATGTTTGTCACCAGAACAGAAGACAGTCAACTGTTCAGCAGAGGGAGATGACACAGAGTTCTTACTTTCTCTAGATGATGCCCCATTAATACAGACTAAGAATAAAAGTGTCACTATCACCTTGAATGGTCAGCTGACAGGAAACCTGCAATGTAATGTTGGGAACAAAGTCAGCAGTAAACACGCCATCATTCACCTTAAAAGCTGTGAAGGTAATGTATGTTATTCTTACAGTTTGTTTTATTTATGTGTTTTGTAACTTTCTAATTTCTTTAATTATTTTGACAAGTTGTGTAATTTTGCTGAAAGTGTTTTGCAGGATTTGTGCATTGTATTTACAAAAATAAACTGTCTTTGTGGTACATACATATTTCGCATGATTTGATGCTTATTTTTTACTAGGACCTCGTTTTCTAACTGTGACCGTCCTAGCAAGTGTGACTGCTCCCCTTCTTCTTTTTATCATGTTACTTGGTATCAAACTGTTTAAACTGAAAAGAAGAAGCCCCAGAAGTATCAGAGAAGGTGAGAAAAATCGGACACTGAAGTTCTTTTTTACTGAAGAGTATTAATGTTAAAGTAACATGTTTGTTACAAAGACATTATGGATGAAAAATCTTAAAACTTTGACATGATTCTTTATTTAACAACCTCAAAATTTAAAATCAACAAAGTTGTCCCTCGTTAGTATTTTGTGTCTGTTTTTTCTTATTTTAGATGATGCTGAGAATGAAATTGTGTACTCCGATATCAGAGTGATTCGGGCCGCCCAAAAAAATGATGGTTAGGGTGCTGCTGACCACAGAGAAGAATGAGTGGCTTGTCGTCATCTGTGAAACATGGGGCCTTTCATTTCAAGTGTAAACATGACAGCTGTACATTAGCAGGGCTAAAATAGAATTTATCATAAATACTTGTGTATAGATCAATAATTAGTTATTGTTTCTTATGTTTTATCTATTACTGTCCATATTCTACTCTCCTATGCATAGATTATTGTTGTTTGTTTTTTTGTGATACAGTGTATGTATTTTTTTTATAGATTTTTTGTGTTTATCTGTTTAATGATTAATGACCAAACAACAGGAAAAAAGTTGAATTGAAGAGAAAAAAGTTGAAATAAAGAAGAATTACAGCACATTTACCAACAACAGCGATGCCTTGTGTGAATCCGATAGAAACAATTTTTGAGAACTGATAACAAAAAAATATTTCTCTTGTAGCATAAAAACATCATGGGGAGGCACACTCGCTTATGAGGGGCCGTTTGAGACATTATTCAGAATTAGCTTCCCACACACACATGAAATTGAAATCATTCACACACTAGTAAAACCTCTTATATAGCATACTGAAATCACTCACATACTATAGTGAAATCTCTCATACAATATACTGAAATTGCCTCACGTATAACATACTGAAATATCCTCTCATATACCATAGGAAAACCTCTCATATAACATAGTAAAACCTCTCATATACCATAGGAAAACCTCTCATATAACATAGGAAAACCTCTCATATACCATAGGAAAACCTCTCATATAACATAGTAAAACCTCACATATAATATAGTGAAACATCTCATATAAGATAGTAAATCCTCTCAGATAACATAGAGAAACCTCTCATATAAAACATAGTGAAAATTCTCATAACATAGTGAAACCTCTCATATAACATAGTAAACCCTCTCATATAACATAGTAAAACCTCTCATATAACATAGTGAAACCTCTCATATAACATAGAGAAACCTCTCATATAACATAGTAAAACCTCTCATATAACATTATGAAAATTCTCATATAACATAGTGAAAATTCTCATAACATGGTGAAACCTCTCATATAACATAGTAAAACCTCTCATATAACATGGTGAAACCTCTCATATAACATGGTGAAACCCTCTCATATAACATAGAGAAACCTCTCATATAACATGGTGAAACCCTCTCATATAACATAGTAAAACCTCTCATGACATAGTGAAACCTCTCATGACATAGTGAAACCTCTCATATAACATAGTAAAACCTCTCATATAACATAGTGAAACCCTCTCATATAACATAGTGAAACCTCTCATATAACATAGAGAAACCTCTCATATAACATAGTGAAAATTCTCACATAACATAGTGAAACCTCTCATATAACATAGTGAAAATTCTCACATAACATAGTGAAACCTCTCATATAACATAGTAAAACCTCTCATATAACGTAGTGAAAATTCTCACAAAACATAGTGAAACCTCTCATAACATAGTAAAACCTCTCATATAACATAGTAAAACCTCTCATATAACGTAGTGAAAATTCTCATATAACATAGTGAAACTCTCATAACATAGTGAAACCCTCTCATATAACATAGTGAAAATTCTCACATAACATAGTGAAACCTCTCATAACATAGTGAAAATTCTCACATAACATAGTGAAACCTCTCATATAACATAGTGAAAATTCTCACATAACATAGTGAAACCTCTCACATAACATAGTGAAACCTCTCATAACATAGTAAAACCTCTCATATAACGTAGTAAAACCTCTCATATAACATAGTGAAACCTCTCATATTGGGCCGGTGTTATGCCAAGAAATGCATGCCTGCCGAAAATTACAACCCCTGCCACGGGAACGCGCATCATTCAAAACTCCCTGATAACGAAAACGGATTAAAATATCAGCGACGCGCATCACAAGGAAGTCATTAACGATGATAGTTAAAGCATTGTATAACATCTAAACTTTTTAGATCAGCGATTAAAGGCTGATATGGGTTCAAACAGGACACAATGTAGCCTACATAAGAAAACGTTTTATCTGCTGTTAATGGCAGAGTACGCAATTTTGTTATCGGTTGATCAGTTGGGACCTCATGACATGGGCCGGAGTGATGGGACAGGCAGCTGCTGAGCTGAAAATGGCGCTGAAAAAGTACGGTTCAAAAAGCTGAAATCTCTGGAGGTGGAAGCTGCTAAATGTTTAAGGTTGACAGACCTATTTGGTGCTGGGGTCACCACCCCAGCAGCAGGTGCTGCTGCGCGAGGAGCAAGTGGAGACATGCATGGTAAGTAACATTAGTGTGGGGTTGGCTCGGCTACATTTTGAGACATGCCCAAAATAAAGTAGAAAAGGTTTTACATTGACTGCGATGTGACCTGAATAACTGAATACTTGTGACAACATATTAGCCCAGAGTTGAAGGGCTGACTGTTGGTAGTTGCGGTTGATTTAGTTAAATATGCCAAGTTGCGATAGCTAACGGCAGCGGTCACTGGTTGCCATAGCAACAGTAAACATCAAATTGTAACTGAACCCCATGAAAAATCATAACCCCGCCCCCAGACAACATTAGAAAAATTCTACAAAGTGGGCAGTGCCAGGAAGCACGGAGGGTATGGCCAAGTATGGAGGATGAGCGGAGGGGGGGACGTGGGGGTGTGTTCCGGAGGACAATGACAGCTCGCTTAATGTGACACTGAAACATGGACAGTGACCAAAGCGACGTTGGCAGTTTTGCGAAACATCGATCTGATCAACATTCATCTGTTTTGAAAGTTAGCCTATGTTAGCATTACCACTCAGAGACCGGACTCCTCCTGTCTCTCTCTGCCTCAGCATCACCGAGCTTGGGTGGCGCTGGCTCGGCACCCTGAACCAGCGGTTCTCCTCCGCCACCACCAGATATAGAGAAATAGAGGGAGGCTTTATGGAGCCCAGTGGCCGCGAGCCGTATCAATTCGAGCCGCTGGCTTGGGGCGCTGAGTCAGCGATGCCCGAGGCTGGCGCTGCTGCTGAGGGAGAGAGAAACAGGATGGGTCCAGTCTCTGAATGGTAATGCTAACATAGGCTAACGTTCAAAATTGTATGTTAGCTATGCTAACTAAGTGCTAATGTGATAATAATGGTAACCTGAAAAACACAATCCAACTCCAAACTCGCCACGGGGCCGGAATGTCTGATATTTTCATACCCAAACCTACGGGCAGGGGTGCCGCCAGAAATTCTGGGCCCTATGGAAAAAAAAATTTCTGGGCCCCCATAGTTTTACAGATAAAATTTAGCCCGATACACATGCCTTGTACACTTTAAAAACTTCAGCTACTTTCTGTCGGAGACAAGTTGTCCCAGAAAGTCGCTAGATGTCGCCACATGCTAATTTGCATAATGATGAAGTCATCACGTGATGACAAATAAAACAGAAAGGAAGAAATAATTATATTTATATTAGGATTACAGGGTTAAACATGCTACAGGGAAATATGACTTGTGTCTTCAAGAAGAGCCTGTGAAGCATGTTCTATTATTTTGCCTGAAGTAAACTGTTGAGAAAACTGGTACAAAATTTACAAGATCTCAAATTGCAACTGGACATCAAAGACCTTTTAAACAAAATTTAAATTTCTGGAAAAAAATTGCTGAGAAATCTCAAGAAGACGAAATTAATAGAGAGAATATAGTTGTTTGTTTTTTAGTACTTTGTAAAAAAATAAATAGGGCATATTTAGCATGCATCAAATGATTCTTGCCAACTGCCATTAAACAGAAGTTTATTGCTTAAGGTATTATTTTCGGTGGGTTTTTTGTCATAAGTTTTAAATGTCCTACGTTTTTGAACTCACCATACATTTCGAACGTTCCTTGAATGCACCACAGGTGTGCAATGCAGCATAGTACAGACAAGCTTCTGCCTTAAATCCCGTTGAAAGATCGGTCTATGGTCTATATACATGCAGATTTATTTTTTACTTTTGAATTGACATTACCTACAAATCAACTTCGTTTGTGAGTGGATGAAATGAACCGCAAAAAGGTTTGATTGGTCAGTGGACATACTCTGATCATGCTGCTGCATATACATACGCAGATCATCCCCTTTCTGAGCGTCAGGAAGGAGGAGGTTGGGTCTTTAAACTGCAGGAAATTTCGGCGACAAAGTTTCACAGAAAGTAGCCAAGGGTGGTCAGAAATGTCGCAAGATTTGTCGCTAGGCGCTTTTTGGGGGAAAAAGTCGTTAAGGGGGTCTGAAAAGTCGTTAGACAAAGTCGCTAAGTTGGCAACACTGCCAGCAAGCAGCTCGGAAGGACAGGTGGAATGAACCATTGTAAAGGGGAGGGGTGTGACTGAAACAGTAAATAAATTATTTGTTAAATATTAAATCTATGGTCAAAATAGACAAAATACACATTAAGGGCATGAGGGGCCCTAGCACATTTAACGTATGTATTAAAATTTGAAAATAGATAGGAAAAGAAAAAAAGGGGTCTGCTCTTCTGGGCCCTTTATCAGCCTGGGCCCTTAGAATCGTCCTAACCTTCCACCCCTTTACGGCGCCCATGCCCACGGGGCGTGTCTGTGAGACCATGGCTGCTTTGACACAGTCAATGCCTGTGATGTAGAGATGTACCCCTCTCCACCAATCACAAAATTCGAATGCAGTAGCCACCGTTCAACCCTAAGAGGGCAGCACTAAGACGGTTTTAGACCAAAAAGTGTAGAATTAAACAAGTTTACACCAAAATGTAAAAAAATCCCAAGAAACTGAAAGACTGCATTGGTAAAGACCCATTTATACAGTTTAGAAGCAAAAAAAAAGTTGTTTTGGGGTTTAGTTACTCTTTAAGGGGAGACACTACAGGTGAATAGGGAAAAAAATTAGCTTCAAGATACCTTGATGAAACTTGACAAACTTAATCCTAGTGTTAAAACAAACATCTTTTGTATTAGAAGTTTTGATATAAATTTTGTTTAGATATGCAAACGAGGTGTAATCTGGTTAAAAATGTGCTAATTTGCATATTTATAAACGTATCTCAAAATTGGTGAGAGACAGATTGAATTTTTCTTTAATTTTCTAATCATATGTTATATGATTAGAAAAAACTTCAAAAACTTTTTACAGAGGGAAATAGGTTTATTTCATTTCATTACTTCATAAATCAAAAAACAGTGTAAGTAGCTCCAAAAAAACAAATGGTCTTTTTTTTTTTTACACAAAGTAGCACATATATATTGACAAATCGCTATGTATTTTTTTTTTCATCTCATAGCATAGAACAATGGTGGAAAGTTTTGTGAATATTGATTTTAAGATTATTCGTTTTGAATGTTGGAAAAAACTCATTTTGAGAAAAACCCAATTAAAGATTTGCATTAGATAATTCAATGCAATGTGAAGTACAAATGACCCTCGAATCGCTGGTTTCGTGTTTGTGATTGGTCATTAATTTTTAAACAGGCATACCATTTTTGGACATTTTTCTTTTTACTTTTTTCTTTTTTGGGGGCTTGTTCTGTCACTGTCTACACTTCACTTTTTGGCTACTACTGAGACGTCTCTGATTTGAGTATATCATGTGTCTTATAGTGTTTTATGAATTCATACTTGATCTGTGCCACCCTCAGTCATGACCTAACTTCTGTTGTTCTGTTGACAGTATAATGAATAAATACTGAGTGATTGATTGCCATAGCTGTCAGTTTTAGTCCTTGAGTTCACAGTTTTGTGCTTTTTTTGTTAACTGCTATCAATGAATATGATTCTCATTTGTACTGTGGTATGCATGAGAGGAGACGCTGCGAGGTTTGTGGACTTTTATGTAGTGTCGGCTGATAATGTGGGCTGGTCTGGACAAAAAATGCCAGGGCTGAATTTTTGTCCCACACTCAAAAAAGTGAATAAGAGGTGTTGTTCAAGTTATATTTATTTTTTATTTTCACTTGACTTAATATACTTGTCTTTGTTACAGTTAAACATATTTTTCTAATAAAGGCAACGTAATTGTGTCTCTTGTTATCTGTAAAAAATATTAATATGTTTGATCACAAACTTTTTACGTTGTCAGTTAGGATTGCAATACCTCTTACATCCAGAGGGTGTCAGTAATTAAATTTCAGCCGCCTTAATATCTTAAAGAAGAAGAAGACGGAGACGTTACAGACTGCACATGCGCAACCCCTCTGGCCTCTCCAGACTCGTCGATTTTGACCGATAAGTGTCGTTTTCCCATCGTCGAGAAAGGTAAGCGAACTTTTTTACCCAAGACTGGTTTTTGTATTATTTTCATATTGAGCAGGATTGTAGTTTGTGCTTGTCATAGAAATAATATTTTGTTGGCGTGTTAGGGCAATTTTACAGAGCAGGTGGGATTTGTGCTAGCTAACTTTTTTTTTTTATCCCGTTGAGCACCACCATAGCGTGAACAAGTTATCACTTTTTGTGACAGTCTCTGTGCTTTAGTGATTTGTGTTTGTTTTGTGTTCCTTCCTGTCTGAATTTACAGATATCGAATTTATTATACAAGCTGATGAAGCTAGCGTTACTGCTGATAGTTATCGTATTGCTGTAGCTTCATAATAAAAGCTTTCTGTCGGCGAATTACCGGGAAGCTTTTATTGTGTAGCAGCTACAGGAAGTGCGGTGTGTCGCGCACAAGTAAAAACAGGAAACAGAAATTAGTTAACAGAGTAGTGCACCAGTTAGGATTGTCATTTTGAACGCAGTATGCTGAAATTATGCACTGGTAGGTGGATATACTTGGTCTTATAACCCAGGTTGTCATATATTTGGCCATTATGTTATTGTTTTTAGTCTTTATGAACTTGAAGGAGCCGCTGCTAGCCGAAAGTGAAATGTGTGAAAAGCGTCAGAGCAGAAGGCGGTTATAGGTAGACTCTCAGCAAGGCGGATCAGTGTCTGAACCCGCGGCTGTTTGGAGCCATTTTGTGCCGAGTTTGAATGTTCTCCTTGCTTCTGTGTTTTCTCCCGGTGTTCCAGCGTCCTTAGAATCCAAACACATGCAGGTTAATTCAGATTATGAATTAACCTGCATGTGTGGCTACGATGGGTGTTGTCTTTTAGTATCCTTTGGGCTCTGCGCATTCACCTCCCTTCACCAATATCACTGATGCTCTGTAGATGGGTACGGATGTTCTGGGTGGTTTTAACTCATTCAGACCTAAAGCTTCATTTTAAAAAGCAGAGTTTTCTGACCAAGTTCACTAAAACCTTGTGTCCCTCAGCCCCTGGAGAAAAGGCAAAAATAAAAACCATTGGAGAGGTTAAACCCTCAGTTTTTATTGTAAATTCCTGATGCACATCACACAGGCATGAAAGCTAAAAGTACACACACATAGCATCAGGCCTGAATCACACGCTGCAAAATTCCTGACCTGCACACCCCATTATGCAAATTTGTGATTAATTGGTCACTGTGTACTAGGGTTGGGCGATGTCCCCCAAATTGGCAGTTGACGATGTTTACAGTAAAACATCGTGATGGACAATGATATCGTCGCCTCGCGCGGGGGGGACTTTTTTTTTTTTTTTTAATACTATATCTCTTTACATAGGCAAACAATTTTTTTTTTTATAAAGTAGGAAAAACCTTAATTTCGTAAACTGCACATTCGTTACTTTACTACGCTAAGACATAATAAGTTGTAATACGTTGTATGTTTCAACTTGTAATACACGTCACGCAGCTGCGTGAATCACTGAAAAAAATCATGGAGTGGCCACTTAAATGGGACCCACTGTACTCACCCGGGCTTTTTAATACCTGGCACTCGGTGTCACATGAGGGGAAAAAAGATCCACCTACTACTCCAGGTTGTTCTCCTCCCAGGTAACAGCCTGTGCGGTAATCCTTGCTTGCTTCTCAAGACAGAGGTGAAAGAAGTTTAATTCCATAAAGACAGCGCGCACGCAGAGAGTGGTCTTCATGCTCGCTGATTATGGTTTTTATGCGCGCGGATTTTGGCACTAATAAAACATGATACCGTGTGCACAAGTAATCGCTCACGGTGTTCCGGCCAGTGGGTTTTGGCTGGCCTTCCGCTCCTTTCATGTGCAGCCTAACAAGTTTTTGTGCACCTGTAACAAAGCAGCTGATTGCTGCGCTCCTCCTCCTGACTAATCCAGATAAATTAAGTTTTTCTCTCGGAGCTTCACAGAGGGAAAACAAATGCGAACAAAACACACCAAATCCAAACGAACAAACCATGCAAAATAAATACAAAAATATACAAATATTTCCCACTGTGCAACACATACGCATTAGTTAGCCTATATTCTCAATGTTTACACAACAGTCCCTGTATTGTTTTTAGTTAAACTATAGAAGAGACAATAGGATTAGTGTGTGTCTGACAGGGTGGGGGGGGGTGGCATCACGATGGTGGCTCTCCATCGTGATGTCGGCCAGCCATCACGATGGAAGATGACATCGTCCATCGGCACAACCCTACTGTGTACATGATTATCTCCACATTTGAAATTCCATCCATTTCAAATGCTTTTAGAAGTATGAGGTGTAGGTGTGTATGTGCAGTCCTACCTAATTTTTCTTTTTTTATACAATGAAACTGTCCAAAGAAAGAGGGAGTGTGTCCTGAAAGCAATTTGTGTCTATCTGAATGAAAACCCAGACGTCATCTTCAAGGAATACCTGGTTAGTAATATTAATTGTTTTCACCACTATTCGACTGATTATTGAATAACTAATGTTGTTACTACATTATAATTGCATGGAATTGATTTGTTTAAACTTATTTAGAAATATATACAGTACCTTAACCATGCGTTTTATTACAGACACCTGTGCATTCTAATGTAAGCCAGTACAATTAGTTTTATAAATTTTATACAGTTGGGGGTTTTTCTGACATTGTCAGAAAGGTAATTTGACTTTGCATATAACTAAGGTTGTAGTGGGAGGCGGTAAGGCAGTTTTATTGATAAGTGTTCCTGATATTGTCTATCAGAGCATGTAAACGGAGTGGTACAGTGAGAATTTCCGTTCCTCACTCAAGGAGCTGTTTATCTCTACTCTTCAGTTCCGAACCGCTACTCACTCAACTTAGATCATATAAACATATGAAGAAAACTTAACACAATGTAAACATAAACAAAATGTCTAAACTTAGTAAAAGTAAAAGCAGTGCTGTGCCAAATAAAGTACCAATTGGGTGGACATGTTGTTCAATTTTGCAAAATCTGTTTGTGATTTCATAGTTGTTGTTTTTTTGTCGTGTCCTCTGCTGCTTCTACAGCATCACTGTTGAGGGAGATGATGCCACCACTCCTCCAGCTGATGTGGGAATCGTGATTGAAGGTGTTGAAGTTCTACATGACTTGGGAGACGTTGCCACTGCATGTGCACTCTTGATGGGTGTAATCTATGCACTGAACCTCACTTATCAAGAACTGAAAGCCTTCTTTAAAGTCCTTCAGAAGATCTTTCTTCAACTGGATGCTTCAAGACTCTCAACAAAGGTACAGATGCTCAAAAACAAACTGTTTGAATGAGCCAGCCGTTGGTTTTCATATTGAACGTTATGTGGAAAAGTTCCAATTCTATGTTGAAACTGAATAAAGTGAAAAGTAGTCTTGTGGTAAGACTGAGTTCCAAGTTGCAAGAATTGAGAATGGAATTGAAGGCACATGTTGACAGCAAGTGTTAGATTTTTACACCATTATGCTGTTTGAAATTTTTTTTTTAAACACAAGCCTGTCATGTTAGACCAAAATATTGTCAAAAGGATGTTTTTTGTTCTATGTTGTATGTGCTACGCTGCATAAAGGCAGTTTATAGATGTCCATGGACTGTTGTGTACCATAATGTTGCCAACTGAGCTTATTTTGATGGATGCAACAAATGTTTATTTTCATTTGCGATTAATCTTTCAAAAAGATTTTTCTATTTGTTGTCAGTGTATACCTGCAATAGACTGGGGTTAGCGCACTCCCAGTTTGAAACTGCAGGTGCGAGCAGAAAAACACACTGTAGCCACGTAGAATAAAAAAATCTATATCATTAAGTATTTATAAGTGTTAACTATATTTAGATTTTTTTTCATCGGTTTACTGTGCCATCAGACAGCTCTTTCCTTTGGCACTATATTCTCTCAACCAGTATCCCTACGTGTTTTTCTGTATACTCCGGTGCATAAAAGGTATCCATCATTAACAGCATTTTGTCGTTGCACTCATCACAAATTTTTATTTTATAATTGTAGCTTCCATAAACCGTGAAAAGTCTGACCCAAACAGCCGATCTCCAGTGTCGCAGCACAGTGACTGCTCTGTTGTGCCTATGTGTAGGGATATGGGTTGAGAGAATAAAGTGCCAAAGGAAAGGGCTGTCTGAAGACATGGCGAACCGCTGAAAATATTCAAAATCTACACTTACAATGATATAGATTTTTTTTAAGTGGGTCTTATTTTACGTGGCTATAGTGTGTTTTTCTGCCAACTCTTTCAACATTATTACAAAGTGTAGCTTCCATGTCGATGCTTCAAACTGGGAGCACGCTGACTGCAGTCAGCAGCTGATACACTGACTATGCGTGAGTGCATCATTCAACCCTACTAATAGAAATCGGAACTATCCCTTTAAAAAAAACTGGGACAAGAGATATTCTATTAGTCTACTTATTGTACTTGTAATAGTGGCAGTTATAATTGTATGCATTAAACTGCTTTGTATGTGTTTAAAAGAATGTCATAATGTTTTTGGACCAAGTGCACCAAAATGTTAAATGCGTTTATGAATAAAGGAATTAACAAATATGTTGGATGTACTAAATTCATTTGTGTGGAACCTGTTGACAAAGTAAAATTATGTCAAACTAATTAAATAATTGATTGGATGAAATTATAATATTTTTATCAATTGAGCTTAAATGTATCATTTTATTTGTACATATAAGATGCATGTTGATAAGGCAAATGTAAAATATGTAGGATGAAAACGTACTTTTTAAGTTTATATAACATAATTGTTTTTATTATGGCAAGCTGAATTAACTCTTGTTGATTGGAAGTAATTGTCTTTATTTGGCTCAATTCACAATCATGTTACTCTAACACAATTTGATTAAGTTAGATTAACTTTATATATTTAATTGTAATTAACTTAATACAATTTCGTGGAACCTGTTGACAAAATATATTTAATTAAAGTCAACGTTTCATTTTTTTGAGTGCAGTCTACCCCTGTCTCTAGTAGGATTGATTACTGTAATGCCCTTCTTTCTGGTCTTCCCAAAAAGAGTATATCCAGTTTACAACTCCTACAAAAATCAACAGCACGTTTCCTGACGAAGACCAGGAGGCGGGAACACATTACAGCTGTCTTAAATTCATTGCATTGGCTTCCTGTACGTTTTAGGATCAATTTTAAGGTTCTTTTCATGGTTTTTAAGTGTCTTAATGGTCTTGGGCCTTCTTATCTCTCTGAACTGCTTTTACCATATGAACCTTCGCGGTCTCTGCGCTGCTCCGGCAGCCCTTTTCTTGTCACCCCAAAAGCTAGGACACACTCACAGTGAGGCATCTTTCCAGTACAACAGCCCTCACCTCTGGAACAGGCTGCCAGAGGACCTCAGGGCCACAGAGAACGTTCATGTTTTTAAGAGCAAGCTCAAGACTCACCTTCTTAGCCTAGCTTTTAACTGATTATTATTTATTATTGTCTGTTTAATTGCTCTGCGTGTTTTACATGATTATATTTTATCAGTGTTTTACTTTTAAATCTTAACACATTTATTTACTGCTTATATTTATATTTTAATTTATCTGGACTCTAGCGCTCCTGACAATTCCTTTAGAGTCTGGCAAAACCTCTGTGATTCTGCCCAACATCCAGGCATTTCTTGGCAGGGATGAGTCTGCAATGATGACGACATCTCCAACGTTGAAACTTCTTTTGGGATTGTGCCATTTTTGACACTCTTGCAACAGAGGTAGATAATCTTGAGTCCACTGTCGCCAAAACAAGTCAGCCAGGTATTGTATCTGTCGCCAACGACAGCGAGAATACGCATCTTCTTTATCAAACACGCCGGGTGGAATGCTGGTCTGTGCCTTCAATAAGAGCAAATGGTTTGGTGTCAGGGGCTCTAGGTCACTGGGGTGGTCTGTGTTCATGGTTAAGGTTCTTCCATTGATGATGCTCTCGTCTTCACAAAGGACAGTTTGTAGCCCTTCATCATCCAATTGCTGTTGCCTCAAAACAGAGTTCAGAACTTTCCTCACTGTGCGGATTTGACACTCCCAAATGCCACCATGATGGGAAACACCAGGGGGGTTGAAAATCCACCGCACTCCCTTTTTCATCATTGCTTCATTGATGCGTGATTGATCTAGTTCTGCTAATGTCTCTCGTAATTCTCGTTCAGCACCAATGAAGTTTGTGCCATTAGCAGACCGAATGATTGACACTTGACCTCTTCTGGCTTGGAAACGCAGCATGGCATTAATACAGGAACTTGTGTCAAGGGAATGGGCTACCGCAATATGCACTGCTCTGATGGTCAAGCATGTAAAAAGCACTCCATAACGTCCTCTTCTGACTTCAAATGGGCCAAAATAATCCACACCCGTGTTCGTAAAGGGGGGTTTGTCAGGAAGAAGACGGTCTTCTGGCAGATCTGCCATTTTCTGTTCTTCTGCTTTTGCATGCAGCCTTCAACAGATGATGCACTCCGAGATCACTTTTCTCATTGCTGCATTAGCTCTTGGTATCCAATACAGTTGATGTAATCTGGCCAAGACATGATTTCGACATCCATGTCCAGTTTGTTGGTGAATGTGGTGGATAATGAGGTAGGCTATTTTGTGATGTTTATGCAGAATGGCAGGATGCTTGGCCTCTTCAAGCATCGTTGAGTTGTTCAAATGCCCTCCAACTCTCAACACATCATCCTGTAAATATGGATCCAGTTTGAAGATTGAACTGTTTCTTTTCAACTGAGTTGCACCTTGCTGCAAAATTTGAATCTCTTCAGCATAGGTTTGTCTCTGAGTGTATTTGATTAGTTCCATTTCAGCACTGAAAAGATCTTCACTGGCAAGATTTCTCTTTTCCAAGTTCTTCTTGCACATCATCATCTGTCGTTCTACCATGGATTTGCACTTTTCCTGGTCTTCTCCAGATGGCAGTATGAGCATTTCAAACTCTTTCCTTTTCTCACACAGATATTGTAATGTCTCTTTAAAATGGAGAATCCAGGCAGTGGCTTTTTGAGCTTGTGCCAACTGGAATAATACTCAACCAGCTGGTTCAATGGATCCGTACACTCGTTTTGATTTTTACATGATGTTGCAGCAGATGTTTTCACCTCAATGTCGTTCTCCATCAGGTAAATACATTGATCAGGTTGTTCTGGCCACTCACTTTCATTTGGCAGGAAACTAGGCCCTTTAAACCAAGTCTTGCTCTCCATAAAGTTCTCAATCTTCAAGCCTCGTGAAGCCTGATTTGCTGGATTCTGTGAGGTCTGAACATACTTCCACTGGGAGGGTGTTGTTGCCTCTCGAACAAAGGAAACTCGGCTTGCCACAAATGTTTTGAAACGAAGAGCATCATTCTCAATGTACCTTAGTACAGTTGTACTGTCTGTCCAGAAAATCGACTCCATCAGTGGAATTTCCAGTTCTTCTTTAAGCATCAGATCAATCTTGACAGCCACCATTGCTGCCGTCAACTCCATCCTGGGAATCGTGATCTGCTTGAGTGGAGCGACTCTGGATCTTCCCATCAAAAAAGATACATGTTTCTCGCTCTGACTGTTCTCTTCAACGCATATGAAGCACAACTAGGAGATGACGTAGCACCGAATAGGTGCGCACACATTCTGTATTCAGCTGCTTTTGCGTTCAGATCACCTCCTAGCCACCAGAGGAAACGTAGCAGATCGGCATCTGTGTCTGGAACCCGCACCTGGTAGAACATGGATTCTATATCTGCCATCATGGCAATGGGTTCCTGCCTAAACCTCAGCAATACTCCAGTAAGGATGTTTGTGAGATCAGGTCCTTGCAACAACTGGTCATTCAGTGACATTCCTTGATAAGTTGCTCTACAGTCAAAGACAACTCGCAGCTTCATCTTTTTTGGATGATACACCCCGTGGTGAGGGATGAACCACACTCGTCCATCACTGCGACTCAGCTGTTTTTCTGGAACTCTTGCTGCGTAGCCCTTTTCTATTATGTTGCTCATAAATGCTTTGTACTCTTGATAGAAGTCTGCATTTCTATTGAACTTCTTCTTCAAGGAATTAAGTCTCTGTTCAGCAATACCACGGTTGCATGGCATATTCACCATGTCGTCTTTCAGAGGAAGCCTGATGCAAAAATGACCATCAACAAGCTGTGCTGATGTACTCACAGTCTGCATGAACTGTTTGTCATGTTTAGAGTTTTGTCGCCGGTCGTCACACTGTCTTTCTGGGAAATCAGCATTGTAGTGCCTCATCAACATGTCCTCAATGTTCATCACAGAAATGTGGTTGACAAAGAAACTTTGTCTTTCAGTGTCATCCGATTCTTTCTCTTTGCTAATCGGACCGTTAACCACCCAACCAAGTGCTGTCTTCACAGCATATGGTCCATCATTCTGGCTACTGATAATCTCCCATGGTTCCAAAGCTTTGTATGCATTGGCGCCGATGAGAAGGTCAATCTGCTTCAAGTTTTGGGAGCTGGACACGGCTCAGGTAAGACCACTTCAACAAATCTTTCTTCTGAGGTATGTTGGCTTTCTTTGCAGGTATGTCTGGTTGTGTGTACACATTTGGCAACTGAATGTACTGTTGCTCCTCTAAGCCACACACCTCAAGATCAGTAAGTACATAGCTACTCACTTTCTGCTCTTGTACTATAGTGCGGAATATAAACTCAGTCTTTCTGCTTTAAATGTTCAACTTCTTTGCTAAGTTTTCAGTGCAGAAAGTTGCTCTGCTTCTTTGATCCAGGAATGCATAGGTCTTGACAGCCTTTGAGCCCTTTTTATGTTTTACCAAAACAGGAACAATAGGAAGTATGCAGTCACTGTTCCCGGCCCCAGTTTGTTCATCTCTTTTAGTCCCTGCAGACACCAGGGCACTTGTGACTTCATCTGCGCCTTGCGAGCTGTCATCTTTGTTGTTTAGTTCTGATGAAGCCTCTTCTTTTATTACATGCAAGATAGCCGGATGCTTGAGGGAACAGTTTGGACATGAAGCTTTTTTCTTACAGTCCTTGGATAAGTGACCTGCTGCCAGACACCCAAAACAAAGACCATTGGATTTCAAAAACTGAATTCTTTCTTTCAAAGACTTGTCTTGCATCTTGTTGCATGTGTTCAGTGCGTGGTTCTTTTGACAATAAAGACAGGGAAAACACTTGCAGACTTAACTGTAATGAATTTCTTAATTGGCTGGCCTTTACTGATGTCCTTCTCCATTGAAGAAACATTCACAGCAAAACTGCTCCGTTTAGACTCTGCTTTAAACAGTGTTGAGTTTCGCCTTCAAACCTTTAGCACCACCCGTAGGGTGATCCAGTACGTCTCCAAACAGTGGATCATTTGCAACTCTTGCTTGATGGTAAACAAATTCCACTAAATCTGAAAATCTGGCTCTTTTTCTTGTTCTCTCTTGAATGTCATAGGCATAGGTTCTCCACCTTTCTTTCAGTTTGAAGGGAAGTTTGGACAGAATACACTTCATGTTGGTTGGATTGTTCATTTAGTCCATGTAATCTACATCGTTCACAGTGTTACAACATCCGATCAAGAACAATGCAAAGGTGTTCAGTCCCTTCCTGTCTTCAGATTTTATCTGAGGCCACTCGACTGCTTCTTCTTGATATAAACTACTTGATATAAACTGTGGCAATGGTAAGCTCATCTCCATAGTGACGATCAAGCGATGCTGTTGCTTCATTGTAAGCCTTTTCTGGTCTCATGTGCTCACAGCTGCGAATAAGATTAAGTGGCTCTCCACTTATGAACTGTTCAAGGTAATATAATCAATCCTGATAGTTGTCTGTATTATTGTCAATGGCGTGCTCAAAGGCCCTTTTGAAAGATCTATAAGTCAGTGGATCTCCTTGGAATATTGGTATGTCTCTATGTTTGAGCCTGTCAGCGACTGCTGAAGGAGGAGCAGCTGCTCTCTGTCTCTCTCCAGATCCGTTCACTTTATTTTCTTTTCTTTTTGCTTTTCTTATTTTCTTTTCTTAACCTTTTCTTAGTTACTTTATCTACCCAGCCCCTGGAGTTTCTGTATTGGACCGGATCTCTTCTTAGATTACTTTTTTATGGACTTATCAACATGGCTTTTAGCTCAGCTGAGGATTTTGAAAAACTGCTCCACAGAATTGAGGGCATTAAAACGAAAGCTACGCCGTCTGGAAATAAATTTTGATCTCCACGCTGATTATGGACTGAATGACACAACTTTACCATTGAATACAAACAGGGAACAGCCTATCAGCCCGGTGTTACATCGGTCTAACCGTGTCACAGAGACTCCCTACAGGCGTCTGAGTGGCAGAACTCCGCACTATAATGAAGACTGGCCAGCATTAAAACACACGGAATCATCAACCCCAGCCTGTTCTCTGAGGAAGAAAAAACAAAAGAAACTCTGGCACAGAGAAGGCTCTGAACCCAGAACTGCCGCTTCTGCTAAAAGTAAACAAAAGAGGTTTCAGCCAAAAACAAGATATATTTCTCCACCTGGAATCCCGTTGAAAAACAGATTCACAGCCTTGAGTTCCCTGAAAGATGACGCAGCCCCCGGGACCAGTCAAAGCCACCAGGAGAAACCCAGCTGCATCAAACGGACACATAAAGTAAGAGCCCCCCCAGCAAAGATTGTTATCATACAAGACGGATCAATTAATGGAATTGAGGCTTTTTGTAGCAAGAACACCAGAGTTTATAGCTGCTACAAAAATACAGTGAGAGAAATATCAGAAAAAATCCCTAAAATCTTGGACCAACATCCTGCTTTGGAAAAGCTCGTCATTCACGCTGGATCAGCAGATATCGCGATGAGACAATCAGAGATTCTGAAGAGAGACTTTTCTGATCTCCTACAGAGACTTGATGAATTTAACGTAAAGATCCTCATTAGCGGACCAGTCCCTGAAGGGAATGATGAAAGATTTAGCAGACTCCGCATGCTCCATAAATGGTTGAAGAAACAATCAGCTGAGAAGTCGTTCACATTTATTAATAATTTCAAAGTATTTGGAAGTGCTAATCATCTGTTTAAAGCAGGCCAACGTTATCTTAACAAGGCCGGAGTAAGGCTCCTAGCAGCAAACATTTTTTCTTATCAAAATCAGAAAGCAAAACACTTGCTCCCAAAAGCTGACCTTGTGGCGCCCATGGATATCAGAGAACAAAAACAGCAAGTCGTGATGACACCACAGGACCGAACAGATAAACAACCATCAGAGATTAAGTCTTCATCTTACTGTGACTCATCCACCTCAAATGAGTCTCCATTTAGAAACTTTAAAGACAGACTGAACGAGCAAATCAAATTTGGGACACAATTAACACCTAAACTTAGACTACACTAAATGCCTGGGACTAGTGTCAATAAGCCTGGGAGCTTCCCCCCACTGATTATTACAGATATTTGATATTTGAGGGAACTGGGCAAAAAATCCACCCCTACCGTCTCCCAGAATTCGCCCGGCACCCCTGAGGCTATATCAGTGATTATCAGCAGCAGGAAACATAAACAGTTAACCACACGCTCTCATATTAAACAAAATCTCAAATTGATAACCTGTCAGAAGGTTTAGCTGCCCATCATCACAATACTTAAGTTAGCTTTATTAAACATTAGATCTCTATCCGGGAAGTCTTTTCTTATCAATGACTTCATCACTGATTATAATTTACACTGCCTTTTTTTTATCAGAAACTTGGCTAGATGAAAATAACGAAACAACTTCATTAATAGAATCTAGTCCTCCAAATTACAATTTCTTAAGCGAGAACAGAAAACACAGACGAGGTGGAGGTGTAGCCACCATCTTTCACAACTCAATGAACTTTAAAAAGGTAACTCTGGGCACGTTTGATTCTTTTGAATACCTAGCCACCCAGATAAATGAGCCTAACAAAGCTTTATTTCTAAGTTTATATAAACCACCAAAACTTAACTCTAACTTCTTTAATGATTTCAATGACCTTCTTTCTGTAATATGTATCGACTATGACCAACTAATCATTGTGGGGGACTTTAACATCCATACCGACAACCCCCAAGATAGACAAGCAAAAACATTAGATGATACTCTCCACAACTTCAGCCTGATCCAGCATGTCAAACAACCAACACACAATAAAGGACACACTCTGGACTTAATTATCAGCAAAGGTTTAAATATTTCCAACATCTCTGTAATTAATATTGCATTATCTGACCATTTCTGTATTTTCTTTTAAAGTACCATCTCTGCTAAATTATCCAGCCACAGTAAGACCACTATAAAAAAGCGTTTTCTAGGGGACAGTTCAGTAGAAACCTTTAAACGTATTTACCCTTCCACCACATCCCCCTCATCTCCCAACTCAAACTCAGTAAATAAGTTGGTAGATAATTTCCTTCCGAAAACCTCAGACATCATGGATTCCATTGCTCCAACTAAAGTGAAAGTAGTCTCAGGTAGAAAAAAAGTATCCGTGGACAAGTAATCCACTGGTACGTAGTGAAAAAAGAGAGTGTCGACGAGCCGAGAGAAAATGGCGGAAAACTCGACTCCAGGTTCACTGTGAGATCTACAAAGAGAGACTGAAAAGATACCAGCTAACTATAAAAGATGCTAGGGAATCATTAATAAAAAACATTAATAATGCACGGACTCTATTTGCAACAGTGGAAAGACTAACTAATCCTTTAGTGACAGTAGCCCCTGAACTAAACTCTACCAGGGCCTGCAATGAATGTGCCAGCTTTTTCACTGAAAAGATTCTAACAATTAGACGCTCAATCTGTACCTCAATATCGAACCCACAACCAGTGCCATCCTCAATCAACAACAATGTAGAGAAAATGTCTGAATTCCACGAATTAAACCAGAACAGCCTTGAAAAAATCATTATCCAATTAAGCTCCTCCTCCTGCTGTCTTGATATCCTACCCACAGCTTTTCTAAAGAAAGTTCTTCCTGTTATTGGGTCTGATCTTGTTCAAATAGTGAACTCATCCCTGCTATCAGGTGTCTTCCCTCAGGCTTTAAAAACAGCAGTTATTAAACCACTGCTAAAGAAGAAAAATCTGGACAACACGTTAATGCAGAACTACAGGCCAATCTCTAATCTTCCATTCATCAGTAAGATTATTGAAAAAACTGTGTTTCAGCAGTTAAATGGCTTCCTAACAATGACAAACCGTTTTGATGTTTTTCAGTCTGGTTTCCGTGCTCACCACAGCACCGAGACTGTCCTCATCAAAGTATTCAATGACATCCGCATAAATACAGACTGTGGAAGAACCACAGTGCTGGTTCTGTTGGATCTCAGTGCAGCATTTGACACTGTTGATCATGATATTTTATTGGAACGACTGGAGAGCTGGGTTGGACTCTCTGGTACAGTACTTGGCTGGTTCAAGTCTTACCTAAAGAACAGGGACTTCTATGTTTCAATGGAAACTTTTCATCAGAACGAACAGAAATCACATGTGGGGTGCCCCAGGGCTCCATCCTGGGGCCCCTCTTATTTAATATCTACATGCTCCCACTAGGCAAGATTATAGCAACCAACAACATTAGCTACCATAACTATGCGGATGATACTCAGCTCTACATTACAATGTCACCAGGTGACTCTGAACCCATTCAAACCCTAAATCAATGCATTGACCAAATAAATGGATGGATGTGCCATAACTTTCTCCAGCTGAATAGAAACAATACTGAAGTGATTATTTTTGGACCCAAGGAGGAACGATCAAGAGTCAGCACACAGCTTCAATTAATACAGCTAGAAACTACTGATCAGGCTCGAAACCTAGGTGTAGTAATGGACTCAGACCTGAGCCTCCAGGGTCACATAAAGGCAATAACAAGGTCAGCCTTCTATCACCTGAAGAACATCTCTAGGATTAAAGGACTGATTTTGCAACACGACCTAGAAAAACTCATCCATGTGTTTATCTTTAGTCGGATTGATTACTGCAACAGCATAGTCACAGGTCTGCCTAAAAAGTCAATCAGACAGCTGCAGCTGATCCAGAACGCTGCCGCTGGCGTCCTCACTAGAACCAGGAAAGTAGAGCACATCACCCCATTTCTAAAGTCCTTACACTGGCTCCCTGTAGCTCAGAGAATAGACTTCAAAATACTCCTACTAGTTTATAAATCATTTCATGGCTTAGCACCAAAATATGTTGAAGACCTGTTGTCACGGTACCAACCACCAAGACCACTCAGGTCCTCCAACTCTAGCCTACTAAACATCCCTAGACTCAGAACTAAACATGGAGAAGCAGCTTTCAGTTTTTATGCTCCCCTTATCTGGACAGACTTCCTGACGAGTGTAGAGCTGCTGAAACTCTGAACTGCTTTAAATCGAGACTAAAAACCCATCTGTTTAGAATTGCCTTCGAGTAAATGCTTGATGTCATATGTATGAAATGTGTTCATGCTCTCTTGCTTTTTTAAAATCTTTCTCTTGCTTTATTGTGTATCACGTGTAATGTGTGTTTCTTTTATGTGTTTTTTTTTTAAATCACCAAATCATGTAAAGCACCTTGAATTACCCTGCTGTTGAAAGTGTGCTATACAAATAAAATTGACTTGCCTATGAGGCAGTTGAGACAAACTCTGTTGTCTGATGAGCATCTCAGTTACTTTATTTTGATGCTGTAGCACTTCATACAGGCCATCGGATGAAAAATTAGTGCGGTCATGACGATCCGGATGAGGCGGAAGGTATCAATTCTTGAGGAAGATTTTCTCTTTTCTGAAGTGTCAACATGAGCAGTTGGCTTTGGATTTATAACAAGTGAAGATTTACTAGTTCCATGATGCACATCATCATGTACACCGTTACACTTTCCTTGGCTACTAAACAGAGGCTCTTTTTTGGATCCTGGATTAAACTCAAGGAAATCATCCCTACTTTCGTGATTATTTTCAAATTCTTCATACACCTTTAATTTGGCATTTGAAGCTGCAAGCTCAGTTTCAATTTCCAGTTTCTCTTTCTTTAATTTCAAGCAAAGTTCTTCCTGCTCTATCTCTTCTTTCTTTTTCATTGTTGCAGCTCTTGCTAACAATGCTTCACGCTCTGCTTTAATCCTCAACTTTGCAGAACTAGTGCTGGAAGTGGAACTTGTAACTGAACTTGCTTTAGATGCATTGGGATGTGATGAATCATTATCTTCCTCATCCTGAGGATCTTTAACAACATCTGCGATCCACTTGTTAGTTTCATGTAAGAACAATTTCCCTTTTCTCTCTCCTTTCAGCCTCTTGGTTTTCTCCTCCTTAGCTTTTTCTGTGGGCTTTGGTGCCCTCTTCTGGGCAACATGCGTAACTGGGCCTTTTTCTGACATTTTATTTCACTAATTAATCTCCACACATAAACTGTCACAATTCCTCGAATAATCCACAGCTTCTTACTCTTCTTGAACATTCACAAGCACTTATGAAAAGTTTCTTGATGTGCAGGATTTTAAATGAAAACTCAATGACTTTCTTTTAGACTCCAGCTAGCATTAGCATTGCAGTTAGCTTTAGCATCACAATGAAGTCATTAAAGAGTTGAAAGGAAATATCTGACCTGATCCATGGTCCATCTCCATAAATCAATCAATTTCACTCACAAAACCAGAGGCTTTTTATGTATAGCTGAATCTCTATGCAAGCTTTAGCTGTTTTGATCTGTTTTCCCTGCTAGCTACTGCTGTTGCACAAGGCAGCTAGCTCCGTATTTGCCCACTTAATTACCTCTGCGTCCGCTTGTTATGTCCCGTCAACTGTCAGTGTACTCCTCACGAGTCCTTTTGCAGATCATCCAACGTAATTTTTGAGGAAAAAAGTGCTGACACAGTCCTTCAACGAGCTAGTCTTTTGACTAAGATGTGGGTGCAGCAGGGCTGACTCACTAGCTTTGGACCTCAAAGTTCTTTTTTACTCCGCATGTGCTCGTCAGTAAACAAAAGTCTTGAAGCAATTCTTTTTTTTTTGCCGTTTAATTGTAAACAGGGAGTTTACATACAAAAAATGAACTTAAATCTAGACTTTTCTACAAAAACGAAAACTGAAAAGCGATGTAGGTCAAAGGTCCAGTCGCTTCAAACAACCCTTCTGTTAATTTCTCTCCTCTGTCCAAACAGCAAAAGTTGAGCAAGATACATATTATCAATTACTGGTCAAAATACTTATTTAAATAGCAACACAGTACTATCAGAACTAGATGGTACATCAAAACTGTAAATTCTAGTAACAAAAAATGGCTTCAACAGATATAATTATCCGGTATATTGCCTGTGCATAGTAAGCAGGTATTAGACAACGTAAAACCTATCCTGAACATCCGTTGACCTGTATAGTGTACTCTATGAAGGATTTTTTATCTTATTAATTGTAAATTGGGATTTTGTGTTATTTTAAAGGTTCTTAAACATATTTGAGACCAGAAGTTTTGGTCCAAGTTGACTGATAGAGCCACCTCCCATTTTGAAATAGGAAGGGCTATTGATTCATCTAATGTAGATAATGTCCTGTATATTTTAGACAGCAGTTTGGGGGAGTTGAGATTGAAAAAAATCTAAAACTCTTGCTGGCATTTGCAACTGAACTGTATTGAGCATAAATTTACATTTTATAATAGATTTAATTTGTTGATTTTCTAAAAATGTATTTTGGTCAATCCCATATTGTGTAATTAAAGTATTAAATGTGATAAAGTCTGTTCCTTCAAATATATGTTCCAGGTATTCAATTCCTTACACCTTCAGTCTGGAAAATTGATCATACATTTTTTTTGTAGGATGTTGAGGTTATTTCAGATGGGCGTACATCTTGCATGGGATAGACTATGTACGTCTTACCATTTACTACTTCCGGGGGGGAAACTCCTCTAGAGCGCTTCGTTTCAGGTGTGATAGTCGCGCCTTGTTTACGGTCGGGTTTTCCAAAAGAAGTCAACCAAATGGATGAATTACATTTACATTTTTCAAGATGTCTTGGGCATTTACCGAATATAGATCTCTAGATGATGTTCATCGACTTGTCGATATTTATTCCCCCGCGCCTCAAAGCAAAAGAGAGAAAGGATTCAAATTTTATATTTCTCAGTATTTGTATAATTTTAAAAGGTAAGTCACAACATACCCTTCGTAAGTACTAAGATATATCAGGTTGATTTTTCTGTGGGGATAAACGTTCACTTCTGCATGGAACCCAGCCGTGGTCAGGTGCAGAAATACTTTTCAGTTGTAAGATTTCCTACCCTCAGTTTATTAAACCGTGCGCATGGATTTGGGATTCTGCAGGAAAGTATAGATATTTAGGTCATTGTAGCCGGAGACATGTCCCCGGTAATATTTATCAATTACAGTTTTGTCCCCACCACTTAAAAACCTGATGTTTTTGTTGTTTGTTTTTTAAGCAGTGCATCTACCAGCGAAATTTTCATATATTCAGTATCCTCTTTAATGCAAGGTGTTCTAATTATGTTGCGCTAACAGCTTCATGCCTCCCAGAGGCAAGACGGACACACACTGTGCGCTTTTTGGACTATTTCCACAAATTTTGCGATCAGTTTGTCTTCAAAGCCGTATAAAAACAAATTTTGCAATTGTTGTGCATGGAGTTGAAACAAACCTGGTCACTAGTGAGATTAAGTATATCTTAGTTGTTTTATTTACAAGTTGAAGGAATAATAGCCTACCCTTTTTTCAGTTTAAAGCTCTGAAAAGGTCCAGCACGATGCACAAATCAGCACGCACATAAAACGTGCGTATGGATTCCAAATCAATACGAACGTTTTATTAAACTGAGGGTACATATGAACCTCAACATATGAACCTCAAAATTATTTCTGCACCTGACCCCTGCAGGTGTTATGCCGAGAAATGCATGCCTGCCAAAAATTGACAGTTCTTGACAGTTGAACTTGACAGTTCCCCGTGAGACAATCATTGACTCACTCCACAAAATGAAGGCAGGAAATTAGGAATGGAGAGTTGAGAAAAAGGAAAAACGTTGGCAAAGAAATCTGCTTGAGCAACAGGGATAACAACAGCCTTGAGAGGTTTGCGAAGCAAAGTCTTTACACAAATTTGAGGGACATCAGAACTTTGGGAGTCACCACGTACAAAACTGCAACTGTTGCATTCCTTGTGTTTAGCCAATCCTGAACAAGAGAAAATGTCAGAAGTGTTTTACCCAGGCTAATGAGAAAAAGAAATAGATTTTTGCTCCAAAGTATTTGTCATATATTTCTGTTTGACTAAAATGTGTATACAGTGACAGCAGGAGCATAGTGAATAATGATGTTATTAACAAATATCAAGAGATAGGAACAGACTAATGACAGCAGGCTGATGAATACAGGATCTGACAATAGAATAACTGAACCAAGGAGTATTTATACTGGAGACTTTGATTACTGAATTTTACACAGGTGAGTAAAAGAAGCCACTGGAGAAAATACTGTATGAATGAGGGATCACAAAACAACTAGTAATGCAATAGGAAAATCACTAAAAATAATAGTAGTTTATGTTTCTTTCCGTTTACAAGGTTTATGGAGATACTGATCTCATTTTCTTGCAGGCCTTGGCACCTGCCCACACTTCCAAAGGTACCACAAACACAAGTTCAATATTACTCTGCTTAATTGGCCAACAAACCCATCTGACCTGAAGGCCAGTATTAAAGCAAATTGGTCTTTCTTAACACCTCAGCAGAGCCACAGACTGATCACCAATACAAAATCCATGGCGTACATTGAATTATGCTAAAAGGAGCACTGACCAGCTTTTGACTTCATGTACTGTAAAGCACATTGACATACATCCCAGTAAGCAGACATTTCTATCTAACGTTTTGAGAAACCAAATTGTGTTTTCATGAGCTGTAAGTCGTAATCAAAATGATATTAAAAAGCACTTGAAATATATCACTCTGTGTATGAATATATATTATATAGGCTAGATCCACTTTCACTTGTTGAATTGAATTACTAAAAAAAACTCTTTGATGATAATCTGGTTTGTTGAGATGCGTCTGTTCAAAACTTCAGTTTTTCCATTAATCGTACATTATATTAAACCAATCATGTAAACACACCAGTTGTTTGTGTTTTAGCACGTTTGTATGTAAGTTGCAAAACATATGCGCTCTGTGATGTCATACCCAACTCCAACACTAGATGGCAGTGGTGACTAGGATTTATCTCCCTACTAAGTTTGTACTCCTACTTGCATTCTCTTTTATTCACTTTGTAAAGAGCAGCAGTTGGGATGTTGACAAACACTGATCATTTATTGTATTTTTAAGTATATTTTTTTCTTTTTGAAATTAAAATAAAGTATACAGAAAATGCCAATTTCCATGCATTACAGTTCAAAAAAGAACAACCCAAGTTACAGTTTCTACATCATTTTATTTTATACTTGCGTTTGTTTCACGAATGCTTATGGATGTCATTTGGAAAATTAGTTGTTGCAAGGAAAAGGTGTCCGTCTATTTGTTTTGTTTCAATGATCATGATTGACCATGTGGTGGCGACAAAGATCATCACAGGTGATCTGAAAGAGAACAACTTGCAGTTTTTGATTATCTATTATTTTTATACCACACCTTCACATTTTGTCACATTACAACCAAAATGTTTAGTATTTTATTTTTCAAGCGATAGTTCACAATGTAGTGCATAACTGGGAAGTTAAAATGGAAAATGACACATGGGGTTACTTTTTTCCAGCTATAAAACTCTGAACAGCATTTACTATTCACCCTCTTCCTCTGATATCCATCCATCCATCCATTTTCTATACCCGTCCATCCTAATGCAGGGTTGAGGGGGGGCTGGTGCCTATCTCCAGCGGTCAAGGGGCGAGAGGCGGGGTAAACCCTGGACAGTTCGCCAGTCCATCGCAGGGTTCCTCTGATATCCCTTAAATAAAATACAATTCAATCAGTTGCTATCAGAAGTCAGCTTATTTAGAAAAAGAGTCCACCTGTAAGGGATTTAACCTAAGTAGAAATATGGCTGTTCTTTGAATATTGAATACCTCATATACAGAATCTGTAGGGAATTGAAGCTTCAAATTAGCTACAGATAAGTTGTTGAAGATTTTTGGAAACAAGACAACAGGTTAAACTGTAATTTAGCTTTAACAAATCCTGCTCATTTGTATAAAGACAGGTAAATTCTCAAATATCAACCACCAACACCACAAATCCATAAAACCGACAGATGCCTCCACAGGCATCATTAGGAATTAATTAGCAACATTTCTTTGGTCAGTTTCCATTGTCTTTTTAGAGAACGAAATGTCATCACATGCATTAATTAAAACTAGAATACCATCTCGCCACATTTCTTTGATAACATTTCCGCTGACCTTTAGGGATAAATACTGCCTGTCATTCTTTCAGCTCAGAGAGTAGCTGCGGAAGATGGATTGGAGTGGTTTAATATGCAAGGGCTGTAAACTCACCCACACACATCTGTGGAACAAGACCTCATCCTCACATCATTAATTACCCCACACAAAAAATCAACTGCAAACCACATCCTTCTTTTTTGGAACTGTCCTTTTTTGATGTCAGGGTCATCATTTTCTTTTCATTCCTTTTATAAAATAGTAATTTTATATCCCAACTACCAGATAATTTTAACACATTTTGCACATAATGTATGTTGTACAATTATTTAAAAAACTAAAGTAAAAGAAAAGACCCCGAGGATAATCTTTTATTCACACCTCTTTTATGAATCTGGCAGTGGTAGTATTTCCAAAGAGGATTTCCCATGATTACTAGAATCCGCAGTCAATCATCTTTCCATATGCACCAAACTGCAGTATGTGCCAGGATTTACTCAAGGCCAAAATATTTTAAGCAGACTTTACACTGAAGTCACGGGGAATAGCACTTATAGTTTTTCAACTTTCTCTCCTTGCCACTCTCATTCTTTCTCCCCGCTGTGTTTCTTATAGGGTGACTGCAGAGAAAAGGAGGAGGGCTTCCCTCTAATGCATGATGTCCCCGCTGTGAAAACATGTGGGCTGGGAGTAATTGGGTTACAACTGCAGCAGTCCAGTGAGCTGGCCTTGATTTGGAGAATGACTCCATTTACTTTTGTCTGACAGTCTGCTGGTCCCACAGCTGCAGCTTTTATCCTGCTTTTAGGGTCAGACTTTAACTGTATATAAGTGGAAGAAGGCCAGGTGAGAGAGTGGAACACAGTTTGGTATTAAAACAAATACCCACATTCAGCAAATATGGTGACAGAATGGAACAGGCCATTTTTATAAAACAGTATCTAGTAAATGGGACATTAAAATGTAATGTAGTGTCCATCGTTCCAGGTAATTTGCAATGCAGGGTGTAACCTTAACAGCTTTTAAGATACAGGGAGAGCAGATGGATGATCAGTGTTGGGTGTAACGCGTTACAAAGTAACTAGTTACTGTAATGACATTACTATTTTTGTAACGTAGTAGTGTAACGCGTTACTGCAGCAAACAATGTAATGACATTACAGTTACTTTCAAAAATATGATGTCGTTACATAACCTGTTCCACCCCACAGCCCCGCCGCCGGGTCACTGTGGGGGAAGGGCGGAGAGAATGCCCGAATTTAGTTGACCTGTGGTCACTGATTGCTAAGCATGTCCTATCATCATAAACCTCAGAATCTCAGCTAAAGACTCATAAATCTTGTCTGTGACCTCCAAAACCAGAAAAAATAACAAGCAATTAAAAGAGCAGTTGTGCTATTTTGCGATTTTTACATGAACACATTCAACCGAACCTGTCGGTCACCCTGCCGAACAGAACCGAGCAGACTTTGCCTTCCCCGAAAAACAAGAGCATAAATTATTTCTTACCTTTGTTTTTTTCTTGCTACAAAGAATAATCCACCGTGATGTGACTGTATTTCCAGAATAACTAAAATACCCAGTGTGTATTTAGAAAAGAAAAAGTGAAAAAAACGTAATCCTTTGCCATTATTTTTTACATTTGATTCGAGGAAGCTCAACCTTGTCTGTCATGAGCATTGTGAACTTTCCCCATGTAAACATTTGCTTTGTCCAATCTGCTTCAAAGTTCTGATGTCAGTGTGATTCTATAGATCCTACGATTCTAACCATATGTCAGTCATCTCAATCGGCCAATAGAAAGTGGAATTACAGGTCTGCGTAATTCTAAAAACAGATATTTTGTTTAGCTCAGGGTCGAGCACTGACGCAACAACAAGGGGCGGCCGATTATGGATGGGATTGCATGTGCTGTACAGTCAGGGCATGGCTTCGATGAGTCACATTTGTTATGTGCGGCTCAAGAAGCTCACAGAGATAAGACATTCCTTCCGCGGAAAATCTGTATCTTTCATACAAGTACGCATCAGGAAAGTCAAATGGATTTTGTCTGTCCCTAAAAACTCGTTCTCTACGAAGTGCTCGTCTTACAATTTGCGCGGAGATGTCCACAGGATTTGGGAGAAAAGGTGAAGCCATTGCAACAGAGAACAGACGCTGGGAATTAGTTACGTCACATATATATGTTTCTTTGCTCACAGCTGATTGGTCAAACTTCAGTCTGAGATCTTGAATCCAGAACATAACCTGCCCCGGAGCAGGTTAGCCGTGCAGCGTAAGATACCATGGCAACGAACACCGATCAAAGCCGAGCCACTTTCATGGTACCCAAAACCCAGGGTTGGTGGAAACTAAGCTGAAACATAGCTGGCTAGCCACCTAATCCGGCTTCATGGTACAGGCCCCTGGTGAGCAGATGACGATTCCGTTTCGATTGTTTTGTTTGCGTTCGAAAAATGGCACTTTAAGAGAAGATAATCATCACTGACGAAGCCCTGGCGATTATTTGGAATAATAGTTCATCGGAGGTTTGTGTGGAGGACTCGTCATCAGAAGAGGAAAACCTAATTTTACCGGAGGAAGAGCGGTATGTCCCAACTAGCTGGTGCTAGAGGACTTTGCTTTGTTTCTCTGTCAGCCATTTTATATAGATGTTTTCTTTCTAATTGTGTTTTTCGATGTTTGTATATATACTTTTTGTTCACATCATTTGTGCGTGTGTATATATATATATATATATATATATATATATATATATATATATATATATATATATATATATATATATATATATATATATGTGTGTGTGTGTGTGTGGGTATTTGTGTAGAAATGTGTACATAGATGTGTCTAAAATATATTTGTGGGTTGTATTTGTATTTTCTATTTGTATATATTTTTTCTAACTCTTTTTCTGTCATAATATTCTCGTTTTTAGTCACCTTTTAGTCTTTTAATCACCTCGCCATTCATTTCAGGTATGATGTTTTAGAACGATGCAAGAGTAGAGTAACTAGTAATGTAACTGTTACTTTCCAAAAAAGTAACTAAGTAATGTAAGGGATTACTTTTTTGAGAAGTAATGAGTAATATGTAATGGATTACTTCTTTTGAGTAACTACTCCAACACTGTGGATGATAGATATCTAGATAACTCTTGTGTATTTATAGAAATGCAGATTAATGTACAATGTCCCTGTATTAAATAATAGAAACATAATCCACTGCTTGTGGCTTGTAAGGTTTCGTAATGTGTAGTGAGAAATTGGAACTTTCTTTCAGTGAAATATTTTTGTTTAAAAAAAGAAATAGCTTTTTGCTTCATAGCCAAAGTTTAGCTCAATTTAATCTTCAGCAGTCAGAAAATAGCAATTTAGTTGTTAATTGACCTTTTTTATGATTTTTTTTAATACGGTTCCTTGATTTTTCAAAGGTTGGTAGAGTCAAAGACATGTCCAGTGGCATTAGTGGTAATAGATTTCAGACTTTTTGATTTTTGGTAATTTCACCTTGTGAATTTTAAATAAATCAAACACGTTATCTAGGTCAAGTCATCTAAATTATGTTTCACTGATGATGCTCCCTGGTTTTGGAAATGTTGTGTTTGTACATGAAGGGTCTGAAATGTATAACATTTGTCAGAACAGAGTAAACTACATTTTTCATGATATCACCGTCCCTCACTCTATTTTTTAAATGATTGCCTGGCTAAACTTCAGCCCTCTATATACAGCTTAGACTGGCGTCTTGTTGGAGCCAGACAAACATTTGACAAACAAAAGTGAGTGAATCTTTAACAGTGCAAACAAGATATCATTACAGCATAACATGAAATAAACTCTGCTGTTATCATAGGTATTTACAGTGTAACAAAGTTGCAACCTTTATTTGAGTGACTTTAACATTACCCCAAAAAATTGTTTGCGTTAGCATAATTTGCATAAAACCACAGATCTTTGTACATCATTAAAAGGCAAAGCAAACACAACAGTGTTATTTTTTTACTGTAGTATAAGGATGAATCATGTAACAACATAGCTTTCATTTTTATTTGTCTCCAATAGCAACTAGCATTATGACCAACAAAGTGTTCATATAACATAGCCATAAACATGTTTAAAGAAAAAACAAATATCTCAGTAATAGAAAGCAGGACTAGCAATTGCATTGGGTTTAAGTGTCCTATTTAGATTGAATCATTCCTTCCTAATATATTTTGTGTTAGTTGGGCTTTTAGAAGATGTACTACGTATTCTGGAGTAGACACGTGTCAACTCAGTTTGAAATAAGATGTTTTTACTAAGAGGTTGAGCTAAAACTAAGTTCAAGTAAACCTTAAAGAAAGTTTCTACCATCTTGAAACAACTAATAAAAAGAGTACCAACAATTTATTTGAAAATTTTTACAAATCATTGTTTATTTGTTGTTAAATAATAAATTTGACTTGGAAAAGATACAATCTTTTTCTAGTTGCTTACATAAATGTCCTCACTTGATGGAGTGCAATATTTCCTCACAGCTGATTAGAACAATAGGTGTTGCAACAATTCCTTCCTTCCAAGTCAATATTTCAAAAATGTCATTTTATCTTCTGGCCTTCTGTGGGGTTTTTTTTCTTTGTATTGAAACATTTTAACACACCCTACCAACTAATCATCCCTTTCCACAATTGTGACATCAGAGGTTAAGCTGTGGCAAGATCATCAGATACCACAGCTTCATTCTGCACGTCTCACAACAATGAGCGCTTCACGAGCCAAGGTTGAGGCCTAGTGCCTAACCGGAAACGTTTCTACCAATTAAAACAAGCCAAGCCCCTTCCAATCTTCCTCCTGTTTCCCTTTTGCAGCACAGAAGCTGTTTAATAGGCCACAGCTGGAAATTAGATTAAAGAGCATTTGAGGTCAGTGAGCACGGTTTTCAGAGTGACGTTATTACAGTTTTGTTTCATATAAATGTTTCAGGATGTTTTCTGTACAGCTAAGTTTGCAGCTAAGAATGTCTTTAAGAAACAAATGTAATGTAGTATACACTACTAGTAGTATACACTAGTAAAAGCACAAAGGTAAAGGGAGTTGGAAGGCCTGCTAAATTGTTACAAAAATGCTTTTTAATGCATCAGTCATACCGACTTCCTATGTATGTTTTCATTCTTCCTTCCAATAAAAATTATCATTGAAAAGAGAAAAAAAACAAAAAAATTGTAAATGGACTGAACTTATTATATAGCACTTTTCTAGTCATACTGACCACTCAAACCACTGTACATTTGAGCCACTTTCACACTCTCACACTCACACATTCATACACTGATACAGAGCTTGGTAGGCAACTTGGGGTTAAGTGTCTTCCCCAGGGGCACATCAACATGTGACAGGAGGAAGCTGGAATTAAAACCTATTATCCTCCGATTGCAAGATAACTACTGTACCTACTCTACCTTAAGTATTTTTCATGGAAATCCATGCTAAAAGAAAGTCTGACCAGCATTTTGCAGCCATGATTGGTCTTCAGCAGGATCTCTATCTGTTGTGGTAGACACCAAACCTTTCGGGGTATCTGATGTATTTTACTACCCATTATATGCTGCAGCTTGCTGTTCAGATTAGTGTATTTCAGTTGTGATAAAATGACAGATTTTCTCATTGATGTTTGTGTATAGAGACATGTGACATACAACTGTACTCCAATTCTCTACAATTGAGGAATTATATGTGGGATTTTGTAAATGTTTGACTGTTAGAAAATGAAAACCTATAGTAGAAAGCTCGAATGTACTTTCTGTTCTGCTTTTAGGAGAATTGTTTTGGATTTGGATCCAAGTGCACATAAGAGTAGCCCAGTCTTGGAATTTTGATTCTTTAGTTTTCAGAGAAAGTGATAAAACTTAGGAGGGAACATGAAGGGAACATTTAACCAGCAAAGAACACAAGAGAAACTTACTGAGCACAGACAAATAGCAAAAAAATGTCTAGGATCTGGCGATGAGCCTAGTGAACTGAAAGCTATGTTTGCTTGGGAGGTGATTAGTAAACAAGAAGCAGGTGGTTGATTACTAACAGACTCCAGCTAAAGGAGAAGGGAAGGGGAAGATGCTTTACAGTAGATAACACTAATTAAAAACGGTCTAAGTACAAAAATATTTTTTTCCTTTATCTTTCTTCTTAATGCACAATAAATTAAGTTAGTTTCAGTTCTACACACCTTCTCACCAGTTGCACCTGGTCATAGAGATGATCAAAAGTATAGTTATTTGATTATGTGAGATGGAAAAAAGAATTGTCTGAAAACCAGACAAGTTTGTTAATAAATGTCCATGTTAAAGTAAAATAGATGTTTTGCCGTTTGGGTAACCATGACAACAGAAGGTCTCTTGAGGATATTATTTATACCTGTATTATCTACATACTTATCACTACTCTGTTTTGATGCACAGCCTTTAGGTTCAACTCACATTAGTTAAGATATCCCTAAATACGTACATCATCTTCCAACAGGAAATTTGAAGTTTTATTTTGAAAATAAATCATCCTTTGAAGTGATTGTGATTTGAAAAGGAGAGACAAGACTACAGCTAGAGTTTCTGTTCTCATTTTTAAAGCCATCAATCAGCAGGAGAATGAGTTGAGTCATCTGGACTGCAGATCCTTTTTAGATTTATCAACATTTACTACCAGAATGTACTCTTGATCAAAAGTAAATACTTATAAGAGTTTGATGGCAGTACTTTAATGTGCCTCTATAAAAATGTTATGATGCTAGTTGTCCATTTTCAAACATCTTTAACATTTTGCAGTACTATGTCCTTTTGAAAACATGTGATTCAAGATACTTTGTCAATTCAGAGCATGTGCAGTTAACAATCGAAATTGTGTTTCTCTCTTTTTCTGATAACTTCAGAGTAACAAACTTAAAATATTAAAAACGTTATTAATACATGAAATGTCTCAAATGTACATTATTTACTGTGATCTATTGGCAAGAATAACACAATACCAGACATGAATATATATGTTTTCATCCCCCCCCAAATTACGATCATTAACCTCTCAGTACCTCTAAACAAAGAATATCATTTATATTGTGTCCTTTTATTGCTTCTTTTAACAACTAACACTTTCCAGAAACTAGCGTTACAATTAAGATCCCCATACTAATTCAAAAGTCATTTTATGATGGCAAATCCTATGGGGTCAGATCAGTCTCATTAAGAATAAACTCATGCAGGGTTTTTCACAAATTCACATGCTCATTCACAAATGCACACGCTCTGGTTCACAAACATAATTTTGAAGAAACACTTGTAATATAACTTCACAAATGCACACGATCCGTTTCAAAATGCACACGATCCGTTTCACAAATGCACCCAATCTGTTTCACAAACGCACCCAATCTGTTTCACAAATATAATTTTGAGGGAAACTTCAAATATAAACTCATAGATCATACGAATCGCTAAATGTGCATTTACGATCCACTTCTCATTCGCGAATCTCTGTATTAGTGAGAGAATTTTGTGTGGTGAATTTTGAGACTGTTGTAACGTTGCAGGTCAACAAACGTCACCATTGGCTAATGAATCTGTCAATCAAATTTACGATTCTGATTGACAGATTCGTCAGCTAACCAATGTCTTCGTTTTCAGCCAATCGTATGGCTCCTTACATTTTATCCTCACTAGCAGAGCTGTTATGTGCGCATGCAGTTCAACCGCGACACATTGCGAAATGTGGTACTTACCGTTTGAGACTGATGCATGTCGCTATTATTTATACAGTCAATGGTCGCTACTTATCGCCATGTGTCGCGGTTAAACTTCACTGCGCATGCGCGCATAACAGCTCTGCCAGTTCAGCGTCATAGAGATAGAGTTACGACAGACTTTGAACTAGCCGACACGCGGTCACGTGGTTCATGGAGTTCCAAACATCCCAGCGCTGTCAGTCAGTCTGAGCGGCTTCTGGTGGGACAGAACGCAAAATCGAATATTTCTCATTTCTCCTGGCGATTTTTGATCATTATTGACTATTAATGTGTACTGATTACTTTTTACTGAATAGCCTATGCATTTTTGTTTTATTAAAGCATTTCTAGAGGAACAGACATTCGTCACTGTTCTACATTTTAGAAGGAAACGAGAGTGCTAACACATTGTAGAATACATGTAGATCACCGATCATATTTATTGATAAATTAATGCACTACACTGCTCAATATAAGCATGTTTAATAACTTTATGTGCCACAAGAAACCCTAAATTGGAGTAATAATACCCAATTTATAGCCTGTTTTCTGAATGCTAGCATGGTAATGCCATACCTTGTCCTCCTATACATGCCAGTGGTTAAGACCTCTGCTCCAGCTTACCTTTAGATCTCCATCTTTCAACAAAGCATGGGATATTACTGTTCCCAGGATTTACTCCTAAAACACCCTATATGTCTAGCAGATGACATTCAGTCTGTGTTCTCTCTGCCTGCTGTTGGATAGAAAATTAGCTGAATGTAAGGCTGATCTAAGTTACATGTTTTGAACCAGTTTTAAATAACTTGGAGGAAAAAATGCAGCTGTCTATGCGTTGACTGATGACCTAGGATGAATTTTTTCGGTAGAAGACATCATTCTATAATTATTTTCTTATGAACTCATGCATCTATAACCCAGTTGATTGTGTTTCTAGCCTGACTACAGTAAAATATTAATTCACTGATAATGTTAAAACCAGTATATGTAAAACAAATAAGTGTTAATTGTGGAAAAAACAATATGCAAACTTTTTATTAAACAATATTACGCAAAATGTAAAACAAGCTTTAGTGAAGTATTTTTACTATCATTCTCACTATCATTACATCTATACAAATACACTGCAAGGATCAAATTTGGGCAATGTGGAAATGTGCTGAAGTCCTAATGAAGGTTCATCCTTGGTAACATTAACAGCAGCTCCCTTTGATAACAACCACTGGTGACCTTCCTGAAAACAATAGAGAAACAGTTCATCTGTAAAATGTTTGGCTTTGAAGGACTTAGTGGGTGAAAAATTCAAATTACAAATCAAGATGTTTAGGGTGGAACAAGAGAAAAGTTTAAAGTGTAATTATACATATAATTATATTTGGTTTTGTACAACATTTCATATGTATAAAATGTATATTTAAATAATACCTTTATAGGTTTATTGCTTTACCATGACTGGCTGTGCTGCATTTGGATTCAGCAATCGGTCCAAGAAAGGGATCAGAACGTATGGCTTCCCTAAAGACGCAGAAAGAAGAAGGAAATGGTTGGCTCAAGTCAGCAGGAGATACCTCACCATCGCCAGAGGTCATAACAGAAAGCTGTGTACAATGAGTTTTATCTGCACTGTCAAATATTTTCAATCAGGGCTCTACATGCCACCCTGTGATGGCACTTAGGCATAAGATGGAAGAGTACAACAAAGCCATCACATTCCTCCAAGACATAACACTCTTCTGTGGACTTAAGATTGGTCAAACAGGTAGCTGGAAACCAGTGCAAAAAGGAATTATGATGGCAACATCTACAATTTTACCAATCCAAAAGACATGCTTGACCATGGACATATTCTGTACCATCTTACAGGAAACAAACAAAATCATCAAATATTCCAACATCTGTGATGGATGCTCCAGTTCAATAAAGCAGAAATGATGACAGTCTAGAAGGAGAGCACCGCACCCTATTGACACTGAAGGAATTCAAACCAGGAGTGCTGTGTCGACCATCACATGACGCCTTCGGTCTGGTCCAATAAGTGGAGGAGATTTTCCTAACAAGGTCTGGTGCATCTCTCATGGAGCTCCCAAATATTATGGCCACTTTAGAGAGAAAAGCAAGTCTGTTAGAAAGCATGCTCCCTGTATGTCATGATGTGCAACAAACCCCAAAAACCAGCAGATTCATCAGACTGAGACTACAAATGGCAGCAAAACAGATCTTCCATTAGAAAGAAAAAAAGTGCTGTCCAATACTAGGCATCTTGGAAGTACAAGACAAACAAAAAACAGCAATGCAAAACAGCATCTAATAGCACAACAAGCAAGCCTCCACCAAACACCTTGATCGTTGCCATGGAGGAACTTGGTCTCTTTTTTGCAAACAACCCCCCACCCACATCAGCTTCAACACACATATATATATATATATATATATATACATAAATATATACACATATATATAAAAAAAAAAATCCCACCAAAACATGATATATATATATATATATATATATATATATATATATATATATCATGTTTTGGTGGGATTTTTTTTTTTTGTCCCTTGTACTTTAATTTCAACGATTCTACATATGGTATTTTAATCATACATAGTCTTGGCATGTTCAGGGAATAATAATAAAAAGAAGATTGCAATGCTTGCATTAGCTTTGGTATGAAATAAAGTCATTTCTGATCATTTTGATTTTATTTTGACAGCCTCCCCATCACCACCCAGCCAACTCCAGCACTCCACCATTCCACTTACCAACTTATGTATCACTCCATCACTGACAGAACTGGGAAGTTCAACCAAACCTGATCACTGATCAGCTCTCCGTTCAGCAACTCATCTGAAAACAGGAACATGGACATGAATGCAACACAGTGTTACCTGTAATAGTTTAATAAGACTTGTTTTAGTTACTCTTCAACAGTTGTTTATTTAGGCTGACATTCTAAATAATTCTTAAATTCTTGTGTGTTAAAAAAAAGATTGTAATCTCTACTTAATCAAATGATTACAAATGATAATTTCATAAAACAAGTGCAAATGAACAGTTCCACAGTAAATATCAACTTTATAAAAGGTTATGGTGTTCAAGTACTTTTCTTTAAATGTCTTGATTCAGCTCTTATTATTTTGGAGGACACAAACCAAGAAAACAACGCATCTTGTTACTTTGGTGATCCTGTGTGCCATATGCTTCAGCAGTTTATTGCAGTCAGTTCTTATGTGGTTTAACTGAAAAATAAAGAAATAATTTCTCATTTTCACAATCACATTTTTCTTCACTGATATCTCCATTTATGCTTCCATCTCTGATGCATCAAAGTCAGTTAAAGACTGTTGATACGGTCAATGACGCTGCGCTGTTTGGAAGTATCTGCAGCTGCAGACCCACGTGACTTCCGCATTCCATTCTTTCCATAGAAGTCTATGGGAGTGTCAGAACTCTCGTTAGCAGCCATACGATTGGCTGAAAACGAAGAAATTGGTTAGCTGACGAATCTGTCAATCAGAATCGTAAATTTGATTGACAGATCCGTTAGCCAATGGTGACGTTTGTTGACCCGCAACGTTACAACAGTCTCAAAATTCACCATACAAAATTCTCTCACAAATACAGAGAGATTCGCAACTGAGAAGTGGTTGGTAAATGCACATTTAGCGATTCGTATGATCTGTGAGTTTATATTTGAAACTTCTCATTGTGTGCATTTGTGAAACAGATTGTGTGCATTTGTGAAACAGATCGTGTGCATTTGTGAAGTTATATTACAAGTGTTTCTTCGAAATTATATTTGTGAACCAGAACGTGTGCATTTGCGAATGAGCATGTGAATTTGTGAAAAACCCTGCATGAGTTTATTCTTAATGAGACTGATCTGACCCCATACAAATCTGGAGAACCTCAGTTTCTTAGAGGCAAGCATCATTGTACTAAACACACAAGTTCTTCCTTGCTACTTTTTCGGCCCTTCTATCACAGGGCTGCGTCCAGGGGTATCATATCTACACTTCCTTATAACCACATTTACAGAAGTTTTCTAGAAATATGGAAGTACAAAACAGTTATTTCATCATCTTAACAGCAGGACGGGAGGATGTTGGTGAGGGGTTTTCTGTACATGTCCAATGGTAATCAAAGTGTGCCATTTTGTGGAACTATTTTACCCTATATACAAAATTGTTTATCCCATATTTTCGTGAGACTAGTCAAAGAGAATCATCCACATGTATCCAAAAATCTGTTTTTATTTCAGATGACTGAACTGATCACAATGAGGTTCTAAAACATCGGTGTCAAACTCCAGTCTCTGCTTCAACACAATTGAATCCTATAATTAGATGCTTAGCAGCGCTGTAGACCTTGATAATATGGTGAGGAGGTAATCAGCCACTTGCTTCAGGTGTGTTGGACCAAGGACACTCAGTGTGTTTACTTACAGTAAGAGAAAGCCTGTTATTGTTAATTATTGCCATAGTTCGATTGAAGTTGAACTTTAAAAATGCATGTATTATTCACCTTAGTCCGACTGAATTTGAACTGAACTAGAGTTCTCATAATCGCGCTAAGGCACCCAGATAATACGAGCGGAAAACTTTACGACTGGAGCTTTTCACTGGAAGTGATGAAACCGTGAAAGCTGGAATAACAACACTGGTACACAACAACACTGCAGCAACAAGTGTAACACAATCAAACAGTACAATAATGTTCTGAAATGTTCTGTGCAACAGCGTTGTTGTCATTCATTTCTTTGCTCATTATTCATATCCTGCTTTTACTCCATCTGCTTCACTGCTGCCAGCATTTGTTTACTATCTGTGTGACTCTAGTCCAACCGGAAGAATGTCAGTGCGAAAGGGTGCATGTTGCCACCTATCATCGTGGAGTCCAACGGACTTCATTCAATAATTTGATTCTCTGAGTGACATGTAAACTAGGATAAGGACTCCCTTTATGGTAGAGCTATCAGTCTGAAATTGTATTTAGATGTGCATGTAAACCATAGACTGTTTACATAAGATGGACGGAGCCTCCGTGACTTCATCCATAGGTTTCTGTAGACCTGAATTGAAGCCCAATGGGTGTTTCTCACCACCGCCATCTTGGCCGTGTCATGCGTCTCGTCTCTCCCAGAAAATACACAAAATGGGCAAAGAGGTGGAGCTGAGAGTGGGGCTGTGAGGGTGGGGGCAGATGATTGAAACCCATCAAACTCTGAGCCGATGTAGCTACGAGCTAACTGAGCTAACCGAAGCTAACTGAGGTTGGCGGGCGCTTTTAGAAGGAAAACTGCAGTTGAGCGACTCTGCTATTCCTCTGCTTCTCTCACGATGGTAAACTTAACCTACTAAACCTAGAACTTTTTTTGAACCAGGCTGTAAACATCTTTATTTCTGCTTTAATGTTGGAATTCTTTTACATGGGAGTCAATGGGAACTTGCTCCTTTCTGAAGCCAGCCTCTAGCGTATGAGGGGGGAACTGCTATTTTTGTCACTTCCGCATTAGCCTCACTTTTGGCAGGCGGAGTTTGCACCTTGGTGTAAGCATACTGACTGTCGTTAAAAGAATAGCTTCTTCCTAAACCAAAATGAGACTGGAGTCCTGTAGACTTTTTAAAATATTTTATAAGCATGTTGGCCAGATTGCAAGACAAACAGTGCACCCAGAACTTTGCCATGCTCAAACTCTTTCCACACCCTCCTATTCCTAATAGTATATGGTATATGGTAATTAAAGATTATCAAAGCTGTCCTGATGTTTGGTCCTACAAGGTTAAATTACTTTACACTGTAGAGTATAAGAAACGATGTCAGAAGGTGTTCTGCCACTTACTGATGTCTGTTTAACCACACTGATCATCTCTACAGGACAAATTCCCTAGATGCATTTGCTTAAATGTAACTAATTCATTAATTCTAGCTACTTCGAAATATTCCTGTCACAGACACATCTAAAAGTTGCAGGACATTGGCCCTTGAGGACTGGGGTTTGACACCCCTGTTCTAAATCCTGATGTATCTTATAAGTCGACATGCAAATATTGGAAAATCATACAATAAATTTGATGAGCTTCTAATGGTTTTTTCCTCTTGCTCCTTCTCCAAAACTCATAATCCTGAAATACAACATACTCACAGCTTTCTTTTGTCTTTTAGTAACTACTTGTGTAATATCAAGGCGTGCCAGCTGTTTGTCATCTGGAAGCTCCACCATAAGGGCTGAGCATGGAATATTTTCCCTCAGCCAGTGACAAGACACCATGCCCATGGTAGTCGCTGTCTCAAAATTTGAGATAAACAAGGCATCTTGGAGTGCTGTCAGATTGATGTGGGTGTAATGAGATTCTAGTCTTGACCTGAGTCCATGATGACCACTCCATTAAATTCAATATCGACTATTGTTATTCTTTCTGCTGCTGCTACTAAGCTCTGCCACTGAACACCAAGGACCTAGATAACTTGCCACCACAATAGTGAATCACCACATTCTCACCATGGAAGTCTTGTTCATGTAGAAAATAGTTGAGGAACTGTAATAGTCAATGCCCTGCATTCCAGAGGCAAAACAGATCACCTTTGCAAAACCTTACATAGTTTATCCACAGCTGGCAACATTTTTAATAGTCTGGTGTGGTTTTAGTCTGGTGTATAACGGGGGCTATATAGACCAGTACTAAGCTTGTTGCCATTTCTATCACTTTTGCAGTCACTACCACTACATAGCTTTAAACTGTCCTTTAATTTTGTTTATGTCTTGCTTTTTGTTGCATATGAAAAACAAGTTACAAAGTATTCTAACTTTATCAGAACTTTTCACTTTAAATGTGATCTTCCACTGCCACAGTTAACCTTTGAACAGGTTTGACAAGCTTGCCAACAGAGATCTTATGTGAACTGCCACTATCCCCCAGATATATTTTTCTTGAATGCCTAGGTTATTATATTCGTTAACTTTAAACTTCTATTAATTAATGTAAATCAGATACTCTTGGCTAAGTATCTTCTTTACTATTTCCTTAGGGCACCTTCAACTGCACCTAAGTGTTTGCGGGATAGCCATGCAGAACTGGGGACAACTTTGGAAACACATTTCCTGCTTGTGTCCTCACTAGAACCAGAAAAGAGGAGCACATCACCCCAGTTCTAAAGTCCTTACACTGGCTCTCTGTAGCTCAGAGAGAAGACTTCAAAATACTTTTACTAGTTTATAAATCATTGAATGGCCTGGTGCCAAAGTATATTGAAGACCTACTGTTACTATACCAACCCCCGAGACCACTCAGGTCATCTAATTCTAGTCTACTCAACATCCCTAGAATTAGAACCAAACACAGAGAAGCATCTTTCAGTTTCTATGCTCCTTTAATCTGGAACAAACTTCCAGACAAGTGCAAAGCTACTGATACACTGAGTTCTTTAAAATCACGACTAAAACCATATCTGTTAGAGCTGCCTTTGAGTAATGTGCTTACGTATCATATGTTATGTGTGTGTTTCTTGCTTTATTGCTGTTATTACTTTACCCTCTATTCATGTCTGCTTTTGTGTAATGTTTCACGTGTCACATGCTCTGTGTGTGTTTCATGCTTTATTGCTGTTTTTACTTCATCCCCTAATCATGTAAAGCACCTTGAACTACCTTGTTGTTGAAAGTGTGCTATACAAATAAAATTGCATTGCCTTGCCTATAACATCTAATACAATAATCAAATGTGAAAAGTGGATTAAATATAACAGTGATTTGTTTCACTTTTTTAAGTGTGACACAATCTGGCCTGTGGTTTTGTGAGCCTTATGTTTAGCTCCAAGTAGGTTAGCGGAGTTTCCCAGATGCAAGTCTAAATTTGATTTGCTGAATTGTAAAGCCAACAGAAAATTTGGACTCTTGCATGCACATAAATCAAATTGAAAGTTGTAAATTGAAGTCATAAGACTAAATATGAAAATGATCTCATGGTTTCGGGTGAAATGATGTAGCTCTGTGGCTTCATGCAGACTATTTCCCACACGCCTCTGAGTGCATTCAACATTATGTCATCCTAAAACACAATTATACAATCCATGAAATTTACATGCAGACTGATTGCTGTAAACTGTGTGGGAGTGACCCTCATTTCTCTTCATTTAATGAAATATTCGCATTAAGGCACAAACAAAAGCAGACTGATTATGACAAGTCTCAGTGGTTTTTGACTCTTGTTAGTAAGGCTGCAGAGAAGCTGAAGCTCATGCCTGTTTGATTTAAATGAGGAAAATGATCATCTGCAAGACTCAAAAAGTAAATAAGACAGCAGAGCAACAGCCAATATTTCACATGAATCAAAATAGCTACCTGTCAGGTCAAACATTAAGGTGTGCATTAGGCTGTGCTGTAATGGTAATTTAAAGATTAATTGACTGTACGCTTCCAGAGCTTTGCAAAATTACTATGTGTTTAGCCAAGATTATATCAAGCTTTAATGATGCAGTTAATGTATTGAAATGATGAAAATGTATGAGTTGGATTCTTGCCATGCTATCTCACATCTCAATCCTCTGTTATTTGGTTTCATCTCATTTCATTATAGCTCATGTGGTCTAAGAGTTTTCTGACAATTTTGGATTGTTGTCACTAACAGCTATGGTTTGGCTGTAACCTCAGTTGAGTCAGTAAACAGCCACCATTTTCGTGGGATTTCTAGACTGAAATCCATACTACTACAAAATTGATTTATTAAATAGGCTTAAAAATGTGTCCCTTTAATATCATGTGTAAACTTTAAAATGTTGAGTAATCTTCAGTTTGCTTAAACCTTTAATAGGCAACTATCTAAAAAATTATATGTTATAGTTTTTTTTCTAATCTAAACCTTAAATCTATGCATGCCAGACATAACAGCAGACTTTAAGGACATGCTTCTCACCTTATACCAGGGGTCCCCAAAGTCGGTCCTCAAGGGCCGGTATCCTGCATGTTTTAGTTCTTTCCCTGGTTCAACACAGCTGAATCAAATGATGGCTCATTAGCAGAACTTTGACATGCTGAGGAGGTAGTTGGACCATTTGAATCAGCTGTGTTGAACCAGCGAAAGACCTAAAACATGCAGGATACCGGCCCTTGAGGACTGATTTTGGGGACCTCTGCCTTATACACTCGCTTTGCTGCATTACAGTTAGACATTCATACCACCAGAAACAGGCTTTGCATAATTACAATAATGTTGAATTAATTTTGTATGGGGGGATAATCTTATTATTGCGTTTATTAAGAAGCTTCTTAGAAGGGGCTATGAAATCATTGTTTCAAAAGAAACTTTTCAACTGGTATTCATCTATCCATCTCTGGTAATTTGCAAACACTAATGTGGGTAGGACACCAAAGCTAACTCTAGTCCACTGATTTTAACTGATTGGAATGTTTGTATAAATGTATTGAAATAACTTCTTGTTAAGTGCCTTGAGATGACATCTGTTGTGAATTGGCGCTATATAAATAAACTGAATTGAAATTGAAATTGAATCCAAATCCTCTTGGATCCAGCCTTGAGCATGCCAGATGGACCTAATTTTTAAAATATTTATTGAGCCTGTAATCCATCTTTTAGGCTTTGGGTGTCTAAAGAAAACACGTAGAAAACACTCTGTAAACAAAAACTTTGTTTTTAGCAGCAAAAACACAAAAAGATGAAAAATTCAAGGCACAACAACCATGACACATTCTGATAACCACAACAGGTGAGCAAGACAGCAATAAAATTAGGGGCAGGCAATCTATTGGACTACATATACACTTGGCGGGAGATAATGACTAAATTGATACAGGTGTGATAATTACAACTGCTGTGACAGGGAAAATCAGAAGGTGAACTATGCAGGAATCAAACGTACACATAGAAAAGATTCTCTATGAACTAAAATTTAGTACCCAAGGGGAGAGACATTAGATGGAAAGTTGCGTATAAAAGCCAAAAAGAGTGAAATGTTTTAGTTTTACTTGTAGGATGAATACATGTTTGTTTTAGCCAGTCATGGATTAAATCTTTTTCACTTCCTATTTTGTCATTCCAGAAAATTATTGGAACTGACCCAAGGCTTAAACAAACAGCAACCCACTGGCTGAGCAGGATGTTAATATAGATTGAAGCTGGAGATCGATACTGAAGGACTAAATGTGTGGAAAACCTAGACCTCTGTTGGTGCTACGTGTCTCATTGCTTTCCTATTTAAAAACATCCCAGTTTGTCTGGTCTGAAAAATGTCAAAACCACAGATAGAACAGAAGAAAAAAAAAGAACAGAATGGAAAAGAGCTGACACTTATTTCTTATAGGGTTTGTGATTCCACACATTTTATAGATTTGAACTTTCTTCTTTTTTTAAATAGGTTAACATTGAAATGTTGAAGTGCCTCATGTTAGGGTTTTTCCAAAACAAAAGAAAAAAACGTTTTGGTCAAACATCAATGTCAAAAAATAATAAAATTTTAGATGATTTCTCTTAGCTGATACAAATAAAATAGGTTGTTTAAAGTCATTGTAAATGAAAGGATAACTCCTAATTCATTTTCATAATAACTCATGGCATCCAGGGATAGGTTTCGTTCTGAGCGCTAAGATGTGAGCCGTCTGTTTGGTTTTCACATTCTTTCTCTTTTTGTTTAAACAGACTTGAGAGGGCAGAGATGTGTTGCATATGTCTGAATTCCAGCTGATAGCATAGTCAGGTCACTCTGGCAACTTGAAGCAGGTCACTCTGGCTAATATATACTTAAAGGTGAAATGAAGACCTTCATGGACATTCCTTACAGATAAATATATGCTCTCAATGTCTTTGGCAAATGTCTCATGACCTAATACGGTCTGCAAAACCAAATTAATCTTCAAGATTTGTTTTATAAATCTCATCCAGTGTTTGTGCGTTTTCAGTAGTGCAAAATCTATTAAACATAAGACAAGTTTTCAGGACAGAAGATCATTTTTATAGGTTTGCCATTTTTGTTTCTTTTCAGACTGATAGTTCAGCATAAATAATTTCAGTTCAAAACAGGGTCAGATGGGACCATAGAGAAATATTTCTGTCACAGTTGCACTGTAAGCACTGATACATTTCGTCATGCAACATAAAATCAATGATGATGTCCACAGAAAGGATTCTGAGTTGTTTTCTGTTCAAACAAGGACTTGTAGGCCTTCAAAATCAAGATCAGAACTGGAAACACCTTTTAGATATAAGTTGAAAGTTCTTAAGGAACAAAAAATAAAATCCAGTCAGGATTTACCTTTTGTGAATAACGCTACACCACTGTATGGTTGAAGTTTGTTTTAGGGCAGTGTTTCCCAACCCTGGTCCTCAAGGCACACTGCCGTGCATGATTTAGATGTGTCCCTGCTTTAACACGCCTGCTTCAGATGATTGCAGTTCAATAAACGCCTGAAAGTCATCAATTGAAATCAGGTGTCCTGAATCAGAGAAACATCTAAGATATGGAGGGCAATGTGCCTTGAGGAACAGGGTTGAAAAACACTTTATGTGAAAAAAAATCTAATTTGGTTGAGAAGCCCATTTTTACTGCAGCACAAAACAGCAAATTCAACAGCCACAACATTAAAATGTCTAATATTGTTTAGCTAAGACTGTCATTGCAGCTATGAGTCATCAGGGCAGGGACACTGGGTGCCCTGCGGTGTGTCTGCCACCACAATGTTGGGTTGTAGATAATTTAGGGCCTCCTGGTTGTGGGTGCAGAATCAAATAAGAGCTCTGTCTGAACCTTATCCCTTCAAAGAGCCAACTGGACCGTGAAATGGGTTGAAAGGAGCCGCAAAGACATGCGTAAGACTCTTTGGAAAGAAACTGAAGGCCTGCTGATCTATTTAAAGGATGCCCTGACAAACTACCTGTAAGAGGACCCAAAACAAAACTTTCAACATTTTCATTAAGAGACAAATATATAACTGTTTTCACAGTTTTTTAAATATATTTAGTGGGGAAAAAACATACCACATTAAAAAAATAAATGCTTTTGATATCTACACTGCTGTTAACCCTCTCTACCACCGCTCCTTGCCTGAAGGATACTATTTATTCTTCTTCTAGAAGATTTCACAGGGGTGGAGCATAGAGATATTTGACTATTACTTTTTCCCAATGTGTTTGGATTGTCCATAGTTCTAGGTCTTTTTTAATGCATTCTGTTCTTCAGCTCACCCTCCAGGCTTTATGTTTCAGGTCTGGGAACTGAGATGGCCATGAAAGAAGGTTCATTTTATCTCTGCTGAAATACTCCTGTGTTGACATGGAGATATGCATTGTATTCAATTCAATTCAATTCAAAAATACTTTATTGATCCCAGAGGGAAATTAAGTGTTGGTATAGCTCATATAATTAATTCTTTAAGGAGTTGTTGTAGATAATGATGGCTGTGGACAGGAAGGATTTCCTGTAGCGGTCTGTATTGCAGCGAAACTGAAGAAGCCTCCGACTGAAGACGCTCTGTTGTTGTATGACTGTCTCATGAAGAGGATGATCAGGGTTGTCCATAATTTTTTTGATTTTATGAAGAATCCTTCTTTGCATTATCATTTCCAGATTTTCCACAGTTGTCCCAAGAACAGAACCAGCCTTCTTTATCAGGTTGTTTAGCCTTTTTAAATCCCTGGCTCTGATGCTGCTACCCCAACAGATGACGGCTGAAGAGATTACACTTTCCACAACAGACTTGTAGAAGATCTGCAGCTTCTTGCTGCAAACCTTGAAGGACCTAAGCTTCCTCAAGAAGTACAGTCTGCTCTGTCCCTTCTTGTAGACGGCTTCACTGTTGCGCCTCCAGTCCAGTCTGTTGTCAAGGTGAACTCTGAGGTATTTATATTCCTCAACCACCTCCACTTCTTCTCCCATGATGGAAACAGTGTTTGACTTATCCCTGTTTCTTCTGATCATCATCGTACAGAGAGACCCATTGATGACTGATTTAGAGTGCGTTAGATTTTTGAATTATGAATTTCATTTGAGGTGATCACTCTAATACAATTCCCAAGGCCTGCTGAAGATAAACAGGCCCACAGCATCACAGATCCTCCATCAAATTAAATATTGGATGTGGGGCTTTTTTCAAATTTTCATCCTTTCTTTCAAGCCAAACCAACCTAGACTTTCTTATACATAAAGCTTGATTTTAGTCTTTCAAACACTAATTTGGCTTGTATTTGGAGACTAACAGATGCTTGACCTGTTGACCTGTAGATGCCAATCCTTCCTAGTTCTCTGAAGCCCCTTTCAAAAAAGCCATGAAAAACTGTAATTTTCCAGACTTCGTCTGTTTTGCTTTTGAGTTTGAAAGCAATCTTACGGACTTTGTCCGGATACCCTTTACCGGTAATTTTACGGTTGAACGCCTAGTAACAAGAGGGGACTTTCTGTGGTATGGTGGTTGCATTCAGATTATCAGGTAATGTTCCAGAAAAGCTGGAGGGGTGTGGGGCAGTGGGGAAAAGGGGACGGGGGCAGGGAACGCTGTGAGCACACACATTGATGACATATAAATGTCATGTGAACGGCAGTGCATAGGAACACAGCTTCTTCAGCTTCTTCATCGATGTCTCTTAAGCGTTTCCATGTGCGCAAAATTGCACACATCACAAAGACGAGCACTGTGAGTAGATCTGCTGTTCTGTCGGCCATCTTTGCAATAATTCCTTTTTTTGGGGAAATGACATGTACGCCCGCCGCACTAAGTTCACGTCATATCCACATACAACTCCCCACTTGCCCCCGCCACCCCACAGACATTCTTTAGGATCCTCCGGTACATTTCTTGCTGTGTGAAAGCAGCCGAAAGGAAATGTTCCGGAAAAAAGTGGTGTATTTGAAAACACAACTCCAGTTAAAGACCGGATGGAATTGTCCCCAAATATTCCAGAACTTTTGTCTGAAATGGCTGAATAGAGAATGTTGGTCACACAGTCCCTACGACATCTCATCCTCACTGTGCTGGGACAGTCATTGGACCTCCTGTCTTACTTGTCACAGGCTCACTTGTTTTCAGCTTTGAGGTATTCCTCTGACAGTAGATACGTATGGGCAAGTTTAGGTAAGTCGTAGTATTTTCTTGTACCAATTTCCTGATTTAAAAAGACCAACCCACATCTACCTTATTTCAAAAGCGTCTAAGAGATATATGCCTCTCTCTCCAGTCATATTTATATCCCATGTTCAGTTACTGGTACATATGTTTTAGAAATATGGGGATGCCAATGAGTGTAGTACCAGTGAATTTGTTCTGCCAAGGAGAAAAATCAATCCGATGTGACAGAGTTTTATTTAGAAATGTCTAGAATCCACTCTAATGAGGGTTATTTGTAATAGGACATAAGTTGTTTGTTTTGACACATTGTGATATGTCAACTCTTTGGTCAAGAGAGTCAACGTTAAACTTTTTTTATAACAGCAAGGAAACCATTGAGCTATTTATTACAGACAAACAGGTTGACCAGTATTGCACAAAGCCCTATTTGAGACAAACAAACAAATAAAACCATCCTTAATCAAACACACTTGTAAACAACAACAACAGTGGCTTTTTGTAGCTTATCAGGTTTACAAAATTAAACAGCTTGTATAAATGCCTCACTAAAGTAATGTGAATCCCTTAAATATAAAAACTTATGGGTGCTGTAAAGCTAAGAGTGAGATGACAGAGGTCTGACTCATTATAGCCTGATAACAAACTTGTTAATTCAACTTTTGTGTACTGCTAATTCGGCCCTTTGATTATAGAATTTAATTTATAGCAGAGAAGGGCTAGAAACCTGTATGTGCAATCTTCTCAACCCAGACTATAAATCACTAATGGCAGCATAATGGAACCGCATGGAGCTTAAAACCTGGAATGAACATCATACGCTATAAAGAAAGAATAAGGTACAACATAGCAAAAACAGATTTCAGGTATTGTTGTCAGGAAGCCCAAATGAAAAAAACAGCTTTATTCTCATTTTATTTTGTTATTATTCAAAGTCCACAATGTAAATTCACCTAGAAATGGTAAGGACGATGCATAGAAGATACATTAGTCAAACAAAATCTCAAGTTTGGTTTGTTATAAGCACTTTTTATTCTATGTATGTATTCAGAACATTTTGATAGTATAGAAAATTATTAGACATAAAAGATATTTGTATATTTATTTGTGGGTTGTGTAGTTCTTAGTTCCCATTGTTTGGTTTGTTTTATCATTGTTTTTTCTCTCTGTCTGCCGTTCTGCAGGTGTAGAAGCAGACTAGGATGTTTTCTTGTATTTTCTTTATTCCCCATCCTCTGTTATATCTTCAACTCACCCTTTCCCTCTTAACTTTTTTTTCCTACCTCTCTTCATTATTTTTCCCTTTTATTTTCCATCTCATAATATCAGAAAAAACACAGAAATTTCTAAGAAAGATTTTTTTACACATATATATCAAGTGGAGTACTATAGCAAAAGCTGTAATGCTCCATTTGTGAAAGTAAATCTGTTTTTTTTTTTTCGTCTCATGATATCAGAAAAAAAACACAGTAATTTCTAATAAAGATTTCTTACACATATATACCAAGTGGAGTACTATAACAAAAGCCGTAATGCTCCAGTTGTGAAAGTGGATCTGTTGTGTTTCTACTTGGTACTCAGACACTAATTCTCGGTGCCACACTGCCAGACAGGACACGTAAAAATAAAAAAAATAAAAAACACATAAAAGAAAACAATATAGATGGCCTATTAATGTTTACCAGAGAGGTTAGTGGAAAGAATTTGACCCCAAATGAAGTAGCACAGTGTGATGAAAACTGCACGAGCTGTGAGTAAGTGATGTTACATCATGCAAAGCTAAGGTTTGTTTTTTAGCAACCAAAAGTGTTTATATTCAACGTGGACTGAATGTTTATAGATGTCAGAGAAGCTGGGGGGTCTTTTTGTGTGCCAAGTGCTCCCACACAACATTTTAAAACTGATTTTGTAAATCAAATAAGTTTAGCACAGAAGAATCAAGTAAGTGTCTCAACTGCAGTTTCCCAATCAATTAAAATGCAGGAAATAATCAGTTTTGGAGTGGGAAATAGGCAATGCAAGAAATCAGTTAAATATAACCTGTCTGACAATGTGAAGTTGCCCAAAAGATTCTAGAAAGCAACGCATAATTCCTTGATTTAAAGAAATTGAAGAAAAGACAAAAAACAAGATTACGGACATCCGTCAATCTAGAAAGGGTTACAAAGCCTTGCTTCGTGCAACCAGAGAACCACATTGAAAGCCATTATCCAAATTAAACGGAACAGAAGTGAACCTTTCCAGCAGTGGCTGATCCACCATCCAGAAGATGTTGTGGCATGATTCGAAGAGACAAAGAAAAAAAAGTTCTGTTGCCTTGGCGCCACAGATGGCATCCTCGGTACCACGCTCTCTCTTATTTGTGTTGTTTTTGTCTATTTTCGTGGAAACTAGCAATGCAAAAATGGATTACTTACAGCAGAGAGGAACTGTTGTGCATCAGGAAATAAACCTCTGAAGCGGTTTCACATAACTTTGCCGAGCCAGAAAGTTTATTGAAAGTTTTGATCAGAGGAGTAACCACTGTTTGTTGGAGACGGAAACGCGGAAGGGTAAAAGAGCCGATGAGCTGGTGAGACTCCGCCAGCGGGTATTTCATATGCTCTTCCAGCAGTGCAGCTGGCGAACGTTCGGTCTCTACCCAACAAAATAGATTAACTGCTTGTTCCAAACATGACTAACAAGGACTTTGCATTCTCTGCTGCCCTCTCCTTCACCGAAACCTGGCTCTGTGATCTGATTCCTGACAACTGATTATGCCTGCCCGGGTTTTGTTTACATCACGCAGGCTGGCAAATAGAGCTATCAGGTAAGACAAGAGAAGGTGGAATCTGCTTCTACATTGTTGCACAGATGTCACAGTTCTCAGCAAACACTGCAGTTCGAACTTGGTATCACTTTTTTTTAACTGTAAGTCATTGTATTCCCCGCACGAAATATCTTCATTAATTTTGGTTGGAGTGTATATACATCCTCAAGCGGATTGGGAGTGACACACTGCAGACTCGCTGATCAGGTTAACTCTTCACAACACAAGTATCCAGACTCTGTGCTCATTATTATGGGCGATGGGAGATCAGAGCTGCTAAAAAGAAGTATTGAGCAAAGCTGAAAGACCAGTTTTCAACCAACCACCCCTGTGAAGAGGCCTTCAGGATATCACCAACTATGGGGCTATTTACATGACAACGTTGCCGTTTTTGTTTTAATATGCGGGTGAAAACGCACTGTGTTTACACGACAGGGCGCGCAATGGAAAACAATGTAGTACATGTGCTCGGCCTTTAGACGGCAGTGTGCCCCGTGTATGCAGTGTTCCAAGGTTTACCCCTCACAACCCGGAAAAGAAACATTTCATTATAACTAACAATGGTGGTCTCTGCGCGTACAACTGTGGTTCTAAAAGCCTTACAGAGGCCAAATAACTTCAGAAGCTGCATCAGCAGTAACAGCCTACCTGGATCCGCCATTGTTGTTGTTTCTCTGTAGAAAGGCGGAGTGCCAAGTCCAACATGGTCGTAGGCGGCTGGCAGTGACGTAATCGTTTTCAAAGGTCTCCGGCTTGCGTTTACATGACAACAAATCACCCAGCGTTTTCAGAACTCTCCACTCTGGAAGCCATTTTCAAAAAGCTGCGTTTTGCCCCCCCATCATACTTTAAGAGGATGTCTGCTGCCTCCTCCAGAGACAAAACATCCGGAAGGCACCAGGCCCAAATGGAGTAACACCTTCCTGTCTCAGGACCTGTGCTGTCAAACTAGCACCAGTCTTCACACAGATATTCAACAGAGGGGGAGCTGTGCAAATTCCCCTCATGTTTCAAAAGGTCCATCATCATTCCAGTCTTCAAGAAGTCCTCCATCACTGGACTGAATGATTACAGACCTGTGGCCTGGACTTCAGTCATAATGAAGTCATTTGAACGCCTGCGGTGCTGTCCTATCTTAAAAGCACCATATGCCACCAGCTGGACCCCCTGCAGTTTGCATACAGGGCAAACAAGTCACTGGATGATGCAGTTAACATGGGACTGCACTTCATCCTGCAACATCTTGGCCAACCAGGGACCTATGCCAGGATACTGTTTGTGGACTTCAGCTCTGCATTCAACACTATCATACCTGAAATCCATACTCTCTCTCTCAGAGAGACTCTCAGCTCACTATATCTGCTATATGTCAGTGGATCTCCAGCTTCCTGATAAACAGGAGCCATCATGTGCTGCTGAAAGATGCCACTTCTGGAACAAGAACAATCAGTACTGGTGCACCACAGGGGTTTGTTCTTTCCACACCACTATTCTCCTTCTACACAAATGACTGCACCTACTAGGATCCAGCTGTCAAGCTCTTGGAATTTGCAGATGACACCACTGTCATTGGGCTCATCAAGGATGAGGATGACTCTGGTGCAATCTGCACCATCTTGAACAAAACACCTTAAAGACTGTGGAGATGGTTGTGAACTTCAGAAAGATTCCCACAGTTCTGCCTCCCCTCACAATATTCAACAGTCCACTGTCAATGGTGGACTCACTCAAGTTGTTGGGATCCATCTTTTCTTAGGATCTGAAATGGAAGACAAATAACACTATCCTCAAAAAGGCTCAGCAGAGGATGTACTTTCTACGGCAGCTAAGGAATCATGGCCTACCACAAGAGCTGTTGGCCATCTTCTATACCGCTACAGTTGAATCCATCCTCTTCTCATCCATCACTGTCTGGTTCGGGCAGCCACAAAAAAGGACAAAAGTAGACTACAGTGCACAATTAGGACTGCTGAAAAAAGCATTGGTGCCCCCTACCCTCCCTCCGGGACTTTCACTGTGGCAGGGCCAGAAAAAAGGTAGAGAACATCATCAAAGATCCCACTAACTCTGCATACACTCTCCTCAACCTCCTCCCCTCTGGCAGGCGCTACAGTTCCCTGTGCACAAAAACTACCAGACACAAGAACAGGTTCTTTCCCGTTGCCATCTCTCTCCTGAACTGTAGATAGGTTACCATCATCACCACCATCTGACCACAAGCTCTAGCATACCAGACTTAATCACTTTTTGCATCTTGCACATATTTTTGCACTACTTATATCTAATATATTTTAAATTCTTATATAGTCTATTACTAAGTGCCTACGGTATTTTGTCTGTTATTGTTTTTGTTGTATGGTATGCTCCTATAGTACGTCCTTGATCATAAAATGTATACTTGTTTATTGGTTGTTTATTTAGAGAGCTAATATCTACAGAAGTCAAATTCCTTGTTTGTGCAAGTATGCTTGGCCAATAAATCTGATTCTGAAAATTCATGCACCACAGCCCTAAAAGACGTATGAGGCAAAATTCCTCCACAGTGAAGTAGATAACTCTTTTGCAGTTAGCACAAATACTTGATGTCAGTTGTGGTCGTTAAGGGTAGTACAAATAGTTGGTTAGTTTGGGCAAAATACCTTTTTTTTTTACTCAGGGCCAGTTGTTCTTTATTCTTTTATTTACTTTAACAAAGGAAATCATCATTTGAATGCTGTTTTTGTATTTACTCAGTTTATTTTTGTTTTACATTAAAATTTATTTCATGATCTGAAACATTTAAGTGTGACAAAAAAGCAAAACCTTTAAGAAATATTTAACAGGGCAAAAACTTTTCCACTGTTCTGTAGAATAGCAGATAAACAGCACTGTTCAAGGGGCAACAACCTTACCTTTTGCCTACTTGTGTCTGTTTCTTTCTTTTCTTAACCCACACACATAAAAAAAGTTGCACTTCCAAGATTCGACATTTTTGTTTCATGGAGTCTCTGTAGTTAATCCACTGTGCTGAAGGACTGAAAGTCTCATGATAAAATTAAAGAGGAAGATTATCACAGGTCTGCTGTTTCAAATCAGTTTTCCCTTCCCTTCACAAACAACTGACATTAGATCATCCCAAGGAATTCTACCAGCAAAAAGCAGGGAAAGTTTTTCTTCTTCAACAAATCATAATGTAGATTATTTGTTGTAAAACTAAGAGATTTGTGTGAAAGGCGTTTTCAAAAGAAAAGACTGGCTACTATGTTTTTCTATTTAAGCAGCTGTGTGTAACTGCATGAATACAGCTTCTTTTAGAAATGCACATTCTACAGTGCCTTCTATAGTGCATAACAGTGAAGTGGAAGGAAATAATAAATAGTTTTAAAAGATTTTGCAAGTAAAAATCAGAAACAGGCAACCCCTTTTTATCTGATACCTCTAATCTAGTGCAATCAATTCCCCTCAAAAGTCGCATCATTCTTAAATAGCGTCCTGAAGATGGCCAAAGCTAAACACAAAACGATCTTGAAAGGAAAATCTGTTTGAGGCTGCAAAAGACTTGACACTGGGGCAGAGGTTCACATTCCAGATGGTTTGTGATCATAAACAATCAACCAGAGTGACAATAAACTGGCTTAAACCAATGTGTATATCTGACAGAGGGGCCCAGTTAATGTCCAGACCTAAATCTCATTAAGAATGCGTGGCAAGATTCGAATGTTAGTTCACAGATGCGATCCATCAATCTTATTGAAACTAAGACAATTTTCAAAAAAGAAGACGCACAAAATCACTAGCACCAAAAAGTTGTTTTTCTAAAATATTGACTCAGGTGGACCGAGTAAACCCTTTCAGATATTTGAAAAAATTTCCTCAAGCATTATTTACACTCCACTTGCCCAACTTTCTGTTTGTTTTTCAGATGAAATCTCAATAAAATACATTCACCATAGTGCTTGAAAGAAACATGACAAAATGTAAGAAAGTCGAAGCACAATTACATTTGGAAGGCACTATATTTTAGTGGGAACACATGCTTTTGAACATTTTAATAATCAGGTCTGTGTTCTAGCTAGCATGAATAATTTAAGGCCTGAAGAATTCAACAATTTCCAAAACACACAACACACTGACAATGTTCAGGTTGCTATACAAAGCAAACAGAAACCAAGGGAAATGGTGCAACCTGTGCATCATCATGATATGCTTGTTTTTTCCTATAATTTAGCTTCAGATTATGTGGATTTCATCATTAATGGATCACACTGAAGTCTTCGTTATTGGATTAAATAAAATTTTTGAATATAGTTGAGGGAATAAAATGAATTTGATGGACTGGAACTGTATTCAAAGTGGAGACCTATGGTGATGTTTTTGCTTTTGATGAGAACTGACATGATACTTATGGATTCTGAATCCGTCATCCATTTTCTTGTTCCAGTTTCTAAGTGTGATTTCACTGATTTCAGCAGTTTTTCCTTTTTTCCAGCCTGGTACTCTCCGCACATCGACAAATCAATAGGATTTAAAACATATGGTTAAAACCAATTTAATACAACTTGTCCAAGACTCCCCAGTTAAAAATATAGTGCACCAATTACAGTATTTCAGACATCCGCTTGTAAAACAAGAATTAACTATTCTAAAACAAGACCGGTACGTTTTATGATCAGATTTATGGCCTCTATGCATGTCTGAGGAATATTGCAGCCTCATGGTCTTTACACAGTGAAGTATACAGAAAAAAACATGTCACAACCAGGGTGTAAAACTAAGATAAATTGAAGGGCTTGTGTTTTTGTGCTGGAAAATCCTCTTGGTCCAAAAAGAAATACGAATGATCACGACACAGAATTGCAGCTTTCATTTTATTTAAAACCAAGAAAGAAGAGTCAATGACAAAACAAAAAACTGGAAAAATGTGTTGGCAGAGCAATAAGTTAAACACAAGAGAAAAAAAATACAAAGTTGTTTTACAGAAAAAGTTTAAAGATACATGAAATGCAAATGGTCTGTGACAAGTTATACTAAAGCAATCCCAATGAAACAAAAATATGTACAAGATCAAAGACAAAAGGTGGTGGTGTTAAGGTTTTCACATAATTTAAACAAATTACCAGCAAAAAATAAAATCAAAGGAATAACTACTGCAAAATGTACTCTTATTTAAGATTTAAACAGGTTTTGTTAGAATTTTTTTAAAACTAAGAATAACATCACTCTTCTCCACCCAGTTCACTTCACTACTCATAATAAGATAAGACTGATGGTCACAAAATTACATTGTCCTGTCTTCTTCCAGGAAAGGAAGTTACATATCATCTAATTTCTTCTCCGTCAACCCCTCCTGACACTTTCCCCTGTCTCTTGAGAGGAAATGCAAAAATATATTTCATTTTCATTATGAACTTGGGTCAAATCAAACTCATGAATTCTTGGTAAGAAGGCAGCTAAACTGATGCAAATGTCAAATTTCTGTATTTTTTCCCTTCCAAGGAGATGTTTTGGCTCCAAGAAAAACTGAAACAGCGGGTATTAGTCCCACATGTTGCAGGCGGTGAAGTCCCAGCTTACAACTTTTTAACTTTGATTTGAAACTGTTTTTCATGGCTTTGTCTCTGGTCTCAAATGCACAAAGACATATAAAAAAAAACTGTCAGTAGAAGTAGGGAGGATACGTGTGAAAGCCTGACGAAGAGTTAAAAACACCCTGGGAACTTTTGTTTTTATGAACAGGAATGCTTCAGAGAAATAGCTAAAATTCCTCTCCCAGTCAGGTGCAAAAGTAAAAATTTTTTTTTTAGAAAAACCTCTCTACTATGCTCCAAATGGCCTGATTCCAAGCATAAGGACAGAGAGTTCATTAAGCATAATACTCAGATTTCTTGTCATTTTAATGTCACATATTGAGGTTGCTGGAAAAGTAAATTTAAGTTGTTTAGTTAACAAGTTTAAAACTGGTTATCTTTTGCAGGGGTAGTTATTTAGTAAATACAGCATCCTCTAGTCTTTGGCAACCTTGGCAAATATGTTTAAAAAGTTTTAAAATAAATTCATATTTCTGCAGTAACATAATCTTACATTGGAAAACAGAAACACCCCACATCCTTCAATACTTATTTTGTGTGGGGGAGGGAGATAAGAAATCACAGTTTTTTTTAAACCAAATCCTTAAAATATTCCATAAAATCAATGGAATTGAAGATGATTTAATGTGGACTTAGTAATCAATTATGTCCTGGTTTCCTAGGGTCTAAAAGCTAAGTTAGAAAGTGTTCCATTTCCCTTTGTCACTTTTCAAAATGGGAAAGACACAAGGCCTGTGTTGATGTTAATGGGTCAGGAAAAGCTACAAAAATAGCTACTTGTTTGAAGTAATATTTATGGTACATAAACAAAGGTCTAGATGGTGCTGACTAAAAAAGAAGCCCCTGCTCCAAAATTGACACATTCAAGCTCAAGTAAAATTTGCAGCTGGCTGCATGGACAGGTCCGATGTTTTCTGTAAAAAACTTCATGATCAGGCAAGACAATGATTTACAATAAGACGTTTATTCAAAGGATTTAACGAGTGCCAGTATCATGCTGTGGGGGTAATGTTGTTCTGCCAATAGAACTCGTGCAAATTAGGTGGAATAATGAAAGGAGGACTAACCCCTAATTCTTCAACTTCCCCTCACATCAGCTAGAAACTTGTGGAACCCAGAAACAATGTGTGTTCCATCGGGTCAATGATCCAAATCACTAATCAAAACTTATTTCCAAATAAGACATACTGACATAAGGCTTTAGGAAAGCCATTAGCTAAAGTATTCTGTGGGCTATGCTTTAAAGACTAGGTTAGGATTAGGAGTGGAATTGGGAAACCAACTATTTCCAATGAGCTTTACTCATTTTCCCAAGAACAGGGATCGAACATGCAAGATCAATACATTATTTTGGGGTTTTTCAAACACCAGAGGTGAAAATAACTATGTAGGGCAATGTAGTTCTTTCTGCATACAGAGGCATTTACTACAACGTACGTTCCTCTAAATCTGCTCACCAAGATTCTGAATGACATTATTGACATATCACGAGAGAGCTGTTGTTACGTTAGCTAATTACAGAAAAATAGCCTTATTTGCAACACTAAAAAGTCTGAAAAATGAACTGCCAGTGAGTTAGAAACAGCATGAATACAATATTTACCTGTAGCACTGTTAAATGACATTTTAACCCCTTCAACCAAACCTTCAACCACAAATCACTGCAATCTACATGGATTTGCAAAATGCAGATTGGTGTTAGAATAGCAGAAAACAAGAGTAGTTCTTTAAATCAGTTTTAATTTTGCACTTGTGAGTTTTCTAAATGACATAAAATATTAGGCTACTGTCTGTGATCTGATAGCACAAATGAACACTGTTCTCTCTGAGTATGAGCATAAGTGATATTGTTTTCTTGGATTAGGTTAAAACACAATGCAATGTATGGTGAATAATGGTGCTTTTCAAATGAATGCTTATTGGAGATCCATCAGTTCCAGGCCTCAACTTGTCAACATATTTCAATATGCACAGCATTTATCAAACCTGTCAGTGTGAGAGTACTGATCTGGGATCACTGAAATTTCACCAAGGAAGGCAAAACTGATCCAATATCAGCAATCCTACTTAACAGAGTCTGATCAGTGCTGGCTGGGATGCTCAGTAGGCCTCATTCTACTATGTTTTGGTTTTCCATTTCTGTTACAAATAAAAGCCAGTCTCTTCATCTTAGACCAGCTCCACCTTGGAGTTGGGGTACACAGCGACAACATCGTAGCCCTCAGGTGGCTGGACGCGAGCCATGGCGTGGGTTTCGCAATACAGATTGTCCTCGATAAAGAAGTAGCCTCTCTGCTTTAGGTTGATGTTGCAGTCATCACACACGAAGCAGTCTGGATGGTAGAGTTTGTCCCTGGCCTTTACAATGGTGCCACTGTGAAAATGTCAAATAGAACAGAACAGGTTAGCATTTCCTTTTCTTTCTAGAAATATTACAGAGTGGCTGTGAGATCCTTCCAATATTATTAAAAAAGACAAGGCCAAAACATTAAAGGATCTATGGGAAGTTCCAACAAGGACTGGTTCTGTTCCAGATGTTACAACAATCTGTTGTAGTTCTAGGATAAGCAGCAATGCTGCAAGACAAGGAAAACATCCAGACTTAGCAAAAATCAACCAACATCTTGTGAAAGTATTTGTTATGGTTTGATGAAACAAAAATATTTTGGGAAAGAAAAAGTATGTTTGTCGCAAAAGAGTCACCAAAAGAATACCATGCCCAGTGTCACTGGCATGCTCTCTTGTTACTTTTCCTTTAGTTGGAAGTAGGCTTTTTTATGTGGATAAAATTGAGAATGTTTCAAATATCAGTCAGTTTTGACCGTTAACCTTTGGGTCTCCGCTAGAAAGTTGAAGACAAAGAGGGATTTCATTTTTTAGCATCACTGTGAGTTCAAATGTATGAGAATACAAATAAGACAAATTTCAAGAGAGGGAAAATTGGGTTTTGGATTGGCAGTCAGAGTATAGAACCACATTTGACAGAAAATACTTAAGAAGTAAGAAGAAATCAAAAGATGTTTTGACAAAGTATTTACTTAAAGGTGTGCACACTTATGCAACCAAGTTAATGCATTTTCTTTTAGACAGATGTGTTTGTTTTTCGGTTGAACCGTGCAGGATTTCAATGTCACGTTATATGTGGAAACAGTTTCAAAATGATTTATCATGGTTCATTATTTCAGGGTGTGTATACTTTTGACAGCCTCTGTGTCTATGGGTGTGTGCTTATGTTTTGATAATTATGCACTTAGGCTCAAAATAAATTCATTTTACGTTTTAATCACCTTGAGCCTCTTTGTGTCGCAACTACACCTTGTTTTTTTTTCTTTTCTTTTTTCAGAATATCACAAGGTTGGACTTTTTAAATACATGAAACTGCATAACAGGGGAGGGCTGCAATGCATCTGCAAGCAAAAAAGCTTTTCAAAAGTTGTTGAGTTGCTACAGGGTGGTGACATCATCGTAGGGATTAAGAATCAACACTTTAAAAGGTAATAAGTTATGATGAACTGTCAATGAGTGACAGTTGTTTATTTAACAAATATCTATGCAAATCAGCCATTATCTTCTTTTACAGTCATTTATAACCCCACGCAAGTTTGAATATAAATCTCCCCACTTGTAACAGGGAAGTTATCAAAGGACACATTGTGAGTGTGTTTATAAGCAGAAGGAAAAGTGTTGCCACGCCTGGAAACGGGGTCCTCTGTTCCATTCGCCTTGAAAGTCACAGCTTGGATCTACAGATTACATAAACACAACTTGAACACATTCTAGTTAAAAATAGAGGAATTTGCTAATTGTTGTTTAACAAAGTGACAAACTCCTCTTATGCAAACAAGCTCATAACCTTAAGTTTCTGTGCATTTTATGAATTGTATCTCTAAGGCAAGTTGTTTAAAAGTGATAGAATAGTAAATCCAACTTTAGAAGGCACATGGAACATTGTCAAACAAATCCAGGTGACAAGCTGGTAACAAGAACACTGCAGTGCCTGAACTGTTTATGTACTGTTCTAAATAAACCTTCTGACAGAGATATTACATAGGTCTTGTGCTACTGCCCAAGGACAGAGGTTTGTGTTGAAAAGCACAGAACGATACATAGCTTTGGGTCAAAAATGCTCCAGCACGGTCTTTGTACACATCAGATTTTAAGGATAAATTGAAAAATCCTGTGGCAAGAGCTTTGCAATTAGGGATGTGATATACAATCCACAAAGGTGCCACGGCAACTATAAATAATGTAATTGCTATATAAAGCTGTAGTATTTACCCAATATAAATGTTACAAACTGTTATGCTAACTAATTCAAAAACTCTGTCTGCACTCATGAATATTCATTCACATTGACAGGCCAAATGCTTGACAAATCTCTAACATGTCGGCTGTCTAATTTATTTTTAGATTAATTTAGCTAATCGATATTTGACCACTTTGGGGAAGTCATAAACTATGTACAAGCATATCTCAATAAATTAAAATACCACCAAATTTCAGTAATTCAGTCAAAAGAGGGGAACTCATATGTATTTTAAAGGTTTATTACATTACATTAGCTTGTTTCTGTAAAATTTCATTGTCATGGCTCATAGCTGAAGAAAACACAAGTTGAATACAATAAAATGACTTTAATACAGAAAAGACTTTGGGATGGCCTACTCAGTGGGGATGAGTGTAGACTTGAAAGTAATTAATATCCTCCACAAGGACATTAAGCCACAATTTATAAAGATTTTGGCTGTTCACAGATTGTTTTACCAACTTTATTAATGAAAAGTTAAGTGGAAGGAAAAAGTGTGATAGAAAGTTTAATACTTTACCTTAGTATTCTAGTTTATTGTGATACATTTGTATAGAACATTAAACCTTTAGACCAAGATGGTGAGGTAATCACTAGGTAAAGAAAAAAATGAAAACACAAGGGGATGTCAGAGCAGAAGTACCTGATTCTGCCCTTGGGCAAGAGTACACTGCAATATATAAAATGAGGCCAGATCATATGTGACATACATATTTGATAAATGTAACAAGGCCTAATGTTTCACAAAATTCATTTGATTCCCTTACTTTTAGACGCACATAAAACATGTTTCAGATATGCCAAGAAAAACTGTGACAGCAGCCTAAAATTTTATTTTTCAGAACTGCAGCATAGTGATCATTAAATCAGAGTGCTGGTTCTTTTTTAACCACAGTGGAACCACACACGGTTGGCTGTATAAACTCTTGTCACAAAGCTCTATACATGCTCCAAAAAGCTGTAAAATGCTCAGAGGTCATAACAGGCCTTTTCCTGCCTGCAAGTCCCCACAATGTTTTCTTGTCAACCGGTAATGTAAGCTTATGACATCATCGTCTACCTGTGCAGCTTTTATGGGGGGGCTTACTCGGTGGTTACTTTGGCAAACAGACTGTGTATGTGTGGAGGCTTACGTATCTACATGTAACCATGAAGCTATGTGGTATCGGGTGCATGGGAAAGGGTGTGGAGCGTGGTTTTGATTAATCATTAAAATAAGCTTTCTGAGAAATGATGGCCTGTTGGTGCAGGTCGACTGGTGTGAATGAACCTCTCTGATTTCAGCCAGAGTAAAACCTTGACTTACCTAGCACAGTTTGGGTCTTAAAACTTTATGACCACAGGCGATGTGACAAAACAGGCAGGTGATATATAATTTCCAGATGCAGCTTTAGCATTTCAGCAGTCAGATGCATATATCTAAACCGTGATATTCATTATAGATTTCTTTTTTTTCTGTTGAGTTTTTAAATATGTTGAGTTGGAAAAAGTCTTAATAACACAGTATAGTACCACTTCTTTGCCCAATTTTTCTACTATTTTATGTAAAATACTTACACTATGCCATTACAGCAGCGTGTGCACTGGGGTAGCTTCTGGAGACCAGACATTGGAGTGGGAATTGGGCTTCCCAGTTTTGGTATCGGAGACCTGACCGGAGATCTTAAGCTTCTCATTCTTTCTGTTGGGGACAAACCTGTTGGTAACAAAACATTAATCAATAAATGTAACTTTGTGCTGAGCCAAAAATACTCAAAAGATCAGATATCCAACAAATAAGGCACTAACACTATAATCATGGAACATTTTTCCAAGCAAATAACATCAACACTTTCTCTGTTGGTCTCTGGTAAATATTTACCATACACACATGTTGTGTTTTGCTTTATTAATGTGATTTGCTGGTTAATACAATTTTGATTCCGTTTATTTTATCCTTAAGGTGAATCGCGCTTGCCCATATTTTTCCTTTAAACCTGACAGCATTTGCAGCAATATAAACTTAGAAACAGATAAGGCATAAGAGGTTAAGGTTTCATATTTCATTGCTTTAGTACAATAAATCATTGTTTTACAGTCTTCAAGAGTTATGTGGTGAATGTATTAAACCAAAAGATGTTCCTATTGTGCAACAGGACTGCGTTTAGGTGTTTTTATGAAACCCCTAATTCCATCTTACAGTGGCTTGCAAAAGTATTCGGCCCCCTTGAACTTTTCCACATTTTGTCACATTACAGCCACAAACATGAATCAATTTTATTGGAATTCCACGTGAAAGACCAATACAAAGTGGTGTACACGTGAGAAGTGGAACGAAAATCATACATGATTCCAAACATTTTTTACAAATAAATAACTGAAAAGTGGGGTGTGCGTAATTATTCAGCCCCCCATAGACATTGCCTGATGAGTGCTAATGACTAAATAGAGTGCACCTGTGTGTAATCTAATGTCAGTACAATTACAGCTGCCCTGTGACGGCCTCAGAGGTTGTCTAAGAGAATGATGGGAGCAACAACACCATGAAGTCCAAAGAACACACCAGACCGGTCAGGGATAAAGTTATTGAGAAATTTAAAGCAGGCTTAGTCTACAAAAAGATTTCCCAAGTCTTGAACATCCCACGGAGCGCTGTTCAAGCGATCATTCAGAAATGTAAGGAGAATGGCAAAACTGTAAACCTACCAAGACAAGGCCGTCCACCTAAACTCACAGGCCGAACAAGGAGAGCTGATCAGAAATGCAGCCAAGAGGCCCATGGTGACTCTGGACAAGCTGCAGAGATCTACAGCTCAGGTGGGGGAATCTGTCCATAGGGCAACTATTAGTCGTCCACTACACAAAGTTGGGCTTTATGGAAGAGTGGCAAGAAGAAAGCCATTGTTAAAAGAAAACCATAAGAAGTCCCGTTTGCAGTTTGCCACAAGCCATGTGGGGGACACAGCACACATGTGGAAGAAGGTGCTCTGGTCAGATGAGACTAAAATGGAACTTTTTGGCCAAAATGCAAAACGCTATGTGTGGCGGAAAACTAAGACTGCAGATCACTCTGAACACACCATCCCCACTGTCAAATATGGTGGTGGAAGCTGGTCAGAGTTGATCTAAATCCAATCGAGAATATGTGGCAAGATCTGAAAACTGCTGTTCACAAATGCTGTCCATCTAATCTGACTGAGCTGGAAATGTTTTGCAAAGAAGAATGGGCAAGAATTTCAGTCTCTAGATGTGCAAAGCTGGTAGAGACATACCCTAAAAGACTGGCAGCTGGAATTGCAGCAAAAGGTGATTCTACAAAGCTTTGCTTTAGGGGGCTGAATAATTACGCACACCCCACTTTTTAGTTATTTGTAAAAAATGTTTGGAATCATGTATGATTTCTGTTCCACTTCTCACGTATACACCACTTTGTATTGGTCTTTCACGTGGAATTCCAATAAAATTGATTCATGTTTGTGGCTGTAATGTGACAAAATGTGGAAAAGTTCAAGGGGGCCGAATGCTTTTGCAAGCCACTGTATATGTTACTGATTACATTAAACACTATTAACCACACTAAGACCATCTTGTGGAGTTTAATGTTGTGAATATCATACCATGAGCCTCAGAAATGGTAGTTGTCAAAAGCTACAATTTAATAGTCATTTAATAAAAAATTTTAAGATAATACTTTTTTGTTCTTCTTGGAAATGGAAAAAAAACAACCTTATAATAACGTCTTGACATTGGAACATTGAATCCTTGATATTTTCTAAGACATTGTTGCAAAATGACAAACAGACCAAGCAATCCTACAAATAAGAATCTTTGATTTACATTAACATCTGCTTATATTGCAAAAGAAATGTGCAAGGAAGCCCAAAACAAGATGTATGGGAGCTTTTAGAAAGAGTGACAAGGTTCCATGATAAAGAGTTTTTTTTTCTTTTTGTTTTTCTGATGGATTTACTGAAAGTGCATCTATCAGGCATGGAAGTGCAAGTTAGATTTTAGGAATAGATTAAGGTTATTGTTTAAAACAAACTACTTGAAAGTTAATGACGCAAGGTTAACATGGATCGTTAAACAATACAGCCATACAGTTCTTTTTCTAAACTTTAAGGCCACTGTATGTCGTTTTTGTTTGCTCTCCTTGGCAAGTTGAAACATGAGACCAGAATGACACCCTGTTGTAGACTGTGAGGGCTACTGCAAGCTTAGGCACAGCACTGAGCTCCTTTTCACAACAGAATGAAAGGAAAGTGTTGACATTTAAATACACACTCCTTATCCTCCACTTTCTTCCTCAACTTACATCACGGTCTTGAATTACCCTTTTCTTCCTCTCACTACACTGTCATCTCCATGATTTTACTGTGTACTCTATTCAAGTTTCTGCAGTGGCATTTCCTTGTGAGAATTCAACTGTCAACTTGGCAAAGTTAACTAAAGAGAAAATACCCCATGCTGCAGAATCCACAACTTGATCATCACACTATTATGCTACAGTCAAATGAGTTGGGATTACATTTATCTTACTGGCAAGAGCAGTCGGAGTCAGCTTCTTCACATTTTTGTTAAGTTGAAACCCAAATCTTGTTACAATTTGTTTAAGTAATGACGCATAAGTGATAGGGGTTGATAATCATGTTGGTGGTAGACACAGGTTCCCACAGTTGCCATGTTTTTATGAAGAGTTGTCAGCTTAGATCATGAGGTATTTAGTTATGCCTGCTTAGTGACTATGAAAGTGATGTACTTTATGCTGGATGTTTGAGCTACTTTGGTCGTTTAAAGTGCAGTAAGGCAGATCAGAGGAGCTCATACCTAAACTGAAATATGACCTCTTTTCACTGATGATGTGCCAATAAAGGATATTCAGGCAAACAGGGCCAATATGACGAACCTTAACCACAGTTTAATTACCCTGCATCTGGAACCAGCCTTAAGGCACTTTCTAACCCTCATTAACAGCCGACATGTGACTCTATGATAGCAGACACTATGCTGTATTACCAGCTGTCATTAGCCATTATATGTGGCTTTAATATATCTACTACGTAACTGGAATGGGAAAAAAAAACATTATGTGCTGCACAACTCCATGACTTTCTACCAATTAGGCTGACTAATAAATGTTTTCCGACCAAACTCAAGTCCAGAGAGCACAATGAGTAAGGGCTTGGTTAGTTTTGCTTGAGTTATAAATTGTAGATAGTGGAACTGATTCCAGTCCATTGTCTAACACAGAATGACACTTTCTGACATACTTTGCTCGGTGTGTATTCCAACATAGTTTAGTAATATCAACCAAACATGCTGTAAGACACTCAAATATCAGACTTTTTTATACCCATAGGGCCTATCCAAATTTAGCCTAAATAAAGAAGTTGGAAGTTAGACCTTGGTTAGTGCATTTGAATGACCTCAGCCACCTTTCAAACAATAGGTGTTTTCTTAAGAACATCTGTTCACCTCATATGGCTGTATTAAGTTCAAACTGGTTAAAAAAGTTTCCCCCCTTAATTTTTAAGTTAATTTACGAGTACCTAAATCGTGACGTGCTCTACACAGTCTGCTACCTCACAGCTTTCTCTCCAGCAAAGATGTTTTTTTCTGTTTCTGCAGTGGGTATTTTCTGTTTAAAAGAAATGTATTGGAAGCTTCCTTTTGTTATTTTGGTATGGTCTGATACTGTAGTTGTATTGAAATAAGACCCAAAGAAAACCCCCTGATGTATGTAAGACTGTAATTTAGGTACAATAGAATTAAAACTTATTAATACTGTTTGTTTAGTTAGATCAACATTAAATTAATTGAACTAAAAAAAGCTTCCCTTAAAAGATGAAAAAATTAATATAATAAACAATGCACTTTCTATACCCTTATTTCAACAATAACCCCCCCCATAACTGCTGACCAGCCTTTGGCATGTTTCCAATGGTATTTTGATGAATTATGAGCTTCAAGTCAGTCAGTTTGAAGTTGGAAGGGCTCCTTTGCATCACCCTAATTTTTAGCTCTCTTCACGGAATCAGATTGAAATCAGGACTGTGACACTCCTAAATGTTAATACTACTTTCAGTCAAATATGTTGGTAAAATTAAAAGAATCTCAATCTAAAAATGCCAGGGGTATGAATAATCATGAGCTTAATATAAGCCATTAATAGTTCCAATGTAATTTTGGTCTTAACTTGGAGTTATCAAAGATAGATAGGTTACTGCATTATTGCAATAATAACATGCAGTTGTGAAAAATCTTAACAAAACATGCAAAACAGTTCGTTTACATGAAATTCCCTAAAATGTTACAAAAAATTTAGACCAATTTCTGCAAAAAGAGTTTTATCGCAACAAAACTCCTCTGCATGACATTTCTAGTAGACTGGTAGAAAGAAGGAATTGTTAATCACATATCCAGTGAGTCTTTTCATTATTAATATTTTGTGAGTTTCATGTTGCGCAAAAACAGTGTTAAACTGTTTTTATTCCGTAACAATCTCATGTTGTCTTTATGACCCCATTTACGGACGGAATATTTATTATAACAGCCGCTCCACATATATTTCTATCAAACTGGGTTAGAGTCTGTGGAATTTTGGGTTAACTGACACTTTTGTTTACTTTAACTTTAATAGCACCTAAAAGACAACATGACCTCTGTAGGAGACCATTTGGTCTTGAGATGGCAACCAACTAAAGAGATTTAATAGCCTGAATAATGAAGCATGCATTTAAAAAAATTACGATTTGGCTTAACCGAATGTCACATGTCAACGTGACTTGTTTCTTCATCGGGGGGGGCATTTAAAAACAAAAACAAAGACATGCAATAGATTAAAAGACACAGAAGCCAACAAAGAGATACACAGCTTTTAAAAGGGTCTCTGTGTAAACTTGAAGCATCATAATGTTTCAACAAGGGCTTTAAGTATCAATCAACCCTTCCCTCCCTAAGCTGAAAGACAACTGACAGCAGACAGGAGAGGTGGGTTTTAATCTTTAAAGTCCAGCGGTGTAAGATTCTCTCTGCCTCCAGTCGCTTTCATCTGTTGTTAGCATTTGCCTCCTTCTCCAGCTCTTCTTTTTGTACTCCACTAAGTATTATGAGTGGTGATAAATTAAAGAAGCTGTGTGGTTTGGCTTTGATCCGGGCCTCACTGTGGGAGCACATTGCTTTGTTTCTGGTGCTTTGAATTATCTTGTCAGCTCTCACTTCAAAGGTATAACCTGAAATGTTGTGACAGTATCTCACACTAAACCTGTGAGAAACATACTTAACAAAAAATCTTCGTTTTTGCAGTAGAATAATCTCTGTGATATTTAGAAAAAAATTTAACGAATGTGGAACACTCCGAAAGTACAGAACTTAATTAAACTAATAAACTAAAATTTTTAAGTCATGATCCTTTGAGCTTTAAGTTTAGCTTTGTCTGATTTCTCTTTCCTAAGTACTTTCTTGTTTTCAGTTGAGGTTAAACTGATCCCTGATTTCCCCCATGTATCCCCTTGTAGTATATTCTCTTCAGTTGATAAGTCCCCCCTGTTTATTAATCAGTCCCTTCCTGTTTATAAATGCTCCCCAGGTTATTGACTCATTGTCAGATCCTTCTATTGCTATCACCTAATGTCACACTGGTTTTTTCACAATGGTGCTCATCTTTTTTATCCGTAAACCTTCACTACAACATTATTGCCTGCGTCCTACTTGTGTTTGAGTCCAATTCAGCAACAAAATCTGACAGTTGATCAAAAGGTGGAAGAACCAGCAAGTAGTTAACCATGATGCTCCGTTTCACTGGTATATAAAAACGATGTGGGAAAGGGTCCCATTTTCCTTGCCACTCTTAAAAATGGGAAAGACAATGTGACGTGCTGATGTTCATTTCAAACATGACATCTGTGCAATAAAAGTTTACTCTCCATAACATTGTTTCATTTGTTTATTTTACATACATGTACAAATAATTGCACATATTTGTTTTCTTCTTCTTTATGTGTTTTTAATGAGCAAAATAAATTAACTTGTGTTGTTAGCTGAAAATTCAACAAGGCATATTTATGGGGTAAAAATATTCATCTTCTAACACAAGGGTGTCCAACTCCAGGTCTCAAGGCTGGCTGGTATCCTTTAGGTTTTAGATGTATCCTTGATCCAACACAGATTATTTAAATGGCTAAATTACCTCCTCAACATGTCTTCAAGGTATCTAGAGGCCTGGTAATGAGCAATCATTTGATTCAGGTGTGTTGACCCAGGGTGACATCTAAAACCTGGAGGACACCTCCTCTTGGGGCCAGACTTTGGATCCCACTGCTCTAACAAAATCACCAGTGATAGAATCAGTACTAGAATCAAACATCCAGTCCAAAATCAAAAAATAGTCAGAGCTAAAAAGGGTAAGATTTTGCAGTATGATCTAGGTTCTCATCTTGAAAATGACATTTATTTAGCAACTGAGCAGTTGAATGTCGTACAACTCCACTAAGTGTAGCTAAGGTTAAAGAAAATATTTTTCCTAAGCAACTGTCTTTGTTAGACTTTGAGAAAAAACATTAATGACTAATGCTTTTTGTTATTGGTGTATAAATACACTCTGGATTAAACGCACCAAACTACTGCCTTATCTCCCGCTCCCTAAACTTTTGTCCAGCTTCAGTGGTAAACATGGACCGTGAAGAGAAGGTTTTAGTTCCAGGGATTAACCTTCTTCTTCTGCTGTCAGCATCACATGACTCCTCCTCAAATGCAGGAATGGCAAGTAGTCAGACAGGAAAGCAGTATTTCTCACTTTTATTGTCTTCTGTGAAGTTGCTTTTGCAGTAAATTGCCTTACCAAAACTTCCCTCCCCAAGATTGTCATCTGTGCAAGAGCTATTTTAAAGCACTTCATCTTTCTCTTTCCTTTTGTCTTTGCTTTTCTCTCAGTTCTTCTCTCTCCCCCATCCTATCTGTCTTTTAACTTGGTTGTCTGAGTTTTTCTATAAAAGGAAAACTATGCCACTAAGATAGATGAGCTTCAAACAGTCAGACAGAGATTGCCTGAGGAAGACTCACAAGCCACATCTGCAAAGCAGGAATTATTTATTCCCACACATCTTGTGTTTATGTATACTATTATGGATATTGTAAATGACCAAAAAGCACTTCAATAAAGCAAAACTTTATTTCTCAACCTACAATCTTCTATTACTAACGAATTTCTAAGACTTTCTAAATATTTGATTGAAACTGTTCTTCTTGTAAAGGTTGGGCCACTGCCATTTGTTGCTCTAATATCAGACACAAACACATACGTTCTTACCTCCATCCTCAGCGTCCAGGATCTCCTGGAGGTATTTGAAGGAGCCAGACTGTTTGGGTGCAGAGACAGGCTCTTCAGAGTCCTGAAGCATCTTGTAGACATCTGACTGGGGGTCGAAACCATTATGGCTCACTGGGGACTGTGGAGGAGGCTCTGGACTGAAAATCACATAAGAAGTGTGACTTGGTAAATGTTTTTACAAAGCAACTGACAGATGACTAGGAGACAGGTGAAGAATGACATGTTCAGGACTTAGTGAAGAAGAGAGATACATCTCTACAGCATCCTGTTTTTTAAAAGCCAAATGCTGATTTTGCAGCATTTTTCAAAATGAACAAAACACAACCTTTGTCAAATAAGCATCATATCCTTAAAATAAGATCTTAACTTAAATTGTTGATCCTACATTAGTTTTTCATTACATTCAGCAGTTTCCTCCAACGCTCAACCTGTGTCAGATGCTGTAGGCAGCACTCACTGCATAAGCCACAGTAAGATCAAATAAGTATAGATGGCATTTTGATGAAATTGGTTAGTGATGCACCAAAACCAGAGGTGTTTTGTTTACACTCTAGATGTGATTCTCTATGCATTATGTCTAGTAGTATCAACAGCTCCATGCCATGCCTGTGCTTGTTCATCCATCAGATTACTTCCAGACCATACCGGCCAGATTTAAAGCTTCAAGCTTTAGGAAGATGACGAACTAGGCTGCTGACAGATGTCTGCAAACCAGACACACTTAACATGTTTGTCTCCAGACTCCTATTCAGGAACATGAGTATGTTTATACGATAGAACCCCCCCCCCCAAAAAAAACTAAGCTACATTAGAAGTGAAGTTGAGTGAAGTTGAGAGAAAAATGACAGTAATAAGATAAGTTGGAGAAGGAGAGTGACAGAAGTCCTATTGTGTTTTCCATTAGGTTCGGGTGGAGACCTGGATAGGATTAACAATCCAGTCGCTGAGAACTCTGGAAGCTTTTCAGAGGATGCTGACTGGGGGACGGAAGACACGTTTATGGCCCGCTGGGGGGAACGCACAACAGCAAATGGCTTTTCCAGGCTATCAGGGGCTATCCACGCAGGTGTGTCGAAGGACATCCAAAGTGTGTCTGTGTTAGGATCCACACATAACTACATCTGCCATATATGACATACTGCAGCTCTGTTTTTAAATAAAATCATACCTTGAGCTCTTTTAACAACAGAAAGCTTGATGGATTTCAGAGGCAGTTATGGAAACGTGCTCCTATTTCCTTGTGTGGTTTTCTCACAGCCGTGGTGTGCAATGAGGCTGATCTGGGAAATCTCACGGAGAGATATACTGAAAGCCAACAAGCCTTAACAGCTTGCACGGACATGGTTCAATGTTCTCCGTTCTAACAGGTTACAACAGGAAAACAGCATGGATCTTTTTGTTTATTCTTTAATCTGGATTTAACATGGAACAAACACATTAAATGAGGTTTTTTTTATGATAGCTCTGCAGAAAAGCACAGAAAGACAGAAAAGAAAAACTAAAACAGCAAAAATGAGGTGCAAATTACAAGAGATTGAAACAGAAAAACAAAAAAAGTCTCACAACTATTTCACTTGAGCTATTGATCCTATAAACTATGGTTTAGTGTTTGTACTTACATTACGTTAAAAGCTGTTTTATTGTCTCACCTGTGTGTGGCACTGAGGCTGAGACCCCCCATCTTGCCTGGCAGGGATCTGTCCCCATTGCTGCCATTGTGAGCATAAAGTCCTGCCGGATTGTTGTACTGAGCATGCCCAGTTCCATTCCCATATCCATAGCTGTGGCCGTTGTTAGGTCTGGTGTGTCCATTATTCAGGTGAGTGGGCTGAGGAGTAAGAGGGGACTGTGGTTCAGAGGTGTACGAAGGTTTACGGCCATAACTGCCAGAACCGCTGCTGATGGGACGGAAATTCTGTAAGGAGAGAAAAGGGGCAGGAAAAAAAGCATGTCAAAATGGATATCTTTAATATTTTAAATGTGAAATGCAATAAGGTCATACATAAGTAGAGAAAAAGTGAAAATGTTGCTTGCAGATCTTTGAAGAAAAATATTTTTGAAACATTTTAGACAGAAAACTATAAAGTTTCAGAGTTATTGGTCGCATTGTTGCAAATAAGTACTCAGTTTGCCTGGAAGAAAACCACACAGCATGTAAAGTGTTGTTTGGACACAGACCTAAAATTTTACATCAAACTAAAGTCAACCACAACTGAAGCCTACTTCCATCTGAAAAACATTGCCAGACTAAATGGTATCCAATAAAAACAGGACACACAAAACTTTTACATGCTTTTATTTCCAATCATTTAGATTTTTGTTATGGTAAGAATAAAATAACATCAATCAGGCAGCTACAGTTCATCCACATACTGCTGTGTGGAAAATGTCACACCCGTCCTGAAGCATGGTCTTGGACCCAAATACATTTTAGAGTTGCTTAACAAATACGAACTATCAAGACCTCTCGGGTCATCAGTGACCTGTTAAGTCAGAGTTCCCATGACCAGAACTAAACAGCGGGAGGTTTTTATGCTCCTTAGCTCCGGAACCAACACACTAAAAACCTGAGATGTCCAGAAACTGTTGGCTCATTAGTATAGGACTGAAATACTTTACTGCATCCTTCCAAAAAGAATAAAATATGAGTTTATCACATTTTTTTTAATCATATCTCACTCTGCATTTCTTTTGTTAAATTAGCATGCTCTGGTTACATTTCAGTTGATGTTAAAATTTTTCTATGACTTTTTAAGAATACTTAATGTTTTAATGCAATCTTTTTTATATTTGGTCCTTAATTTCAATGTGTAAAGCACTTTAACTTACCCTGTGTATGAATAGTGCTACACTAAATAAACTTGCCTTGTTTTGCCAAGACACCTACATTACTCTGCTGTATACTTAGGGTTTTTGCTGGGGTCAACGCCCTCTTCATACATTTGCACAAACGCAATGGTGATATCATCCAGCCTCTCTGTGTTTACTGCAGCTATCAGCGCACTTAAGAGATAATGCTCGCTTTGCAGCCGGGGTTGGCTGTCTCAGAAACAGAATTTTCCAGATAAAGTTTTACTGCAACGCTCGGGTTCATCTCACCACTTCTGATAGCATTTCATGGCTTTGAATTTTTAAGATAGCCAGCAGCTTTTGAATGAATAAACAGGGCTGCGCATTATCACAACAGAGTTTTTAAACATTTTAGCTGAGATGGAGAAGCTTGCTTACATGTTCAGTTGTGCATCTGTATGAAAGACAGACTGCTGTAACTCTGAGCCAGTGGAATAAGAGTGTGTCTGTGCATGAGGGAGCTGTGTGTTTTGGGCTAGTTGAAAGTGCCTTAGCCATAGGTGTTGGAGGTTCACTGCCTCTGCACCCAAAACTCCTGCTATTTCAACAGATGGATCTTCTAGATGTCCGCCTGTTCTCAGCCTTCCCCTGGACCACACACATACACAGGTCTTTAGTAATCGTGCAATCAAAGCTTTTCAAAATGTGGCTGCATTCCCCTCTACAGCAGCAGATGAATGTCTTTAGCTTAGAAATTCACCATCATTGTCCAGCCCCATGCTATAAAATAAAAATGGCTTTCACGAAATGTAGGTTTGCACACACTGTAGCTGCAGATCTTCCATGCAGATCTTTTCTAGAGCTGTGTTTTCTTGGGGCTTTCGCTGGGCAATATGGACTTTCAACTCCATTCACAGATTCTCTATTGGATTAGGGTCTGGAGACTGACTAGGCCACTCCAGAATCTTGGCTTTTTTTTTTTTTTTTTTACAAAGCCACTCCTTTGTTGCCCAGGCGGTGTGTTTGGGTTAATTGTCATGCTGGAAGATCCAGCCACATTTCATCTTCAATGCTCTCACTGTTTGAAGGTTTTTGCCCAGAATATCACGATACATGACCCCACTTATCCCTTCCTTAATACAGATCAGTCGTCTTGTCCCCTTTGTATAAAAACAACCTCAAAACATAATTTTTCCACCCCAATGCAACTCAGCATTCTTTCCCCTCCATACATGGCGGGTGGCGTTTATACCAAAGAGTTATATTTGGTCTCATCTGAACACATGACATTCTCCCAATCCTCCTCTGGATCATCCAGATGGTCTCTGGCAAACTCTAGACAGGCCTGGACATGTGCAGGATTTTAATCCATGACGACGTAGCGTGGTACTAATCGTAACCTTTGTCACTGTGGTCCCATCTCTCTTCAGGTCATTAGCCCATTCCCCCCGTGTAGTTCTGGGCTGTTTCCTCACCGTTTTCAAGATCATGTGTACCCCACGAGCTGAGATCTTGAAAGGAGCCCCATGCCCCATTCATGATGCATATTTGGCAAAAAAGGGGGAAAAAAACAACATACCTGTAAAATCTATAGCTATTAGAGAGTTAATTACTATTAAGCTAGAATGTCTGTGAATGATACTTTTTATTTACCATTATTAAACTTAATGAATGCGGTGTATACGCCGCTCCTGCTCCATGCAGCCTCTGTATTCCAGAGTCAGACTTATTAAAGCTGTAGCTTGTCCAGAACAAGGCTGCTCGCTTAGTCCTAAGTCCATATTCTACTAATGTTGTTGAAATGCACCGCAGTTTATCATGGCCCTTATTAAATGTCAAGTTGCAGTACAACCTACACATATTCATTAAATAAATGATTCTAACAGGTCAACTAGAATCATTTTATAAAGACTTTATTTACTCTGATCAGATTCACACACATGCTTTACTGATGTTTCTCTTCCTTTATTGACTTTTAATTTCCAATGTTATATTCTGTTTTTGTTGTTGTTGTCTTTCTCTTTTTTAATCACCAAATCATGTAAAGCACCTTGAATTACATTGTTGTTGAAAGTGTGCTACACAAATAAAATTGCCTTCCCTTGCCTTGTCATTGTACTAGATATGCTTGTGATACTAAATAAATGGTAAAACGCACTAACATCCTGAAAAGATCAGCTGTCTATAGAGCATCTCAGGAATGGAAAAAATTATCTAAAAATATTAGAGAACTAAAGGGTATGTATTCTTTAAAAAAAGTATTAAAATCTAATTTTAGCTTTGGATCTACCTGAATGTTTTAAGTATTTTACTGAAGGTAAGAAATGTACAAGTTTATTAAATCTGACTTTTGTATGTTATCTGAAATGTAGGAAGTTTGCATTTAAAATATCATATTTGTGATTGTCATTGTCACCACTCTGGTGGAAATAATAGGGATCCAAATAAATAAACAAAAAAAAAGCAGGTGCAGACTGGTGAGTACGCCGTGGGTTATGATTAATTTTTGGAAAAAAAGGGGGAGAAAATCGACATAACTGTCAGGTTTTTGGCCATTAGAGTGTTAATTAATGTTAGGTCAGAATGTGTGTGAATGATATATTTTGTTGGTTAGTAAAAAACTTATGTTGAATCATGGTGATGCAAAGTTAAGAGATGCCTTTCAGAGGTGGTAAAAATAGGCACAAAAATACAAACAAGTTTGTTTCAAGTTTGATTAATCACACTGAATGCCTACTTATTTGGATGTTCTCCTCCCAATATTTTGTGCCTTTTGACAGAAACGCCCACACTGCATAATGATCAAGGGCAAAAGCAATAAATGGATTACGCGCATCTTGCTGTGGGTTTAACAGGTGCAGTCACCCTGTGCCTGCTTAGTAAATTACCTGCTGCATGTTTTGCACCCACTGTGAGGTTTGTGCAGGTTTTAACAAGTAAACCTTTGATAAATCAGGCCCAAAGTTCTCTGTGGCTCACATGTCACCCCCCCCCACCCCCCCCCCCCCCCCCCCACCCTCACACACTGGGTAATGATTATCACAATAGAACTAAACAGGTCAAACTAGATCCTGCTTGTTATCTATAGCTTCATAATTCTCGCTGTCCTCATGATAATTATGTGAAACTTTGACTTTGATGTTTTTGTAAGCTCACTAGTTTGCTAGAGTTAATTTATTTTATATGAGAGGAGTGTGAAGATTCTTTGAATAAAAAAATCTGTGAAACAAAGTGTTATTTTAAAATGAAAAGATCCACTAAAAATGTAGCATTGACATGAATTTGGATATTCTTTTTTCATTAGATTTCTACGGCATGCCAAACCCTTTTTTCAGTTACCTCCTTTCTTTCTCTAACAAAATTTTTTTATAATTATCAACTTTAAGATTTTTGTTTCTGACTGCTGTCCTCAAGTGCACTTTTGCTTCATCCCCTTAAATCTTTCTAGATCTTTCAATTTCCTGAGAATATATCCTTAACTGAGGCGGAATTTCTTCAAAAACTAATAGCTGTCCCTACATGTCTTTTTTAGTCTTCATTATTCACTTCTCATACTTAGACAAGGTTAAATCTCCAGATAACAATCATAAGAATAACTGATATAATAAGGCAAGCTTAGTCATGCCTGTGCTCTTAGAATAGGAGGGAATAAAATCCATGAGAGTGGATTTTGTTACACGTTCCAGTTGAAACTTAATAGACATTTGATTTATGATACCAATCTATGCAAACATGAGCAGAGAACGACAGGTAATCTTTTGTTAACGTATATAATGATGTGTTCAAAAGAAAGCTGAAAGACAAAGAACCGATTTCTGTTTTATAGGCCAAGAGGGAAGTGACCAAGAAGAACTAAGCAAAGTTTGCTTACTCAGCCCATGGTTGCAGATTTGCTAAAGATTAGATGCTGTTATCCTTAGAATAAAATGAATAAAGGTGGGGGATGTGCTCTGATCTTCCCACTATGCTTTATAACAATCTTCTCCTGCAGAAATACAGTAGGCTACATACTTAAATATTTACCTATTTTCAAGCAAACACACCTGATTATAATGGGGTGACTCCATGTGTTTTAACTGAAACGCAGCCAAGCCCAATCTTTCAGCCATTCAAATTGTCTTTTTACTCTTGCAGTGCTCTCTCTGCTCTCGCTGTGCACGCTCGTTCCACAGATATTTTCTTTAGATGGATGGTAGATTTATAAGGCAGCACATCTGGTGCATGCCTTATAAAAATGCCAGTATGGTTACATTCAGAACCTGTAAGTGCCTTTGAGCTGTAGGAACGGTACAGCAGCTTACTGTCTTTAAGTTACCCCCGCTGCAAGCTTATCATTCTCCTTTAATATGGATTTTTTCATTTCAAAAGTGCAGAGGAAATGTTAAATGAGGCTTTTGTCCAAAAATAAATTCTAACCTTTTATTACTCTTACAATACAGTAAAATTTCTTGCAACCTGCTTTTTAAAAGAAAAACAGACTGACTACACTAACTATTTATGAAGCACAGCATTGTCCAATGCTCATAAATCCAGGAATCCACATGATTCCATCAGCATGCTTTTCACTAGTAACCAAGCAAGGCTAATGTTTCAGGAAGACTGCCAGTGTATGAGAGTGATTACACTTAAAAAGGACCAGAAAGAGGGATGGTAAAGAAAGAAAAGTGTGTGTTTACCTTTGACTGTACTAACACACTTTAAAATGTGTTACTGAGCTAATTTTAATTTACAATGTATTAAGGTTGTCCACTCAATAATCTGACAAAACATTAATCGGGTTAATGGTAAGGCTTTAGTAGACAACAGTATCTCAATCCACAACTACAATTAGGCCAGAACATGGTAGACAGACACCAGGAGAATAGGTTAGTTCAGACTGAGGGACAGCCATTGGGGGGTTGAAAGGTGGAAGAGCTTAAATGAAAGCATATGCCTGTCTATAACTGGAGACTGAGACTTAAGCTCACTTGCTTCACCAGACAAGCATACCAGTTCATCACAATGCAGAAACATGCACCCACTTCCTTTCTTTGCTGCCTCCTACGTGGTTTAATCCGACTGAACATTCAAAATTAAGCTTGTCAGATAGTGCTCTGCACTACTGACCAAACACAAACCAAGACTTTATGGTTCCTTGGGCTTGCCTCCTGTATGTGTTGGAAAGAAGAGCAACAGATGAGGAATGAGAGCAACAATGTGCTGCGAGTGCTGTAGAGTGTAAAAATTTGAAATGTTTTACAAACATAAAACAGTAAAGCAAAAGATCATTCTAACCTACAATTTTTTGTAAATAACCTAATGATATGTATTTATTTTAGCAACAGCTTCGCAGAACATACTGTCATAGGGAAAGTCTACCTTTGCTTCCTCTATAGAATTTGAAAGGGTAAGTAGCAGACAGGTGTTGCTTACCAATACACTAGATTAACTAATCAAAAGTCAGTGTGAGTACCTCTATAAAAGCATGAGTTTTGTCAGTTTGCTGGTCTGTAACATAAAGTTGTGCATAAACACAATACCAAGAAAAGACGTCAACAATAGCCTTAGAGAAGCAATTGTTGCTACCAATTAATCTAAGAAGGGTTATAAGGTCATTTCAAAACAATTTAAAGCCTATCATTCTACAGTAAAAAATAAGTGTCAGTCTTCCAAGGAATGGACATCTAAGCAAAGTGACAACGTGCAATGATCCATCTTAGAATGTACAGGTCTTGTTAAATGTCAAAGCTTGTGACATTACAATTAAAAAAGATTAAACATGTATGTGGTTTGTTTTGAATGGTTCCTACGGGAAAGCAGAGATATATGCCTACAATGTACAGCAAAAGGTCTGACAAAAACCAAACAGAGCATGTAGAAAAAGGGGTCAGAATCATGATACCTAACCACGTATACTTTAAGTCTTGTGGTGGAGCCTTAATAAATAAATAATTCTCAGTGATGAAAAAAATTATTAAATCATTAAATAAAAGCTGTACCAGAGTTATATCAGACTGAGGTACTCTCATGTGGGTTTGCTATTAGAAAATGGACCAGAAGAAGAGAGAGGGTCAAAATGAGTCCAAATTGGAAACCTTTCAGTCTGTCCACAAATGAAAGTGAAAGATGGCTAAAATAAAAACATCTGAATAAGTCTAAACAGGTGAAGCCTCTTTATCAATGAGCAAGGCAGTTTTCAATGCCTGCAATGAATGCAGCACTGTGTGCTGCTGACAGCTATGCAGGTGAAACTGATGTGGACATTTCAGGGGATTAGTGGCTAATTAGTGAACACAAACACACATACAAAATCAAAAGAGGGGTTGCAGGTGTGATGTCAAAGAAGTGTATTACGTGAATTATTGAAGCATTTGAGACCTCAAACAGTCAAGCTCTTCCAGTGAAAAGGTCATTTTACATCCCATTAAATTAATGTGCATATTTAAAGAAACTGCTTCTTTAACAACACATACTTCAAAACAACTGCATTGTTCCATACTTTTAAAAGTATAATTCAGTTCCAGGCAGAGGAGGAATTATGACCTGCAAGTCATGCAAGTAGTTTATCTGTCAGCTCCTATTAATGTTAGCTTGGAGAATTTGCTTTCAGCTGCCAACCCCTGGGCTGAGACTGGAAGCTTCAAGTGACGTGTGATCCAGACCTCTCAGCTTCCTCATTGTGAGGCCCCATTCTTTCCACAGGACCACAGTTCTTGACCACAATAGCTAACAGTAAAATGATAGGTTAGCTGCAATGAATGACACTTAGGTGCTGTGAGCCAAAAGAACTGCTGTTTGACTTAAACACTGATGGCAGGAATTTCCTACTTACTTAAAGCTGCCACTTTATAACTTCAGTGAAGAAAATTTTAAATATGAGTTACTGAAACAGTAACACACCATGCTGGTGCATGAAAATGTTCCACGACAAAGGCTGACAACCACGTAATTAAAACAGTTTATAAGCTAAGGTGCATATTTCGCAAAGGTTTTTTTTTATCCTTTAAACAGATTCCTATTATTGACAGATTCAGATTTTGGATTCAAACTACTACGGTACTGTGCATCATAACAAGCTGATATTAGCTGGTTAATTAGTTGGGTAATCTGCTCAGGCAGCTAGCCTGCAGTCTGCTGCAGACATGCAGCTTGTTTTTTGCCAATTGTAAATAGGTGTTACCTTCATTAGAAAGCTGGACAGTGCTTTTTTAATTTCTACACCATGACGATTGGTGGAAATATTTCGAACAGCCAAATCTGTCTTTCTTTTAAGTGTGGAAAAATTGTAGGAAGGAATCAGTCAAATGGCTAGCAGTGTGGAAGAACTGGTGGGGGCGGGACAGTGGTGTATTTCTTCATGTCCATATAGAGGTAGAAAACCCTGGCAGTGTATCCAAAATCTAGGAAAATCCAACAAGGAGGGGATCCAGATCTCATTAGAGGAACTGTATACCCCTCCTGGACTGGGAACACCTTGGTTTTACCAGGGAAGGGCTGGAGTGTGTTGCTTGGGAGACTCTGGCTTTCCTTGTTTTACTCACTGTTCGATCTTGGCTAAATGTATAAAGGATGGATGGATGGATGGATGGATGGATGGATGGATGGATGGATGGATGGACGGACGGACAAACTGCCAATCTTGTTATGCAACTTTTATAACTGGGCCAGAGTAAAGAGCCCATATTATGGTGGGTTTAAAACTCCTTTTTAGGATTATTAGAAGTTTACTGGAATAGGTTTATCCTAATTTTCCAGAAAGGCAATATTTTGTCATTGTATTAACCTTTTATGAACTCCAGGATGATTACATCATGATTTTTCTCTCAAAATGCCAAGTACTCTGTTAAATACTGACTGGATTAAATACTGTTTTTAAAAATGGCCACTTTGTTACAGATTTGGATTCACATTGATGCAGAGAAGTAAAGGCAGAAAAAAAGGACAAAAATCAGGCAATTAAAAAAGCAGCTGCAAAGAAGAACTTTCTTTATTGTAAAATGAACATTTAAAACAACATTGTTGATCCAATGAGAAAAACCCAAGAAAATAGAATAATAAACTTAAATCCTGGCTGTCAAAGCCACACAAGCAATTTGAGAGGGCTGCGCTATGACACTGTATCGTTACCTCACCCCTACCATCCGTCTTTATCACAATCATTTCTATTTCCGTAAGTTATGTATGACATCCGGTTGCTGTGGTCACTCTTGCCAAAGTATGAGCACAGTTCCTTGGAAAATCACCCTGCATCAAATGGTAATACTGTTTTATATAGGGAGTCCTGCTATTTGGTATGCCTCCCTATATCATAATGGGATGAGTCATACTATTACTTGGTTGGAAGCCAAAAACCACAGCATTTCCTCTAAAACCTTTATGAGAATCTCCGGGGCTACCAAGGTGAAAGGAAACATCTCACAGCTTCCATGTGTCACTTCCTGCTCAGGAGAAAATTCCCATACGTCAGAATGGATTTTTCAAGTATTTAAGAATATAAAATGGGATAGTTTAAACAAAGAATTCCCACAATGATGCAATCTCTTGATCTGGAACTCTTTTTGCAAGTATAAAAGCTCCATCTTCAGATGGTAGCAAACAAAATGTCACTGCCTTAGCATAAAGCCAGATCTTCATAAGTGAATAGTAAATCCAAGTTTTGAATGGCAAGAATTTCTTCAGGTTTTTTGAAACTCAATTTTTAACTGCATTGTCCCGCTCTTCAGTTAATCTTTGTTCACTATCTCTACACTGGCTCATCACTGCAAAAAAATCTGAGCCAAACATATCAAAAGGCAAATGGATTGAGTCAGCCAGTGTGAGCAAGGTCAAGATGTGTATATCATTTCCACTGGGACACAGGAACAATCAGCATTGTGATGTGTTAAAGCTGTATCGAAATACAACCGGAAACAAAGAAAGAGAGAGCTCTGGTCTTTTAAGTGACCCCAGGGAGCGGATGTTTCCTCTGTTCATGCAAAGAGGATTCCACCTGAGTGTGACACTAAAGTGGCCCTGACTTGGTGAGTTCCAGCTGTTTGGGTCCACTATATTAAATGAGACGCCAGAGAGCATTTTTATAGTTTGCTGAAGGAGAAAGGAAGGGCTGGATTAGATGTTACAGAGATACAGAGAAAGGAAGCGGGGAGAGTCGGGAAGCAGGGAGGATTTGCCACTCTCATGTTACCACCAGGCAAAGCACTTCTGTCATGCTTGTCTGTGTTTGTATAAACTGATGCTGATGGTCTGCCTTACTTTGGTCTGGTATTTACTTTAGCTTTTGCATGTTAAACCAGAACCTCAGATTGTACTGACCTCGTGTCAGGAGGGCTTAAGAGCAGTTGTTTTTGCAGGTAATGGTTAACACATGTTTCATTATCTCTGAATGATAGATAAAAAAATGTTCAGTAATGCACAATGTATTGAAAGTATTTTCATCAAGATATCAGTCTGCACAATATCAAAGATCTCAAAGGATGTTTTGGTATGTAATAGTTGATGCTCATAACTTCACACTTTTCATAAAAAATAATATACTGGGCCTACTGGATGGAGTCTTGCTACACTAGGTAAGGCAAGGCTAATTTATTTGTATAGCACACTTTCAACAACAACATTGATGGAACAGACAGCGGGCAGTGCTGCATTGCGCCATGTTGCTGTTTTGGTAAATCAAAATATGGTCACCCCAATGCAAACAGATCTGCAGTAAGGGTGACCATATTTTGATTTACAAAAAGAGCACACTTGGCCCAGTCCTAAAACACTTTTCAGGACTGGGACTTTTGATTTTAACATATGTAAGGCATGCATTCTCCATTTGGTTGGAATGAATAGTTAAATTACAAACTTCAGACAAGCTTTTACAAGCTTATCTGAAGTTGTTAGCATTCATAACTGTTAATAGTTATGGATGCTAACTGTGCTCATTGCTAATGTAATATGCCAGACAGACTAAATTTCAAGCCCTTCATCATCATGTCTTTGTCTTAAAATAAAAAAAGGATTCATTACCCTCTGAAATGTTACAATAAAATAACAAAATCCATTGAAAATAAAATATCAATAAAATTTTAGTTCATATGTCCATCTGTACTGCCACAGTGAGTAGTAACAAAATGTCAATGCAAGTTTTTCTTTCCTATTGAAAAGAATCACCAATCAAAGGAAACCCCGTACAACTGTAAGCTGCTTTCATTTTCTGGTTTAGCCCCCAAATACTAAAAGTATCCAACTACAATGTAGTCTCAGCCAGTTCATAAACAGATCACTTCAGAGGAAAACTCCCATGAAATGATGCCAGAATCACAAAATCAACTGACGTAACTAAAGAGTCACCTTTAAAAATGATACTAAAAGTAAACTGAACATTTTTCAACAAAGCAATTACGCTAATCTCCTCTATCTTTTGCTACAAATGCAGGTCATGCTTGATTCTACCGCAACACAATCCTTGACAACTGAACATCTCTCACATTTGAAACACACAATCCTCTCATTGTCTGTTTCCATCCTACAAGCTCCTCACTCACAACATGTGTGCGTACATGCTTACACCCAACACACATATCTCATTCTCTATGTGCTCAGAAACGAGCTGGCGTGCCAGAAATTGAAAAAAAAAAAAAAGAAAAATGGGAAAAGATCATTTGGTGGAGTTCATCATGCCGTGAATATCCTTTTGGCAGCTGATCATTTGGAGAACAATCGAGACTCTATTTCAACACTGTTCCAGCGAACAGTGGGACGCATTCTCTCATTTATAACCAAGTTAATGACAGTGTACATGCAGCTTGGGGATCGGGTTTTGTGCCTGTTTCCATAGATTCTGTTTGCTGTCGAAACAAACTGGAACCACTCAGCCACCAAGTTGTAAAGGTCACAGTTATGGCCCATGACATGACTTACCTTCTCTTGTGGTAGTTGTAAAGGCCTGTAAAAGACACTATCACTAGTAGCTGCTTTTAACTCAGCTTTAGCCTAAATTAGATTTAAGACTTGATGTTGTTAAATAAAAATCAGACACCTTCTCTTTTATGTGGCCATATACTTGGTTGGATTATTTAAATATTTTTCCAAACTAATTATTTCCATTCAACAGGAGCTAGTGTGTTATGTTAACAGTAGATTTCAACTTAAGGCCTAATAGTGAAGCTGTGTGTTGAGAAATTGAGGCAGATGAGTTGTGACTTCTTCCAAGTTTATGCACATTTTAATCTGATAAAACACCTTCAGGCTGGTTATAAGTGAAATCCAGAGAAGTCGGTGGTTACCTGTGTGTCAGGCTCCGCGTAAGGACTTATCTTGCCATCTTCGCTGACTGTCGGCGACCACACTCTCTCTCCTGATCCCGATCTGTAAGATAATCCCCATGAGAGATGGTGTTAAATGAATCATCTGCCAATGTACACACTAGTGCTGAAGCATGTTAACATTTCTGCTGAGATGGATGGATTTTCTCTTTTTTGCTGACGATATTCCTTCTATTTTAGCCGTCATTTTTTCCGAGTGAGAAGTACTGAAAAGTAACAAAGAAAAATTGAAAGTAGACACTGCCTCTTTTCATTCTTTTAGCATGACTGAACCAGGAAGAAAAAACACTCATCAACACATAGTGTAATTGCTAATGGTTATAATACATGTGGTTTAATTTTTTCTTTTTACAAATACTTGAAAAGTACATGGTGTTTGTATTCAGCCCCCTTTACTTTGATACCTATAAATAATATCCAGTACAACAAATTGCATTAAGAAGATCCAGTTGCTCAGTAGAGTCAACCTGTGTGAATCTTTGTACTCTTGGAAAGAGTATTGCACAACTACAGGGCTACTAAGATATGGCTTTCCATCGGAATTGACAAGCCTTAAGGAAAACATTAATGCATTAATCAGAGAAGCAGCCAAAAAGTCCAAGGTAGCTCTGGAGGAGCTGCAGGGATCCACAGACATTTCCACAGATACTTCTATCTGGAAGTGTGGCAAGAAGAAAGTCTTTGATGAAAGAAAGCCATGAGACGTGCCTGTTGGAGTTCACCACAATACACAGGTTAGAAGGTGCTCAGGTTAAATAAAATGAAACTACAATTTGGGTCAACATGCAAAATGCTACATGTGGGGGAACACTGGCACTGCACATTACCCCCAATTATTAATTAATTATTGAATTATTGCGCAATCACGTTAAACGTAACTAGGAGGTACTTTCGTAAAAATCGGCATGAGTCGTTAGCTTATATAGCCGATCTCCGATCACTGAACATTTTGAAAATATTGGCCCGATCTGATCTTGTGATTGGGATAAGGACATCCTTGATAATAATGTAACACCAAGCACTTTTTTGAATGTTATAGTTGTTTGTCATAGCCAGTTCTAGCTACTATTTTACAGAAGTAGTAATAACTGAATTACTGCTATCTAAGATTGTTCTTCTGTTTGTATTAATAATAATTAACTCCAGCTGAATATACTTCCGAAAAAATGCTCAACTTTCTGAATGATAGCTAAGTTAAAATACATTATTTATTACACTTCTCAATGGGCCTACTGGGTACACATCAGCAGGTGTTCACATAATTCACTTCTTTAAAAAAACATACTGAAGAATGCTTCACTGAAACCAAAAATATGTCACTTCTTCCAGATAAAACATTGTAATTCACTTAGAGCTCTCTTGCAGTTCTGTTTCACTGTCAAATTACATGTAAATGTCACAGAAAAGATTGAAGAGGGATTATTTGGTTTCTTTGGATTTGTGTTCCCACAGTGTTAAATGTTAAGAAGGGAAGGCATGCAGCTTCCTAACACTGGGCCAGCATGCTAAAGAACAGCATGTGTGCGAGTGCAAACATTTTTCACCCCTGCTTCTATCATCAGACACAAAAAGGCGATTAAAGGTGAGTGTGTGCATGTTTGTCGAAAGGGATGAGGTCACTGGGCTGCAAGCTGGCACAGCATTGGTCAGGCTGAGGCAATGCTTCAGATATGAGCCACGGAGGTGTTGCTATCAAGGATGCTCTTATGAGGCGCCGAGTGTCTGCTGGATGACCAGCAGCTACAGAACTGGGTAGGAAGAACATTACCGCCCTTGCACTAAGACCTCCATGATTCAGAAGCAGAAAGCCTCTGCTGGATGACCAGCAGCTACAGAACTGCGTAGGAAGAACATTACCGCCCTTGCACTAAGACCTCCATGATTCAGAAGCAGAAAGCCTTCATTTTCCCCCCAGTTTGTTTGGTTGCAGTGGTTACCACACAGACAGCCTAGTGAAAGATATAAAAGTTCAAATTCATGCCTGCAGGCTCTATCGACATTTTTAAAGTGTCAAACGAAAACAGGCTAAAGTGGAAAGTAGCACACGATTACCAGTTTGGACCTTACACTGTTGGGCTCAATAAACCAGGCATTACTTTAAAGATGTATGTTGTTAATGTTTTTGGACTTTTTAAAATAAAAAGTCCACTTGGAAGACAGCTGATTCAAAGCTGGACTTGCTTATTTATAGAGCTTTCCTTCATTCACTGAATTATAGAATACCAAACCAAACATAGTTCTTTTTCTAAATATGACCACCACAAGGAATGCTATGTTGCTTCATGATTTTCTTTGTATTCCCCACATTTCTTTTTGTCTTGTAATCACAAAAAGACAAATTAAACCTCAACAGAACCATGATTTATGAGGAAATATACAATAGATTATGAATTATAAGATTGCAGAAGATATGTTTTCTATTAAAATGTAATTTCATATTGAATGTGCTTATCACCTAAATATTTGTTCACTGCAAATGTTTTCATTCATGTTTTGATTCCTCCCACCAGCTCCTGTTCTGTCAAGCCAAAAATGAAACAGAACCAAGTACATTTTGCAAATTCAAAATCCAAGGTTAGACATGAATACTTTTTTGTACAAACAAAATTAGATAATAGAAATGTAAAGAATGAATAAAGAAAACAAAAAAGGGGTAATTAAAAATAATGTTTTTGGTCAGATTTTCCCCTTTTTTGAGTTCAAGTTGGCCCAAGAGCTGTTATTGAGTTTACTTTGGCTGCCCTGAATCTAACATTTAAAAAAAGAGCATAAAAATATAACAAGCAGCTGACAACTAACTGCACTCAAAAATGGATGTTGGTGATGAATGACCATTTCAAGCTTTAATAAGATTTATACTTTATTTACCCCATATCTAATGCATTAAAGAAAAGGTCATTTTGGCTCAATCAGATACAACTAGAGATGCTGCTTTTTAAACTGAAAGAACTTCACAGTTCTCTCCTGGGTGTAATATATGTCAACTCCCTTTAAAAGAGCATTTTTAGGAATTCCTTAACAAAAATCTGGTTGTGTGTGATGACAAGATCAAATGATCTGATGATTCTGCAACACAACCTCTCATACACGATGAACGTTGCAATCATAACCACATGACAGAGAAGTTGGGAGAAGCATGAGAGGAAAGATGAGATGAAGGGAAGCAAAGGCAGCAGCGCAGGCAATGAGAAGATCTGTGAGCAAGCTAGTTCCTTCAGAGGTTTCTTTTTGTTTTGCCCCAGCAGGAGTCCTGTGCTCCTTTGGTCCCATGCAGTTTTCATGCTTAATTCCTCAGCTGTGACTCACAGGTCACCGAGTCAGGGCGAGACAGAAAGGGCAAATCCTCCAACAAAGGAAACTCAAACTCCATCTCTGTTTACTATGATTCTTTCCAAATCCTTAGACCATTCTTTTGTTTTTGTTTCACTCTGGAGATAATGATGAGATTTATTTTTAATATGTAGTAATACTTCATATGTTCTCATCACCAAAAACCTCCTGATCCTGGATTTTTTCCCCACTGCCACATGTTCAACCCTTATACGTATGTAATCTTAAGTATTAAGGCCGTAGAAAACCCTTCTGACTATACAACCTCCAAAATTATTTGTACCCTTTTAACCCATTAGATTGTAACCATCCATCCATCCATCAATCTATATCGTCTGTCTTATGCAGGGTTAGGATAGGGGGTGGTGGGTGGGGCTGGTCGCTTCCTCAAGCAATCATCGGGCAAGAGGCGGGCCACACCCTGGACAGGTCACTAGTCCGTCACATGGCAAAACAGAGACACAGGACAAACAACCATGCACACAACCTCAAAAGTTTATGCTGCTCCATCTGCGAGGTGTGGAGACATCCAGCGCATTTTCAGTCGATGTATGGGCTCTCCAACAGTCACACAAGGACGCACGGAGTAGAGCCCAATTTTTTTAAACTATCCGTCGAAGAGTGCACGTCTGTTATTACTCAACCCAACATCAGTCAAAGATCTTTCCACCAGAACAGAGCTCTATAGTCTATGTCATTAGTAGTCAGTGCAGCTTTTGGGCACTAGATGCTTTATATTGCAAGGCCAGTTTATCTAATATGGTCTTTTGGCGATTTTGAACACCAGTGTAGAGAACAACAAAACAGACCGCCGAGTTTGTTTGTTTAAATTTGTTTTTAGAGTTTTCTATGAGCTGCACTTCTAGTAAAAAGCTTTCCAGCTCAATCAAAACTCGCTCTCTGTCGGCCATTGCTCCTTGAGTGGATGTGGGTTTACAAGCTGAAGTAAATAAATAGTCGTTGACCAGAGGTCACTGCAATGGCAGGCACACCTGCCAGAAAAGGTCTACACCCTCTGCTGTCCTAGTGGGGAATTCCTTCACAACACTAACACACCAACGGAGATGTATAAAAGGAAAACGTCTCTATCGATACGTGTGTGTGTGGGTACAAACTTGCTGACGGAGAAGCATAAACTAGGCTTAAGGGTAATTTAGAAAGACCAATTAACCTAACAGTCATGCTTTGGACTGTGGGAGGAAGGCAGAGTACCTGGAGGGAACCCATGCATCCACTGGAAGAACATGCTAACTCCATGCAAAAAGACCCCAGGGTGGGATTTGGACCCAGGACCTTCTGCTGCAAGGCAAAAGTGCTACCATCTGCACCACTATGCAGTCCAGGACACAACCAATGACACCTAAATTGTTAAACCATAGACTGTGTAGCATAGAGCAATAATTCAACAAACATTGTGATAATATATCCACAGTGCAACCTTAGATTGAAACCACAAATTTAATTTTGTGGTTGCAATCTTTAATTTAATTTAATTTATTTATCTTTAATTTATTTTATTCCAGTTGTATAAGACATACCAATACACAGTCGTTCATTCTTGTGAAGAGGTATGAACAGGATACACGGTGTTCATTTTTTAATTACAAATAAAAATCTTGAATTCAGCCTCATTTACACTAATATCCAGAGTAACCAATTGCCTCCAGAACTCCACTAATTAGTAAACAGAGTTCCCCTATGTTTAATTTAATCTCAGAAAAAGACATCTGTTTTGTGGCTGCTTGGTGGAAAACTAGCACCTTACATCACCATATACACAACATTCCAACTACGGTGACAGTATCATGATGTGGGGGTGCTTTTCTTCTTTCTTAGCAGGAGCAAGAAAATTTAAAATCCCAATAAAATACACTGAGATACGTGTTACACTCAAAAAATATTTAAGGGGTATGGACACTAAAGGCACTGTAAGACTGTAACGCAGCAAAAAAAGCCACTAAGTGAACCCCTTGCCCTATTTGCCACTTGAGGTAATGTGTAATACATTGCCAGCAAGTTTATAACCACATAAATATTCAAAACAAAGATGAATGACATATTTCAAACTTTAACCACCCTGGAATCATCTGGTCCCAATACAAAGGAAGTGACTAGAATTTCATTTGTGTTGATTTATTTCTTCTGTTAAACGCTTCCAATGAAACCTCCTTATGATTCTAAATATCATGGACTTTGGTTTGGAAAGCGACATTTTTGTGCTCTTTTGTAAATGAAAGTTTTTATAGTTTTGAGGACCAAAAACAAAATTTGATTTAAACCAGCTCTTCAGAGGCCAAACCCCACTGATAATAACACTGAAAATAATGCAAGTTCAGGAAAGTGGCTTTGTGTCATTTGGTGTAAACTGATGTTTAAACCTCTAAACCACCAAGTATAATTTTAATGAGAACAGAAGGTTGTTCATGTTTCACAATAACTTCTTAGATTACATGAACAAGACACAGCGTCACACACAGTGCGGGCATAATGACTCATTTTTCATCACATTTAACTCGCCACACACGACTCTTTCCGAAAAGATTGACCAGTGTTGGAAACATGCACCCCAACCACCATCATCTGTCTCTCATGCTCTGCAGCCAAAAAGCTTTCTTCAACAAGCTCTGGCACAGAATAGGGGGACTGCACTGAGGTGAAGGCACCACAGAAGAGATGGGAAATAAAAGAAAAGATGAAGAAAAGCTAGAAAATACATCAGTCAGATAGGATGTGGGTTTGGTGAGGGAAACAGCAGTGGGGTATGTCAAGGTCATAGACAAAGGTTGTGGAGGACAAGGGGGAAGGAGAAACGAGAATGAAAAAGGGAGGACAGACTTTCCTCTGCAGCTGGTTCATGTGTGTAAATGTCTGAGAATATGCAGACTGTGTGTCTGTCCACATCTTCCAACACCAGACTGAATTTAGGTACAACACATGTGAAGAAGGATTTTTTTCCGTTCCAATAAGACAAGGCAGGTTTTAAGACCAAGACCATGAAGTAACAGAGTGACAGGCCTGCATCAGGAGGAAAGCATGATGAAAAATGGAAAGATATGATTCATTGTTGATGTCTGAATACTTCTTTGGTTTTCTTCCCTGTGTTTCCATTCTTTCAATCAAAAGTTCCCTAAATTCATTTGATACTTATGGACTCAACATTGATTTTTCACAGATAAAGTTAATACTTAGGGTATTTTTTTGCACAATCTCTTTACATTGTTACAATTGTTGTTTTCCCTGGATGGTCAGCCTCTAAAAATGGGAGCGTGTGGCTCAGGTGGTAGGAGTTCGTCCCGGGTTGCCAGTTCGAACCCCTGGTCCATCTGTCTCAGTCATTGTGTCCTTGGCCTTGCCTGCTGGTGGTGGTCAGAGGATGTATCAAATCAAATCAAACTTTATTTATAAAGCGCTTTTCATACAAGAAGTTGCATCACAAAGTGCTTTACAGATTAAAATGACCACACATAAAACCACCTTCCCTTCCCTCCCCCACAGATTTAAAAGCATGGTCACAGTTATACCCCCCTCCCCCCAACCCAACTCCCATGCACACACAGTTAAAAGAAAAAGTAAAAAAGGACATTGGGCCGAGTGTAGATGAACCATGCAAGGAAACGCCGTCAGAGGAGCCATCTGCCCCGGCAGTGGTAGATTAACAGCAGCAGCCGGGGCACCGACACAGGGCACCCAGAGGAGGCAAGGCCAAGACCCCCACCTCCACCCAAGCTCCACCTGGAGAGCACCCAGGCAGCCACAGCCGACCACCGCTCCCAGGGCAGAGGGCTCCCACAGAGGAAACACTGGAACGGGGATTAAGATCAATTAAAGTATAAAAATAAACAGTAAATTAATGTGCTAAGATTAAATAGTAAAACTGATAAAAATATAATCATATAAAACATGCAGAGCAATTAAACAGACAGTAAAAAATAATAATCAGTTAAAAGCTAGGCTAAAAAGGTGAGTCTTGAGCCTGCTCTTAAAAACATGGTAAACTCGCTTCTGTCAGTGTGACCCAGGGAAGCTGTGGCTACAATATAGCTTACCACCATCAATGTGTGAATGTGTGTGTGAATGACTGAATGTAGTGTGAAAAGGTGAACATTTTTATATGGTTAAAACTAACAGCATTTCAGATAAAGAAAATGCATACCTACAGTATAGTCAAACAGGGTGGTTAAAGTGTAATGGTCTGAGCTGCTTTGCTGCTTCACGACCTGGGTGACTTTCCATAATTCACTGAATCAGGAATTTTCCTCTCTACCAGAAAATAATGAAGGGGAATACCTGGCCATCAGTTTGTGGCCTTAAAGTCAAGGGCTGTGCAGCAGGACAGTGATGAACAGAACAGCAATTCTGAAAGGCTAAAAGAATAGATGGTGAGGGTCTTTGAGAACCTAGTGGGTTTTTTCAGTTCCTGTTTGCTTAGTCAAAATAAATTATGTAAAAATACTTTAACAGTGTCAGTTACATGCTAGACTGGGTTTGGGTTTCAAAAGTCCCTGTGAGTAAAAGTTTAAATAGTACTTTTCCATTGTTTTAATCCACACAGCTAATTCATTTTTCATTGCAGACCAAAGTAACTCTTATATATTTTCATGAGATTAGGCTGCAGAATGAACCATGAGAGCAACAGAAATACCACACAAACTTTGATGGCATTGAGAGTTCCTGTGTGTCTTAAAATATGATTTGGAAAACTTCAAAATGTCTGTCTAATAAAACTAGACTTAACAAAGCAGTTAATCATGGCGTTTTTTTCTGAGAGAATTTAGAAACTGAATTAATAACGATAACAGCAATTTTAACTGCCTCTTTATTTCTTACTTACCTTTCCTATGTTTTTTGAACAATCTAGACAGAAATCTCATGATGCTGAGTACCCTTAAAAAAGCTCTATAAAAGACAAAAAATGTGGGTTATGAAAGCTAAACATGTGAACCCATTACAAAGAAACATTCTTAAGTTACTCAAGACCTCAAGTTCAGATGTACCCAGTGTACTGTAATTTTGGTTCCCAACAGACGTGTAGACTCATATATTTTGTTGAAGAGCTGCTGCACAAAATTACAGGTCTCCAATTTCTTGTGACTGTTTGGAGTATTTCATGGCATAGTCTTTTAATAAGGGCTGAGAACTGCTGTCCTCTAAAATATTATTTTCTAGTGAGTCAGCATGTGCTCTTTCAGTCACTTCCAGTTTTTTGACTCTGGAATCAATGGCTGCAGTTAAATACTCCTCACTTACTTCTGTGGTCCACAGTTGAGGGCTATTTCCAATAATCTCAGTCGCAAATGTCACATCTATAGAATGAATAACACACTCATTTATTTTCTTTATATTGCCACACAAACATGATATTGTCAGGATGAATAGTACGTCCCAGCTTCACCAGCCACAGGACGTACGTTCACAAGGTGCATTTTCACAACTAAGTAAGGGTTTAATGAGATCTCGTGGCAGTAGAAAACATCGTGCCAGCATATGACTTTCATTGGTAAAGTAGATGTGTGCCACTATGAGCTCTGGATATGAAGGTGTTTAAAACTGACACCCTGTTGTACTTAAGTTTGAGACTCTTTTATTTTGAAGTATCAAAATAAGTAGTCCTTGAGTTGACTTCATAGATTGTATATATAAGATGGGCCGAGCCTCCATGACATCACCTGTAGGTTTCTGAAGAGCTGAATTGAAGGCCAGTGGGCAGTTCCCACCGCCGCCATCTTGACCGCGTCAAGAATCTCGTCACTCCCGGAAAATATAAAAAATGGGCAAAAAGGTGGAGTTAAAGGGGTGGGCTGTGAGGGTGGGGGCGGCTGATTGACACCCATCAAACTCTGAGCCGATATAGCTACGACCTAACTGAGTTAACTCAGAGTTAACCAGAGCTAATGAAGGTTGGCAAGAGCTTTTATCCAGAAAACCGCAGTTTTGAGCAACTCTGCTACCCATTCTTTGAGACACAGTGATCGAGATCCACAGAAGCTAGCCATGTCTTGCCTCTTGATGAAAAATGTATTTATTGTAACTTTTTCATGGTTTCTGGGTAAAAGAAGATTATTTATTTTTAACTGAATAGGGTGTCTGTGGCGTTGCGTAGCAGAGTGATTAGGATGGGCACCCCATGGTCAGAGGCCTCAGTCATCGATGCGGTTGTCCAGGGGTTTGATTCCACACCACAGATATTTGCCAAATGTATTTTCCCCCACTTCTCTCCTATTTCTACACACTATCCATTGCTAATAAAGGCCACTGTGGCCACAAAAACCTTTAAAAAGAAAAGGGGTCGAACATTTTAAGTTAGATTGAAAATATTGATGGTTATATTATTACATGGTGTTTAGGCATAACAAATTTGATTTTGTATATTTATTATATGGCAATACCTTGCTATTAAATGACTTTCAATTTTGTTAATTAAGATGTTGTGTTCTTAAACTACTTTCTGTCTACTGTAAATATGTGTTCCTTTTGTATGAGTTTAACTGTATTGTCTTCTGAATTATATTTCCACAAAGAAAATAATATCAACTCCAAAACCACATTTTTAGACAGGAATACCGCATGTGCCTTTCTCAATCAGTTTCAGTAAGTCACGGCTCCTTGGTGTTGCTTTCTGTCCTGTTTTTTCCCCATCATATTTCATCTTAATGTGTTTCAACACACCTTTCCTCTATGTAGTATCTGCAAGTATATCTTTAAGTATGTATAAAACACCTTAGGATAAATTTAAAAAGTATATTTTTCTCTCTTTCTTTTCCTCGACTTCATTGTCTGTTCAATTAAGCAACATGCATCGCAGCCAAATATGCATGCCTATCTTTCAGAGGTGCCTTATCCTTCTTCTGTCCAACAGCACAGGGCAGTTCACTCTGTAATTATATAACCAACATTGTGCAGAAGGTCACATTCCAAAGGCTCTTCCTGGCCTACTTCTTGTTACATAGCCCAATATTTGGAAAGGACTTTCGGGGAAAATGGTGAATAGCAAGGTTATATCTTGTGGAATAATTAAATCTCTTATTTGGGACAATTACTTAGACAAATACTTTATTTAAAATCTGTCCATGTAGGCATACAAGTAACGTCACATTTAAATACTACAGCAAAAACAAACCATGCTTCTCTAATCTAAACCTGCATGTACTTATTACTTACTGGTTCCCCAGTTACAAGTATTAGGGGAAAAAAAGAGACTGATGAACCGAGCTGTAAAGCACAACTTATTTTCGTGACTGACCAGTCGCTGATGCCAAGAAGTTAAAAAAAGAAATAAAACTTGACGTCCGGATTTTGTTCTCAGTCACCCATAAGGAAGGCGGTCTTTGTATCAGGATCCACCTACTACTCCAGGTTGCTCTCCTCCCAGGTAACAGCCTTACAAAAAGTTATTTTCACCAAGCAGCTCCACGACGCGCTCCTCCCCTGTGTCGGCTGACAGGCGAACAGCTGATCTACTTTGACACTCTCACGTCTCGGTCTCCACCCTCGACGTGCTACGCCCCCCTTCAGCCAAAAACAGTTGGAAAACAAAAGGCAGCCACCAATATCTGTGCACCCTTGACCTATCGTGCGCATAGCGCAAGTTGTGCAGCGATCCTCGCTCGCTTCTCAAAACAGAGGTGAAACGGTACTCACACACTGGCTTTAATTTCTGCCCCCAAGAGTATACATCTCAAAGAATACCCAGTAAATTACAAAGCATTGTTTTGTGGTGATTACTGAAGACATAAGTTTACCCTAAAAGGTAAATCATAAATGAAAGCTAAGGGTATATAACTAAAGGTGTTTTCAAAAGACACACCGTGGTGTCATGTTAGGGTAATATTGCCCGCACTGTGTGTCTTTTGAATCCGCCATGATGATGCGTGGAATGTGCGCCGAGCCACACCCGGCAACAGTATTTAGAATGCAAGTAAACATCGGGAGTTCATTTAGCATTTGTTAACTGTATCAGCTGAAATGGCAAACTGGAGAGATGCAGAGGTCAGGGAGCTTCTGGCCCTTAGAGCTGAAGACCAGATCGCCAGACAGTTCACAGGGACTGTGAAGGACAGCCACCTTTTGGAGAGGCTCACAAAAACTTACATCCAAGCTATTTTGTCTGTTTTCCAAGGAGTCTTCCGTCTCACGGTTTATCCTCAACCCTGCACGTCGAAAGCATGGTTGAAAGAAGGTTTAAATCACCCCACACCCCCCGTTATCCCACCATTGTATAATCTTTTGTGAAAAACACCTGGTTGCGCTATATTGCCACCACAGGCTGACCACTTTTGAATGACTAAAAGGCTCACTGATGCCGGCAATGATGGATTACTCCATTGTCTTTTGAAACAAGCTAAAGATAGAAGTATAAATCTATACTTTCAATAATCCTACAGTTTAGGTAAATAATAAGTGTAGGGTGCATAGTCTTTGAACTGTTGACTTACTGCAAACTGTTTTTGAGTTTGAGTCTGAGCTAAGGCCAGAGGGGCAAAATCACCAGTTTCTAGTGCTCACAGCAGCACTGAGACTGCCCTCGTCAAAGTTTTCAATGACATCCGCATAAATACAGACAGTAGTAGAACCACAGTGCTGGTACTTTTGGACGTCAGTGCAACATTTGACACTGATGATCATAATATATAATTGGAGCGACTGGAGAGCTGGGTCGTACTCTGTGGTACAGTAGTTGGCTGGTTTGAGTCCTACCTAAGGAACAGTAACTTATTTATCTCAATAGGCAATTTTTCATTAGAACAGACAGAAATCACATGTTAACTAGTTTATAAATCATTGATTGGCTTAGCACCAAAGTATGTTGAAGATCTTTTGCCACTATAACACCACACCAGATGTTAATCTAATGTTCAGTTGTATGCTTTTATTGCTGCTTTTTTTATTTTATCCACTAATGATGTAAAGTACATTGAATTGCCTTGTTGTTGAAAGTGTGATATACAAAGAAAGCTGCCTTGCCTAGTGTTCAAGCAGCGAAATGTTGGAATGGCCGTTTTCCCCAGCAACTGTAAAGGACCTTCTCTGGTCGTTGCACTGATTGTTACTGCTTGTATGCTACAATAAATTTACAATCCCCATGTGAAAAACCACTTAATGCTCCACAGCTTTAGCTTGATATATAGTTGGAGTATTCCCATTACAGATCGCTGAAGCAGAGGAGGCAGTTGCATGGTAGACTGCATACTATAGAAAAAAAGAATGGAAATGTTTTTTTTCCAACCATGTAAATTTCTTCCCATCGAATTGCTCTAATGACTCCGTCAACTTCATATTGGAGCTTTCTTTGGCAAACAGAGAAAATCTTTGTTCTCTGCTGCTCTAAAAAGAGAGAGCCAAAGCACCAGTTTGGCAGATGTCACTCGTAACTAAGGCTGAAACCACACTGTGTTCTTCATCTAAGAGGACGATGTTCTTAGGTTGCCAGAATCACTCCGCACTTTCCAGTACTCCAGCAACCCAAGTAACCATCTAATAGAAATGCGGGAAGCAACTGACATTTCAGCTTTTCCTTGGTTATAACCTTCCAACCACCTTCAACCCCCCCTGTCATTAACTGTTTAGACTGATGATTTCAATTCCAGAAACATGTTGCTTCTATCATCCTCTAAAGTTCAAACCATAGCGGCATGGTAAGAACACCTCTTTTAATTATAAGGTATCTGGATTAGTATTTAACAAAAATGAGATCTAGTCTATTTTAAGGCAGTTAAAAACATCAGAAGAGCAACAACAAAAAAACAACAACACATGACTCAACGTGCATTGTGTCATAGTTCATAACAAATGTAAAGTTTTTAAATATGTACATATGTACCATGCACAATAGCTGTTCCCCCAGTAAAAATTTTGATTTTTTTAAGATTATAAAGAAATAACTTTACCATGATAAAGTCATTTATGACCCCTGGTGTCATCAAATTTAACATCCCTCTTTTGACAACAGGAGAGCAAATTAGTTTTCCTTCTAACATTTCAAAGTTGGGAGCATAAAGAGTGGGGGATTTTGCCCCAAACCTATTTGTATGATCTTTTTTGTAACAACCAGAGTTCTGTTCTCTATCTTCAGCTCCCCTCCAGGTTTTTCCTAGGATTTGGATTTAGAGACCAAGAGTCCATGGAAAAACATTGATTTGATCCAATGACAACCCATTTTACCTTTTGTTTAGCAGACTCCACCAGATATTTATCTTAGGCCTCCAGTTATTTCAAAGAGTTTATGATTTTGAATGCTCTTACATAACTCACAGCTTTTTTCCCTGTCAAGCAACCACTCAGTATGTAGGTAGCATCTGACAATTGATGTGGAGAAATGGTGAACCCAAGATGCCACCTTTGTTACAGTTTTCCAACAATGAGCTTTAGATGTAACAGCTATTGATATTTATTGAAAAAGGTGTGCATAAAGTATCAAAGCTGAGTGTACAAAATTCATACAAAACAACATGACAAACTAGTGAATAAATACCATATGTTTTAAATTTTTCCCTAATTATGACTTCGAATTAAAATAAGTTTTAAATAGTTTTCCATTTAACCGTATATCATTAAACAACAGCTTTAGTGTACCATCAGTTAGAAGAGTGAAGAAATATCTTTAGTTTTAGCTCATAAGGTAGTAAAATGTAAACAATCACCTCTAAAATTAATTAGTGAAAGTCAGAAGTCTGACTTACTTTATGTACAAGCCTCATTTACTCTGATGGTGCTCTATAGGAGCACCAACCAGATCATTTAAGGTGTTGTAAAGCTGTCATCTTTCACCATGACTCAACTGTGCCAGACCCAGACCCAAGAGGCTGAGCAGAAATGAAACAATATGTCTTGCTGAATGTTAGGGAGTAGTAACTAACCTTCATCATCAAAAATGTTTTTCTTTTACAGAATAAGACTGAGAAAACAAAAGCATTTTTGGTGAGGTGGAAGCTAGGATGAATGATCAAATATTGACTAATTTCAAATGTACAGCTACTTTCAAAAGTTTCAGTTTTGTTACATTATTAAGAATGTATTATATCTATCCATCCATCATTTTCCACTTATGAAAGTTAAGGTCATGGGATAGCAGGTCCAAGAGTGAAACCCAAGACATCACTCTCCCTAGTGACATTTACATGATTAATCAGGGGAACCAGGGTTCTCCTCCAGATAGAACATGCCTGTAAACCTCCCAGGAGGAGGTACCCAGAAGGGATCCTGATTAGATGCACAAAACATCTAAGTTGACCCTTTTCAAAGAAGAAGAAGCAGCAGCTCCACACCTAATATCAGAGGCTAAACACATCCACCCTGCAGAAGAAGCTCATTTGTGACGTTGTATCCAGGATATTGTTCTGTTGGTCTCTCGTTACCAGAGGTGAGGGTTAAAGCCACCACCAGTAAAAGGTAGCATGCTAACAAATATACTTATGAAGCACCTTTTGCTTTAAAATGTCTGTCATTTTGAACTGTCCATGCCTCACAATGAAATCCCCCCTCAAAAAAAAAAAAAAAAAAAAAAAACAAATGGGGGCAGTGGCACCTTTCCAGATGACTGTATCATTGCCCCTAGGGCTTTAAAATCAGAAGAGAACAGAATCATAGTGGCTTTGAGTTGCAAGTGGTAAGTTTCTGACTGGTAGTTCAAATTACTTAGCCTTTTAGGAGTCCACAGATAACATCCCTTCCATGAAACCATCATGGGATTTTTTTAAAAACAGAGTAATCTGAACTGCCATTCAGAAGCGGTATCCTTCAAATTCTAAATTAGGTTCTAGAAAAATTCAAACATCATACTGTTTGGCTAAGTGGAGTGTTAAACAGTTTTGTACCTGCTGATGATGAGTATGAGCTGCTGAGTGCATGTTTTGATCTTGTTCTGAGCCTCCATGTGCGTCATGTGCTCTGTGCTGTCACCATTGATAGCCAGAATGGTGTCACCAGGACACAGGTCACCTTGGGCCGCCTTGCTTCCAGATGTTACCTAGAAATGTAAAAGCACAGACAGACAAACATAAACAGGTTATTTAGAAACTGCCAACAAGTACATGAAAGAACAGTGCTGGGCAAGCAAATGCAATATTTCATTGAGGAACAGATAATAAAATGAATAAAGATAAAGGTTGGCTTTGACATTGCCTATGCCTATCAGACAAAATACATGTTTAGGTTTGTTTAATAATTTTTATAAGATGGAGAAGAGATGGAAACCAGTGGTCTAAAATTTATTTGCATTATGCTTGTACTCCATCCATCCATTTTCTGTACCCGTCATTCCTATGCAGGATTGCTGGGGGGGGTTGGGGTGGTCTGGTGCCTATCTCCAGCAGTCACGAGGCGAGAGGCAGGGTACACCAGCTCGCCAGTCCATCGCAGGAAAATAAATATTCAAAATGAATATAAGCTTAGGGGTGTCAGCAAAGGTAAAATGTAACAAACACAGCTCTATTTTCATGGCACATATCCATATTTTCGTAAGTAAACAAAGCTAGGAAACTGTTAGGGAACTTAGTTTTTGAATCCATCAACTCATCTTTATACGGTTGGTATTTTGAAATCGAGTATAAAAACACAACCAAGAGCAATTTTATGATCAACCACAAAATTCCTTAGGCTAAACCATCAGTGAATGATTTTCAAGGTAGGATGCAAATTCTATTTGACCCAGTAACCTTAACATGTGCAACTAATTTGACAATATCTGCTCAGTGTGTTCTTTCCTCGTGGTATTTTTCTGGTCTTGCATATGACATATTTCCACATTGCTCTAATTCAGAAGATTTCCTTTCAGCGGGTCATCAGAGCAGATTTTTCCCTGCAAGCCCACATTCCTTAAACCTGCATATCTGAGGACAATTGAGGCTTACTAGGAGGCAGAAGGGTGAGAATGAAAAGAATAAAAGGGAGGGTCAGTCAACCAGTGGGTGTGTTTCACCTTCGCATACACATCCAGTAACATATGAGATCACTTTGCATGATTACAAATACGCTCACATGTTGCCTATATTCGCCAGGTCTGTCTGTGCCAGAATGAAGAAAAAAAACCGATAATTATTTTCTACACGGAAATAAGTAATTAAATTGAAACAGGGAACTGTTGAGCCTACATTGTGGAATAGTACGATGACAGTAATCTCCTTAAAATTATGAAAAAGGAAATTATTGTGAATTTTAGACTACAAAAAGGTGAAGGTGGTTAAGAACTTAAAGAGTAACTAAACCCCAAAACAACTTTCTTTTGCTTCTAAATTGTATAAATGGGTATTTACCAATGCAATCTTTCAGTTTCTGGGATTTTTTTTACATTTTGGTGTAAACTTGTTTAATTCTACACTTTTTGGTCTAAAAACCTCTTAGTGCTGCCCCCTTAGGGTTGAACTGTGGCTACTGCATTTGAATTTTGTGATCGGTGGAGAGCGGTACATCTTTACGTCACAGGCATGGACTGTGTCACAAGCATGGTCTCACAGACATACCCCTCCGTTCTTCCTGGCACCGGTCACTTTGTAGGATTTTCAAATGTTGTCTGGGGGCGGGGTTATGATTTTTCAGGGGGTCCAGTTACACTTTAAAAAGGGGCTCAAGTAAAGAAAGAAATTCAGATAGAAATGCAATAAGACCATCAACAAATACAGAGAGAAATGTTTCTTAGAAACAGTTTCTAGATAAGGGTTAAGTTTCTCAGCACTTGCAGAAAGGTAAGTTGATGCTGATCAGTGTTTTGTTTAGGAAGCAGCATCAAAGACAACAAAACTAGTAAATTGATGAAAGGGCCCAGGACTGCTCAGGAGCCTCAAGAAGGGATGATTTAAATAACAACATTTCACAGGCTGCTGAACATGACTGAAAACATTCTCACCTTCAGCACATTTTTCTCAATAACCAGTGGAGAGAGTATCATTATTCAAAGTTTATACAGCTCTCCTGCAATGAGGCGCGCTACAGGAGGTCCTTCCTGTTTAAACCAATATCTTTATTCAATTACTTTCTATAACAGGACAACACAGTGCTTTTTGTAAAAAATGGAATTGATAAACTCAACTTAAGACAGACAGACAGACAGACAGACAGACAGACAGACAGACAGACAGACAGACAGACAGACAGACAGACAGACAGACAGACAGACAGACAGACAGACAGACAGACAGACAGACATTGCCTTGGTCCAGTGCTCAATATTTACCCTTATTTAAGAAACATGTTGGATATTGCTGTTGATTTTCATCATAAAGTTAATATTACAATCAAAACGTAAGACAAACAATGCCTAATTATTAACACAGAAAGCTGAAACAAGCTCATTTTAAGCAAAATAGTTTTTTGGGGCTACACATGTGTTTTCTAAATCAACTCCTTATGCTTGTGTTGGCGATCCATCTTTGTCACTTGGTGCAAGTTTTTAAGTTGAACTCATTGATCTGAATAGCAGAGCCCCCACTGCTTAACCCCACACTAGTTCTAATGTTTTTACTCTGACAGCTGCTCTAAGACATGTTGCTTCTGGATCAGTAAAAAGTTCACTTTGAAAAGCAGATATAGATATAGTAATTTAATCCAGTGTAAATAATATATAAAAGGCAGGCGTGATAAGTAGAAGTCAGGAAGAAAAGGATTAGGCTTGCTGATGTGGAAAAGACATACAAGTTCATGCTCCATGAAGCACTAATAGCTGGATTGTGGGGTTCAGATGTGGAATTCCGAATTTACAGCCTGCGACCGCCCCATGTCACTAACTCAGTTCCGGTAAGCATAGAGGGCAGTGTGGGGAGGTTGCATAAATTTGTATTTGCAACACTGTTTCTGGGAAAGCTGCACTTGCAGAAATTTGGCATAAACAACTGCATGACCATAAACTTGTTAATTAAAGATCGAGTATTTGCAAGAGGCGTATGCAAAAACTTTTCTTAGGGTGGGAAATCTAATTTCTTTTTTTCTTTTTTTTGTCAGGGCATCAGTTGACAAGAAGCTAACTGGAGGGTAGAGTTTACTTTGCTCAATCATTATGGCCTCCCCAGAAAGAATTCCCTTTAAACATTTGTGTGAGCATTGGATTTGTGCCAGGGTTGTGTCACAGTGGAACAAAGCTCATTCAACCACAAATCACACTCACACACACATATGGTGAGTTATATCACTTCAGGCTCAGACCCTGAACAGCACAGCATGAATCACAGACACACACACACACACACACACACACACACACACAAACATACACACATTGGTATGCCAAATATCACAATGGTAAGGCAAAAATAGTCACTAAAGGATAAGCATGTATTTCTAAAGAACCCTAAAGATGACATAGACATACAATTCATACAAAATTATAGTTTTCTATGCGTACACTTTTATTCTATGTAATGCAATTACTTATGTCTAAGAAGTGTCATTTAAAATTAATTTGCCCTCACAGATTTGTTGTTGTGTCTCGCCCCGGGACTGCTGGAGATAGGCACCAGCCCCCGCGCAACCCTGCATAGGATGGACGGGTACAGATAATGGATGGATTTGTTGTGTTTTTCACTCTGGAAACCAGAGTAAACAAACCTGAGTTTTTAAGCGCTTTGTTTGTTTATTAAGGAAGAAAAACTGGCCTTATGTGAAAAAGTTACTGCCCTCCTTCTTAAATCATTAGTTAACTATAATAAACCATTTTTGGTACTTGCTACACCCAGGGCAGATTACTGCCAGAACTAGAGTCAAGAATTGCTTACATAGATTCTGTCTGAACACATGAAGTAAGCTCAAGTATCTGAAAAAGCAACACTGTGCCCTATTTTAAACAATTTGAACAATAGATCAGAAACAAAGTCACTGACATCTATCACTCTAAAAAGAGAAACAGATCAATTTCTGAGGGTTTGAGACTCCAGTGACCTGTATTGAGAACCATTATCCACAAATAAAGCAGACATGAAACATTGATGACCCTTCCCAGTGCAAGCCAGTCAACCAAAATTACATTAAAAGTGCATCGAAAACGTCTCCAGGAGGTCCTAAAAGAACCAAAAACCACATCAAAGGACCACAGGCCTCACTTGCCTCAGTTAAGGTCAGTGCTTATGATTAAACAGCAAAGAGAAGAGGCCGAAATGGCATCCATTGGAGAATTTTATGGCCAACACAACAGCTGAGCAAAAGAACAAAAAGACAGTCTCGTATTTGCCAAAAAACATCCTGATAATCGCTAAGACTTTTTAAAAAATATCCTGAGAACTGATGATATAAAAGTGGAATATTTCGGAAAGTTTACATAGGTAGGTAACACCCGGTGTAAACCTAACAGAGCTTTTCAAGAGGACTTTACATTTACAGTCACACATGGTGGTGGTGAGATAGTCAGGCTTTCCTTTGCTGCTTCAGGAACAGGATGACTTGCTGTAATTGATGGACCCATAAATTCTACTGTCTATCAGATTATCCTAAAGGAAAATGTCCAGTCATCATTCTGTGACCTCAGATTCAACCACTCTTGGGTCTTGCAGGAGGACAATTATCCAAAGCATGTTTTGAAATGGTGGTGTTGTGTATTTCTTCAGGTTATCCTATCGAATAATATTATTTATTTGATAAACTGAAACATTAAGGGGGTGAATACCTTTTTAAGTCACAGTGGATATTTAAAGATGAACCAGCATGAAATACAATAACATTTTGTTCATACTTTATAACTGTAGTTGTATCACTCAAAAAATAGCTAAGTAAGTAAGTAAGTGTGTCACATTAACGACAGGGGGCACATTTCTCACTGCAGATGTCAGCCACACCCCTTAAGATGTAATACTATATTAATAAAAAATATGTTCCTAAAGCAAAGTTATCCATAGTTAAACCCAAGCAGAAAAGACTGGTAAGCACATGTAAACCTTATATCACCCAGGGCTATCCTGTAGCTCACTCAAGCTTGGTGAATACATGGAAAGGGTGGTTTCACTTTGAATATGTGACAAATTACAGGCTTTGAACACAGCAAAAAAACTGAAAACCCATCCAAGTATTTGTATGTTTACATTGTAAAGAGCACATAGCAAAACTTGATGAATGCTTTCACCATGGTGTGTCATTTTTCTGGGGGCAAAGACCTCCCACTATCACTTTTTACCATGTGTCTTTCCTGACTCTTTTATCTAGATCATAATCTAAACCATTGAATAATAATAATGGCTTGCATTTATATAGCGCTTTTCAAGACTCTCAAAGTGCTTTATAACTCCATTATTCATTCACACACTGGTGGAAGCAAGCTATGATTATAGCCACAGCTGCCCTGGGGCAGACTAACAGAAGCAAGGCTGCCATACCGCACCATCGGCCTTTCTGGCCAACACCAGTAGGCAAGGTAGGTGAAGTGTCTTGCCCAAGGACACAACAACATGTAGCAGGTGGAAGCTGGAACTGAACCCACAATTTCTGGGTTGCAGGCTGACAACTCTACCACTGAGCTACAGCCGCCCAATGTGCATGTGTGAATGTGCTCGACTTAATGAATCTGCAAAAATGTTCCAGCTAATAGCTGAATTGTGCCAATCCAACTCCAGCAATACTTTATCTTTTAAATGTTTCATTTGAAACTGACTTTCCAGTGTCTCTCAGTGGCATGCTCACAAAGAAAAATCTAGAAAAGTATCTGAATAAAATATTGCTCTGATACATGAACTTCACTTTAATGAATTGCACAGCAAGATGTTTTTAACAGAGTGGGAGTCCTAAGTTGCACTTCACAGTAACAAAGAAAGTAATTCCTGGCAAAGAGTTCAACGCCTTTGTTTGCTTGCTTGCTGTGTGATAAAAACCATGGTTATGACCTTGGAGACACTTTCAATAGCAAAGACATAGCCTTGGGTGTGAGGTTCCGACTAGTGTGTATTAATCACACTAAAACAAAGAGACTTGATTTGCCAAGAGCAATAAGTAAGACTGCAGCTGATGATTCATCACAAATGATAAGAACCTAATGAGGTCCCAAAAATAGTGAGTGTATAGAGCCCCAAAAAAAGGAGTCTACAGCTAAAGCCCGCCGCACACGAGAGCTATCTGCTGAGCAAAAAGTCCTTCGAGGCCATTTGCTCAGCCGAAAGCTCGCCGTGTGCAGCTAATTTTTGGTGAGTTTTCTGCCTCAGGAGGCGTTGAGGTGAAAATCAAACAGGTTGGATATTTTTCGCCTCGCGAGGTGAAAAACTCACTGTGTGCGCTCCACATGACGTGAGTGTTTAGGGCAAATATTCAAGCGACCAATCAAAACGCGCTCTCCACTAACATGATTCCAAGATGGCAGCCCACAGAGAAGATTATATTTTAGAAGATAAACTCGTGGGTACTCGACCGTAAGCCATATTTTCCTAAGCTTCTCCATTTCATTCATTGTTTTCACTGAAAACAGGGGGCTGCCATCTTGGAATCATGTGAGCGGAGGATGCGTTTTGATTGGTCGCTTGAATATTTGCCCTCAGCACTCAGCTCATGTAGAGTGCACAGGCGAAAAATATCAAACCTGTTTGATTTTCACCTCAATGCCTCATGAGGCAGAAAACTCACCGAAAATTAGCCGCATGCGGCGAGCTATCTGCTGAGCAAAAGGCCTCGAATGACTTTTTGCTCAGCAGATAGCTCTCGTGTGCGGCGGGCTTAAGACTCGAGTGACACTTACTTTGAAAAATGAAGATTTCAAACTTAACTTAGACTTTTCTTCTGAAGACTCTAGACTCTACTAGGACTTGAGGTATGGGACTCGAGTCTCATGGATAATCTTTATCTTGCAATCAGGGATGAAAGTAAGCCAGTACCTGCAGATAATCTGAGTAGTTATTGTTGTTGATTGTGTAGTAGTTCGTGAGATAAGGAAACTGCAGCTACAAATCCGGTCAGACTTCATTTGCAAAAATAAGGTGTCAAACTTGACTAAGACTCATGGTCTAAAGACTCTAAACTTTACTAGGAGTTGAGCTATGGTAATCAAGTCTCATAAACAATCTTTATCTTGCAATCAGGTCTGAAATTTAGTGGGTAGCTGTAGACAATTTCAATAGTTGTTATGGTAAACATTATGGACAGTACCTATTTGTTCCATGTAATGTTCCTCGACAGCATGTGACAGTAAAGTGAGTCAACAGAAACGTAATCTTCACTAATCCAGAGTAGAAGAACTTCCTGCTTAATTCATTCAGAATTTCAACATTAACTGGTCTCAGCCTATTTTGTTTTAGAAGTTAACAGTTAAAAACTAATAATAAGCTGAATCCATAAACTCTAGTTTTGTGAAGACTATAGATGGCATGTATACAATCTGAGAATGTTAATTTCAGTCATCAAAGTTGAGATTTAACTTGACATTGAGGTGAAAGACTCAAGAATTGACTTGTATTTGCTCCTTTAAGACTTAAACGGGGTATATTATGCAAATGTACCTTTTTCATCCTTTTGTGTTGCCATTTTGGGTCTCTGCTGCCTCTATAAACATTCCAAACATTAATAAAGCCATCCATCCATTTTATTTTGTGCACATTTTTCTGCCAGAAATCTTGTGCTTCTACAAGTTGTTTGATAAAGTGCCTTATCAGGGCGTCACAATAAGTTGAATTTGCATATATCCGCCCCTCAGCTATTAAACTCCGCCCGTCATATATCTAACACCGGCCACTATTTTCAATTCAATGCCATTCTCATGTGCGGCAAACCTGCAACCTAGTAACAAGAAGGGGGGGTCTGCAGTAAATAGAAAAAGAAAAAGGGTGGGTCTGCAACTGCTAATTTGCATAAAAGTGACAGAGCCCTCTAAACAGCAGATTCTGAAAGGGACTGAAATTGTCAAGACTTTAGCTGGTGGGATCGTTTTATGTGAGAGTGATTTCCTGCAAAGAACTTCATTAATGTGTTTTGTACAGTCCATAGACCTATTATTGTTTAAAAAAACTTGTTTGAAAACAGACATATTATGTCCCATTTAAACCTTGACGTGGACTTGGAAAAAATTACATGTGAACATCTAAGTAATCCTTATGAATCCATTTTGTAATGGGATAAACAATAATGATTTCTACATACGTCGTCTGATCTGTGCAAAATTCTACAACATTGATATTAGTCTGATCCCTAACAGATATGTATGCAAGTATTTTGTGGATGTTGGCCAATATCCTGCACAGCGCCCCCTAGAATTATTAAAATATTCAGCCTTAAGGAATGCTTTGAACTAGAATTGTGAAATTCAGTACAAATGTGTATTTTCTGAAAACCTATAATCTGTTGAAGCCAGGGTCCATTCCTCAAAGGAAGTGGAAACCATTTTGGTCTAAAGCTACCATTTTGTGCCTTTTGGACACTTTGTCATGCATATTGGATCAGCAGGCTCAGTGCAAGCGTTGAGGTGGCATCGAGGTGGCTTTGGGTCAGTGGTGTATGAGTCCCACAGTTGCAGCACAGGCCAGAGCAGCTGCAAGGGCCATTCGAGGCTGGTTGCAGCTTTAATTATAACTAGTTTTGAAAACCTGCCTTTGCACGCATTCTTTTCACGTAATGATGTTTCTCAAAACACGAGAGAAGTATAAATTGAGAGAAGTATAAGTTTTGTAAAAGTTATTCCTTGGATTGGATACAGGGAAACAAACATGTTTACTTATGTAGAGTTTAAATTTTTAATTAATGATTCCAGAAAGGAAGTAAAAGGAAGTTTATGTAAGGAAGTAAGTAAGTTTATATCAGACTATATATATATATATATATATATATATATATATATATATATATATATATATATATATATATATATATATATATATATATATATATATATATATATAGTTTTTTATGTTTAATTACCACAACTGCTTAATATCATAGAACTACTTTAAAATCTGATAGCAACAAAATCCAGTCAATTTTACATTCTTTTATTATGCAGTGATCAGAACCAAAAACTGTACAGCATTCCAAACATGTGACATTGTTTCACGTACTTAATGACAAGAACACCTTCAAGATTACCCCCCTGTTATCCTTTCCTTATTTGTTGTTGAGATGCAACATCTGAAATTATCACCTACTGTGAATCCTAAAGATGATTATTATAGTCATTGCTGTCCAAAACAACCCATGAGGCTTTGGGTCACATGTCTCTGGTATGCGGCAGATATGAAAAAACGTACTTTGAGAGATTATAGAGTGCAAAGAACATTGAGTTCTGAGATATGTAACCGCTAAATACCTCAAGATTGTATTTGTATTAAAGTCTCTTATTTTGGAACACAAAAGCATTGTCGAACATGTGGATATTTTACAGACACTAAACAACCGCTTTCAGCTTAACTTTGTATTGCAAACTATTAGGATGTCTAAAATCTTGCACCAGAGACCTGACCTGGGACCCTAGCATGTTCAGATATTTTAGGGGGGTCTAGTCCAGCCCCTGTTTAATTGCAATATATTTTAGGTCTGTTTTATATTATGTTTAATACCCAGCGGCTATCAAAAAATCAGTAATCAGACAGCATTGATCATGATCGAGGCAAATGGAAATGTTAATTAGTCCCATTTACGCTTTCTAATTGTAACAGCCAGCAGACTTACAGGCTGAAACACTGATTAAACATGGTGCTTCAATCAGCAAAGATGAAATAAAGTATCTCACCTTCATGGAATAAAATTTAGATTACATGCGCGGATTACACATGTAACAGAGGGAAGTCAACATGTGCTGACATATTGGTTAAGACACAAAGCCTTACTGGACAACTTCAGAACTAACTTTAATTTGCTATTAGCAATCAGGAAAATTCACTTCAGTATCATATGTTCAGAGGCAAACCAACATCAAGCCCAGTTTCAAGTTTTCCAGTGACAGCGGAAAGAAAAAGCATATTGCAAACTAAATACTCTCTCTGTGCTGAAATAACTAATCAACCATTACACATATCTTGGTGAAACAATCCTGTTATAAACAAAAACTGTTTAATTGTTAAAGATTAACTAAATAAAAAACACATACCTAAAACAAAAAATATTCTAGAATTTAGTTCTAGCTGGCAACGTTTTCCAAAGTTCTAACAGAATGGGATACTGAAACATGCAGACATTGACCCCATAGCAAACAGACTATGGGGTGTTACAGGGGAATGTTGGACACAGCAGAAATCTTACCCGTATTTACCCAACACCCACATCTGAATTTCTGTTCAGTGGTTGACTGTTTGCCACCCGGTAGAGAGGACAAGTTTTCTGCGTCACCTTCTGTCTGGATGTTGGTGTGACACAGATGTACAAAAGAGTTTCTCCTACATGTGCCACATTCAGCAAATCCACACAAAATGCTTCTCTCGCTATTTCAGGGATTTCGACATGTTTACCTTTCTTTGCCTCTCAGTCTCTGTCATTCATCCACAGACGTTTAAAAACCCACAACACCACACATGCACGCACACAGACACATGCACATGCACGCACACAAAAACACACCATTTGGACAAATATTTCCAGAGTGAAATATGCTCATCATCAACCGGCATACTTTCTAATGGCCTGGCAGGGGACTAATAGTCTTTTTTTGGAAACATTAACACCTTAGGTTAAGAACCAGCTGCTGCCGTTAGAACTTGTTTTTGGTATTTACAACTTTCCCTGTCTCAGAGTTGAGCTGTTTCCAGGCATTCACTTTAACACATGAGAAATTAAATGCTTACTTTTATTTATGGTAACTTAATGTAGAGTAGAAAAACAGGATTACATTGCATCAGATCTTGCAATGGTAAAAATTATATTATTGGTCAAAGTGAGGCCTATCTTTTATATACTATCCAATTTCTGTGCATATTGGAAATTTATCATTATCACAGCAAGCAACATGCAAGTCGCAAAAAAATGCTTGAACTGTAATAAAAGTTTGTTTAGGTCTAACTGTTTAAGTATCCAGGCTCTCTATGCTGTTAATTTATTTGGTGACACTTGCTTGGTGCAGCATCAAAATGTTAAAGGCAAGGAGGTGAAAAGGCAGTAAAGTAATCAAAAATACTATAGTTTAGATTACCAACACAGCAAATGTCAGCCAGAACCAACCTTTGCGATAAAACCTTGTTCTTTGAGATTTTTTTGTAGTAGTTGGACATTCTGCTTCTGCAGAACGTCAGAACACGCTGAGAGGAAATTCAGCCATTTTATTCTGCTGCGCTGGAGTACATATGCAGTTAAAAGTAGCAGGACAGTGGTTCTCAAGGACTAGAGTTGGAGACCCCTGCCTTATATCAGTTGTGAAAAGAAAAAAAGTGCATTCTAAAAACACATTAGAATTGAGACAAACATAAAAACGGCAGGATTTGAATTAGTCCAACCTCAACCATGTTATTTTACATAAACTGTATTTAAAGCACAGAATGTGTTTTGTGAAAAATTACTCTATTTGGATAAACCCACCAATCAGTGGTCATTTTCCTCAAAATATTGCTTGTATTCCACCTCATCTCAGGTCAAGAAGCCAGTATGTTCAATTGTCTCATCTCATGAGCTGGATATATCTTTAAACGCCTAATTAAAAGATAAACCTAATAATACTCAAGCACTGGGCATACCCCGTGCAACAGGAAACAACCCAAACAATGCTCTGAAGACACCTGTATTATCAGCACAAATAACACATTTTGAGGATTATGTTGATTTCAATTTTTTCTGACTGTAAAACACATTTTCCAAATGCAAAACAAAATTCAAGTTGTTATTATGTCACATGGTCAATTAATTGATGTGTAATGGCTGGTAGAGAGGCTGTTGTGTAGTGGTATCCAGGGATTTGGTTGCATACACACTGTGTATATTTAAGCCTCTGACATTACACATTTTGTTAGAAATGCTTCCTTTTCAACAGCTGCTTCCTTGTCTAACTTTCAATCCAAGATTTTGGAATTACCCAAACATCCTCCAGTCATTCCTGCAAGTAGCTCTTCCATGCCAGCTAAGGGTTGATGTTGTGGTTTCTTTTTTGGGAAGGGGGGGGGGTGCAAACTGGTGACCTGTCCAGGGTACATCCCGCCTCTCCGCCCATGACTGCTGGAGATAGGCATGGATGGATGGGGGCTATCTTTGCTCTGCAACAGTCTGTCAAAGGTAACCTGTAATTAATTGTAACGTTGCCAACAAGACAAGATTTTGCAAAACTTGCTGTGTCAGAAAGCATGCTGTGAATGGCATGTTTGATGTTGGCACCCATGCAAGTAAACATAACTTAAACAGGTGAGAAATTAAGTGATTTATTACATTGAAACCAAAACCTATCTGAAAGGCCCTGAGGCTGCAATAAACAAGATCTTCAATTTACAATTTTTCTCCACAGGTTTGGAGGCCTGATACCAACTGAAACCCACTTCTGCAGTTCCTAAAGTAAACATTTTATGAAAAACGTACTTTGTCAAAATCTTTGATTTTGGGATGTCAAGTTCAATTACCTTTCACTGTGATTTAGAGAGCTGAATGAGCCAAGTTTGCAAGAGACTCTCACTGATGTGAGTGATGAAACTACAAACCTGATGCTGTATATGTGTCAAGACATTTGCAGATACTGTTTGACTCAATCCAGCTACAGAGTGGCATAAAAAAAAATTATCCACCTTTTGGTGCAAATAGCGCACAGCACTTGAGCTGACCCAGAGGGTCTCCTGCTTACCCTTTCATAACTGTTAATCGGTGCCTGTAAATTTAAAAATTACACCTCTAGTTTAAAATGCTTGCAACCTGCAGTTAAATGGAAGGTTAGGGGCTGGTGATACAGCTGAGGACAACACCTGGAATCCCTCAGCAGCACGAATGAGCACTGATGAAAAACAAATGTCAGCGCCCCCCTCCCCCTCTCTTACTCTGTCCCTCCTTTAAGCCCTGCAGCACCAGGCTGTGTTTTCCTTGGCTAGGATGAACTAATGGCTACTGCCAGACCCACTGCCAGCACTGTGACTCTTGACCTAAATTGGGAGGGTCATGGAAGTTCGTGAGACTTTGAAAGTAGGAGCTCCATCTACTTTTGTCAATATTTCAAACAATGATGAATTAACACACAAGGTCTTACAAGGTAAAAAAATCTAACACATCATTAGCCAAGGTTTTAAAAAGCTAGTTTCAAAACCTGGCGTCTAACAACAACATCAACGACTTCTGCTGTTCTTGTCAGAAAAACCTCATCTCTGGTGTACTGACAACAGACGGTTCCTGAGCCGGCACCACATTTGTTGTTTTACTCCGTCGCAGCTCTGCCGTAATGGTGCTAAGCCCACCCAACGTCTCTACAATAATAGAGTGCTGTGATAGGCCTGGCCTACACTTAGCTGAGCCAATGGTCAACCTGCTGAGGCTACAATAGAGTGTGGCTAAACCAACTGACAGAGCAAAACTTTTGCCACTATTACGGATTGTCTGGATTTCTAGGCTAAAATAACCCCTTACTTCAACAGGAAATTGGAAGCTTCAAATCAGATAACTTCTAATGTGACCGGCACTCATGGCATCCCCTACATTATTGCACCCAGGGCAATGAGCCACATTTCTCATGTCAAAAACTTCAGACGGGTTGAGTGTGTGTATGTGAATGCATGTGTAAGTGTCTGTATCAAGACAACCCTTTTGATAAAAATATTTTGAGTAATAAAGTTGGATGGTAGCTAAATTGAAGGGGTGCCCTAAATTTCCTCCATTTGTGTGGCTTTGCCAATCCACCACCTGTTGCTGTGCACTACTTCTTTGACTAAAATAAAACAATCAGTTCATTCCGTTCATTTAATATAGCGCCAATTTACAACAAATATCTTCTCAAGGCACATTACATATATTCCAATTTATTCCACAATATTTGCTTACAGTTGTTTCCTCCTAAACCATGTCCTCATTCTAGATTATATTTATTTAAACTCACCAATGGCAATAAGGTAATATTTTCTTACGTTAAAAGTATTTAAATGTAGATGATCATCCCTCTTCTGGTTAGATCGTATTAAGTTTGAACGCATAACTGATGATCGCTCCAAGTGGCTGCGCTGGCAAATCACCTGCCAGAAAACAGACGGCACGATCTTTCCTTTCATATACTCACAGCTTTTTAAGGATTAATTAAACGTTGAAAATATTTATTTCATCATTACTACATTATTACAATTATTAAAATCCCAAATTTTAGGCACATAAAACTTTTGTTCCCTGCGTCTTCCCCATTTTTTTTTTTTTTTTTTTTGCACAGCTCAATGAATGAACACGCAGAAAGCAGGAAAAAAAATCGCTACCTACCCTGGAAATGGTTAACGGTGTGCTAAAATCCCGTCCTCCCACCAGGCGAAAACCCCATGGGGAAGGTCCCTTCAGAGTCACGGTATAGGACATGTTGGTTATCTTGACTCTTTTTTTATTTAATAAAAATTCAGATGATAGGACGAAGAAGGGGGAAAGTCCGGCAAAAAAGCGAACGTGAAGTAGTCAGAGTCCTCTCCCCAGCTGCTAGGCAACGCCGTCCCGGCTCTGAAAACTTTGCTGTCCGCTCCTGATTCAAGTTTAAGTAAAGAAGCCGCATCTGACGTCGGTGGACGGGCTGTCCCGCCTGCCTTCACACGGACTGAAAGCGTGAGAGTGGGAGGAGACCCACTGGGCTCTGATCTTACCAGTCTTAATGATAGCCTACTATAAAGGCGAATAAAATCGTATCTCCCCCCCTATAAGCATTAAGTAAAACAATACCTACATACAGGTTAAAACTATAGCCTGCCATGTGCAAAAAGACGAATGACATTTTTTCTCAAATTTTCTGACATTATGTTATAACCTAAGCCTGCTAGACTTTTACTGTTTCAGGTAGGGTACAATTAACAACATTATTAGTTTTTTCTAAATGCAAGGAATTTATCTGTTTTCCCCATTTCTGTTTTTATATTTTTATCTTTGTGTGAATCTGCATACTCAGACTTGTCACTTTGCTGCAGGTATTTGAATTTCCCAAAATAGGTCTGAATTTCCACACTGAGAGACAGGTTATCTCATTCTATTCTATTCTATTCTATTCTATTCTATTCTATTCTATTCTATTCTATTCTATTCTATTCTTCTAATGAGAGAGAGTGACGTGAGATTTTTCGCAATGTAAGTGTTTGGACAGTTTGACAGTTGCTACATTTACTGGAAAAAGGGGGATACCTGCATAATCAGGTTTTTCAGGTGTTTTATTGCAGAAAAAAGAGGCAAGCTTAATTCTACAGGGGGGGGGGGTTGTGTGTCATTCTTAATCTGTAAAGCACTTTGAGAAGCTTTGTTGTGGTTTGAAAAGCGCTTTATAAATAAAGTTTGATTTGATTTGATTTGATTGTCCTGTGTGTCTCTGTGTTGCCCAGTGATAGACTGGTGACCTGGTCAGGTGTACACTGCCTCTTGCCCACGGCCTTCTGGACAGAAGCACCAACTGCACTGCAAGAATAAGCTGATATGCCTGGTGATGGATGGATGGATGGATGGATGGATGGATGGATGGATGGATGGATGGATATTGTTGCAGACACTTAATAAATAGATAAAAGAAACATTTTGCCTTTTGATGCTGTTAGTCCATTTACAAGAAACCTTAGTCACAGTCTTTTTTCATTTCTATCGGTAAGAGCACTTTTAAAGTTTGGGAATCTCTTGAGTGAGTATTGTATCAGATAAAAAAAATTTCATGCTGACATTAACATAGTATGTGTGCAAATGGGACTCGTATTTTTTACAGACAAAGTGAAGCCTACAATTTAATATTATAAAGCACTGTAGATGAGATGTGTTCAAGAAAGCCATGTGTAAACTCTAATATTTCGTTTCCATGAAATAACTCAGTGTTTAAATTCAAAATCCCAGGTGAGGATGCTAAAAAATTGATATATCTTAGAATTTGTAGATCATTACAGTTCTATGATACTTCTGGAAGTTAACCAACATTTACCTTCATTGATATTCAGTTTTATTGCTGTTGTTTTGTTTTGGGGTTTTTTTCGGAGACCAAAACGTAAGTAACAATCAATAAATCAATCATATGCAAAAATCAGTACCAGTATCACTCTTACTATTGTCCCCGTAGGAAATTTTTCTTTGCACCAAGGTGGAACAACATAAAAAAATGGACATAATCATACTACAGCATTGGTAAAACAGTAAAACAAAATAGATATAATAAATATTTATAAAGATAAGTAGATAAAATAGACATATGATGAACACATTTTTAACCTGCAGTGCATTTTCTGAAAGGAATACAAGGTCAAATATTACACAGATGTGACAAAATATTAAGTTCCATGTCTTTTTAACTTAGAACAAATATTTTTAGTACAATAATTTACCTTGGGCCAGATAGGAAACATCGGGTGACTCTTGCGGGCAAAACTAGTTCTGTTAAGTCAAATTTGATTAGAGTTAAGCTGAACTTGAAATATAATCCATATTTTGCAACGGTTTGAAGGACAGGATTTTGTAGAAGGCTGTTTCAAAACAGATAGCTTTCCTTTTCTATTAATCAGGCATTTGTTTTTGAACAAACTTCCTTGTAGAATACATTGTATCCAAACTGTTGGTCAATAAAGGTTGCTTTATTTACTTTTTTTATCTGCAAGTTTTATTAGTGCACTAATACTTTGTTTATACTATCGTTTGGTTTTTGGGTTGATTGTAACATACTGAATGGTTTGAATTATTGTTAACCAATATGTCCATGTTTGCCAACATGCTACCAATAACTTTTTTACTAACCATTGCAATGTAGCTCATTTAAGCTAACAATAACATTTTAGCTTATTTTGACTTAACTGCTAAAATTAACATAATGAATGGATTGAGTTAATGTTAACCAACATGTTGGTACTTACAAACATGCTATCTCTAGCATTTAGGCTAAAAATAACATTTAAGCTAACATTAGCATTTTAGCTAATGTTCACTAATATGTGTATTTGAGAAAGATTTTAACATACTGAAAGGATTAAGTTCATGGTAACGATTATGTTAGTGTGTGCCAACATACAACCACTAGTATTTAAGCTAGCTCTAGTATTACAGTTAGTATCAAAATTTAAGCTAATTTTGACTTAACAGCTAAGGTTACCTTGCTAAATAGATTTTGTTCATGTTTACCGCCATGTTGGTATTTGCCAACTTACTACCACTAGCATTTTAGCTAACATTTGCTTTTCAGCTAATTTTAGCTAACACTTCCCTTTAAGCTTATTTTTATTATACTGAATGGATTGAATTATTGTTAACCAACATGTTTGTGTTTTGCAACATGCTACCATACGCTTCTGTTCGTTTTTTGAACTTCAACTACTTCTGCTTACTTTGTGCTATTTTAACCATTCAACTTTTCAACTATTCTGCTCATTCTGCTTTTTCCGGATATATCTTTTGGTATTCATAACCTTTATACTTTTCATAATATTCAACTTTTTATTTTAGCTAATTGTGACAGTTTTTCTTTGTGGTACGGTTGGCACACTATTTTTCTTTTTTCTGCTGTTTCTGTTTATTACACTTCAGCAAGTCTTTAAAAGTTAACTTCAAATACTTCAGCCATTTTCTGCAAGTAAATTCAGCTTACAGCATTCACACTGCATTTTCACAGGAAATGCAACTTTTTCTAGTTCACATTGTGACTCTTTTAATATCCTTGGAGCTGATCACCATGATTTTACACTTCCAAAAAATACTGAGCTATAAAATGACATAATACCTGTATCTGATTAAAAGTTCTTCTGGTATCAAATTTAAAGCCTCTTTATCCACAGAGATGTCAACTTTATTGTAATAGTGATGGTGTAGCAGGTGATTGTCTTGTTGTTGTTATCTGTTTTGGACATTGATGGGTTCAGCTGTGTTCATCCACACAAATAATGCTATTTGTGTGAATGCTTAGGGCATCAGTTCATGTCTTTTTCAGATCTATCTTTGATGAACACTGAGTAAAACTGATAAAGAGTTATTTTATTTATTTATTAAATCTACAGAAAGGTCCTGGGCACATATACTGTGTATATCTCTATCTGAAATGGGTGTTTTCAAACAAAGTCTTTCTAGGCTGGCATGTCAAAACTTCAAGCTGCACTCAATTAGGACCACAAGCTGAAAGTTAAGATGTCTTGGCAAGGTAAAGGAAGGCATTTTGAAGCACCACCAAATGAATATTCTTAGTGCTTGCATGGTTATCGTGCTATGCGGGATATGTAATATTGAGTTTTAAGTTCATTTCGTAAAACACTAAATATTGGCATACAATATTCTTGGTATGTTTTTGTCTTTCTCTGAAGTACATAGCCCAGTTTTATCATTGACATTTGTGCCCACATTTTGTTTACATAAACTTCTGATTGGATCTGGTCTGTGTTTCTTGGTCTTTCTGTGTGAAACTGAAGATATTTAACAGAGCAGCGTCAATACAGTGAAAATATGCTAACCTTTAAGTCTGTCCTCTGACAATCAACTGGTGTTTGCACTTGAATCTAAATCCATCAAACTACTCACTGACCAGGGTCTTAAGTTTAAAGCCATAATGCGTGAGGAGCAGAGAGAAATGATAAAGCATGTATGCTGTAAATAGATGTCTCACTGGCAGGGAAGAACTCTCCCATTTTATTAGTGGATATTCTAGTATCCTTACAACCTCCCTGCTTGAGTCCTTCATTTCCCCAGCCAATTAAAGAGTGAGTCAGTTGGTCTGAGTGGATTTCTTTTCTTTTTTTTCTTCTGATGCAGAACAAATGATCTCACAGGCATTCCATGGTATGTGTCCTTTAGTCAACAGCTCACATGTGGAGTCCTGTCTTGATATCTGAGTCAGTTTGAATCAGACATTAAATGATTAAAGCATCTGTAAAGTTAAGAAGGAGTGCTTCCATTTAAGATGGACACCAACATAAGGTTTATCAGCATTAAATGAATGGTAACTTTTCAATCCAGTTTCCACAATGAGCAGCTGAGAAATTTATAGAACACACTGCATAAATGAAAGTCCCTCAGGTGAAGGAGGATCCGAGGAGTATAAACAATATTATTCAGATACATGCTGACATTTCTTTGTAGACAATTTAATTCAAATCAATTCAAAAATACTTTATTGATCCCAGGGGGAAAAGGCCACGTCCACATGAAGCCAGTGCGTTCCCTATCCGATAATTTTTTTTCCTCATTATAAAAAAAAATTCCGTAAACAGGTCTCAAGAAATATCTGCGTACACACGAAACCACTGAAACCGACTGAAAACGGTGTAGTATATATGCCAGACCAGTATGGGGCGCTGTAATTCTGCCACAGAGATACACTATACACAGAGAAGAAGGCTTTGAGCATGCGCATAACCTTGCGCGCTGTGTACGAACACATAGATATATATATATATCTATGTATACGAACCAAGAAGAATAAATTTATAACAAAGCAATTGATTTTGCTGTAGTACCTTCTGCAGCACGAACAAAATCATGTTGTCCGCCATTATTGTTGTTGCAGTTACGTGCGTTTCGTCCACACGGATCCGGCGTTTTGGGAGAATGAAACCGCTATTTTTTGAAACCGGGTCCCAAAGTGGATAAATACTATAAAAAATGTATACGTACACAGCGAAACGCGTCTCCGTGTGGACGGGCCCTAAGTGTTGTTGTAGCTCATACTAATTAATTCTTTAAGGAGTTGTTGTAGATCACTAAGGCTGTGGGCAGGAAATATTTCCTGTAGCAATCTGTGTTGCAGCGAAATTGAAGAAACCTCAGACCGAAGACTGTTGTTGTAGGATAGTCTCGTGAAGAGGATGCTCAGGGTTGTCCATAATTTTTTTAAATTTAAGAAGAATCCTTCTTTGCATCATCATCTCCAGTGGTTCCACAATAGTGCCAAGAACAGAACCAGCCTTCTTTATAAAGTTGTTTAGCCTTTTTAAGTCCATGGCTCTGATGCTGCTACCCCAACAGATGATGACTGAAGAGATTGCACTCTCCACTACAGACTTGTAGAAGATTTGCTGCACCTTGAAGGACCTAAGTTTTCTCAAGAAGTGCAGTCTGCTATGTCACTTCTTGTAGACGGCTTCGCTGTTCAGTCTTCAGTCCAATCTGTTGCCCAGGTGAACTCTGAGGTATTTATACTCCTCAAGCACTTCGACTTCTTCTCCCATGATGCAAACAGTGTTTGACTTACAGTAACCCTCTTTCTTCTACAAATCTACAATCATTTCCTTTGTTTTATTCACATTCAACGTAAGACGAATGTTACCACACCACACCACAAAGCAGTCCACCAGTTCTCTGTATTTAGCTTCTTGTCCATCTCTGATACACCAGACGACTGCATAGTCATCTGAGTATTTCTGGAGATGACAGGTCTCTGATTTTCACTGGAAGTCTGAGGTGTACAGAGTAAAGGCCGGTTTATACTTCTGCGTCGTGTCCCTCGCGTAGGGTACGCCGTAACCGCTGTAGCCTCTGCGTAGGTCCGCAGAGGCTTGACGTGCACCTCCTCGGACCTGACGTGCAGCCTGGCGATGCGACGCAGAGACGCGGAAGTACTCCCTTGTGATTGGTCAGTGAGATTATGCACGCACGTACCATCTTCTACATCTCCGTCTTCTCATTTGCTTGCGTTGCAAAGTGTTCAAAAGAAGGATAATTTGTTCGTCTGCTTCCACAATCTCATTGAGACACTGCACCAAGTCGGCCGCCATCGTTGTTCTAAGGAAATACTTGCCGGAACTGGAGCAAACATAAGCAAACCATCAGAAAAACTCCGCCCTGTGGAGTTTGCCGACCGATATCAGCCTACTGCCACCTGCAGGTCTGGAAATGAAACAGCAACACAACGCTTTCAGCCCTACGCAGAAGTATAAACACAGCAGTGGGTACGGCGGTTACGGCGTAACCTACGCGACTGACGCGACGCAGAAGTATAAACCAAGCTTAAAAAGGAATAGTGAGAGTACGGTCCGCTGTGGTGCTCCTGTGCTGCTGACCACCTGGCTTGACACACAATTCTTCAGTCTCACAAACTGTGGTCTGCTTGTCAGGTAGTCATTGATCCAGGCGACTGTTGAGGGCTCCACCTGTGTCTTCAGGAGTATCTGACAAAGCAAATCAGGCTGAATTGTGTGAATTGCACTGGAGAAATCAAAGAGCATGGTCCTCACAGTGCTACCTACTTTGTCAAGATGACAGTGGGTTGGTTGAAGCAGGTGGAAGATGGCATCTTCAACTCCAACTCCACAGTCATAAGCAAATTGCAGCAAGTCCTAATATGTTCTTGTTTGCTTACTCAGGGGTGCCAACAGGAGTCTCTCCAGGACCTTCGTGATGTGGGATGTCAGGGTAACAGGTCTATATTCATTGGTGACTGATGATTGAGTTTTCTTTGGTACTCGAAAATTGCATGATGTCTTCCACAACACTGGGACTTATTCCTGGGTCAGGCTAAGGTTAAAGAGGTGCTGCAGAATCCCACAGAACTGCTCTGTACAGGCCTTCAAGACTCTGGGGCTGATAACCATCTGGACCTGCAGCCTTGTTCCGGTTCAGTCTCTCCAGCTGCCTCTTCACCTTACTTCTATAGACAGACAAGTGGGAGGAGGAGGCAAAGGGCATAGCAGCATCTCCTGACATGGTTGAAGACCAACTTGTGGAAACAGAAGAGTCCTTGACTGAGGTGAAGGATAAAACATATAAGGTCTGACAGGAAAGCTGTGGGTCAGAGGAGAGTGGGATGTCTGTTTGGCTTTGACTTCCATCTATCCAGGCCTTCCTGAGCTTAAGGCCTGTGATCTTTTTCATTCCTGACCACACATCTCTGGTATGGCATCTGAGCTCTATTGAAACCGGCCCTGAGTCCCTCAGCGCCTAAAGTCGGACGTCCGCTTTTCCGACCTCGGTTTTGCGAAAAACCGCTCCCTTTAAACTAGACACTTTCTACGTTCTTCGTCGTGGACTGTGGGGAGAGCTGCCCCCACCAAGTAGGATTAAACTGGTTTATATCTTTCAGTCTGGGTAGAGGAGAATGAGGTCTAACGGTTAATATCCGTTTTCTGTTGGTTAAAATAAGTCTGTCAACTTATTAACCACTGTTATTCTTGGTCGTCTGTCGCTGTACACCGACCCTGAATGTGCATGCTTTTTGGGTTTTATTATTTGACTTTGGTTGCAACCAGAAGCAGTATATTATATTGTATTATTTCCTGTCTTGTTTTATTGTCCGCTGCGGTCGGCGCGTGTCTGTTTAGACAGGTCGCGTGAACCGATCGCGCCAATTGATGAGGCTTGAGTTATTTATCGCATTGAGGGGGTGAGCTGAACCCCCCCTCATTCGCTCGCTGTCTCCCACACACACACACAGCCGCACACACACGCACACACACACACACACACACGCACACACAGCCGCACACACACGCCCCCTTCCCTCGACGTTAACTTTGTTCTATATTTTTGCATGCGTTAGAATAGATGGAAATTATGAATGAAATGTAATCTGTAAGGTTGACCTATTTCATTAATAAATTCCCTTAAGTAACAAGAAGTTTCCTGTGCTATTTCAGTGTGTGCTGTAAAGTTTGTTTTAACCCCGCGGACGAACTACGCCTTTTCAGAGAGATACTGATGGTCTGGTTTAATTAAAATTATCTCATTTATGAGATTGGTGCCCCTATATCTTTAATAAACAGGTTAAACTCGAACGTCATCAATAATTATATTAATATTAAATTATTGATTATATTTATTGATGCTCAGAAAACCAGACAACAACTTTGTATTATTTTTAGTTACAACACTGGTTTAAGCCCATGTTCCACAATCATCAAAAATTGCCTAAACACACCAATTACTGTATATGAAGAGGGGCAGTAGCACAGACAGAACACTGACGTCCTCCAATGTTGTTGTGTTCTGTGCAGGTGAAAGCTGGGCCTGAGTGCGAAAGAGCAAGATGCCGTGACTGACGGCATCTTTTCTAAATGACATGATTTGAATTGTGCTTCTAAAAAGTTCCACTCTGTAGCCCATTGTCAAACACACAACGACAGTGCTGGCTACAATATAGCTTACGGTCAGTGTGTAAATGTGTGAGTGAATGGCTAAATGTAGTGTAAAGCGCTGTGTAGTCCTCTGACTGAAAAAGCAATATACATTTAAACCATTATATTACCATTATAGTTACACACCTATTTATTTGAGTGACATCCCCATTCTTAATCTATAAGGTTTAATGTTATGTAGACCCAACCTTTATTACCGCTATTACAGCTTTAACTCTTATATGTTTTCTGCAAGACTTTCTGCAAGTGATGTGCTCCTATATGTTCTATTAGCAACTTTACATCACTTCATCTTATCCTTTGCCTTACACTTAACAATGTAAGGCTTGGATCTAGCTACTGGGCCATGAAAACCCATTCCATAAAGCTATCTAAACACTGTTCTTGAGCTAATCTGAAAGCCGCATGAAGTTTGGAGTTCTGTAGCTTTTAACTCTACATAAAGTTGGTGACGTCTGTCCACTATTCATCTCAGCATACGCTCAAACCTGCTGTGTGATTTGACATGGTGATGTCATTTGCAGTTGTTTCATTTTGTCATCATTTCACTAACAGTTGTCTGTGTAAGGAAATGTCATCACTGAGCTATTTCCCAGGTGGCATCCCATCACAGTACCATAAAGAATTCATTGAGCTCCTGAGAGCAAGTCAATGTTTCAAAGAAGTCTGTAGAATCAGTCTAGATGCCTAGATGCTTGATTTTGTACACTTGTAGCCATGATTAGTGAATCGTTTTGGAATATAATGCATATTCATCGAAAGAGAGAAATTGTGTCATATCCCTTTGGACTTTGAGTTTAGTTTTATTTAAGCAAAATAAATGTAGTAAGATAAAGGAAAAGACATGTTCAGACATTATTTATAGACACAGCAAGTAAATATGTCACCAAAGATTGCCCTTAGACTGTATTTACAGAGTACGCATCTGCTTTCAACCTTGGCTTCATCAAAGGGATGACTAATCAAAGAAGAAAACCCAAGAGGACAGTTGTCTGTGTTGAAGAATTATTGGGAAGATCAACATCTTCTTCAAAAGCCTGTTTGCAGTAAATCTAAGTTGAATAGACCCTCTTCTCTCTGTTCTCTTTTTCCTTGATGATCATAACTTGGCATACCTTCAACAAAACTAAGAGATCCTTTTAATGCACGGTAAATCTATTGAGTCTGGTTTTCCCTTAGTGTTACGTAGACTTGAAGAATGCAATGGGAAGCAGGTAGGACAAAGAGTGTTGTAATCATGAGCTGTCTGCTTCTGTCTGGGTTTTTTCCCCCTTGTTGGAGAAAATTATGTCATCTCTTCTGTTGTGCAAATCCTGGCATGACACCAGCCAGAAAGAGTAATGTTTTTATATGAAACAGTCTCTTAGACTCTAATATATAATATAGAAAACATATAAATTAATTTCTGATGACATTAATTATTCTTTCTACCTTTTTTTACAGCCACGGGGCCGAATATATCATTTGTTTTGTGACTAATACAGTAGTAATAATTTGTGAAACAAAAAAAAAGAACAAAACAGTTAAATATGTCAAAAATCTGAAGTCTCGTTATAATAAAGTTGAAATTTTTTAGAGCAAATTTAAACCACAGTTAAAATGTTATTTACATTTTTCACCACTATTAGTGAGTGTAAGCCAGCTCTTTTGGCACAGATTCTCTTTTCACATAAACAAATGCTTCCAACAGGATACAGCTGTTTTCAGGATAAAAATATGTCCACTGTGCAAACTGTGCCCACTGCCAAACACAAGGCAGACACAAGCTGTGCATCTGAAAAACTGACAAGGAAATCTAAAAAGACTTATAATAATACAAATGATCCTCCACTGGAAAAAATTTCAAAAGTTGTTCTCATTATCATTACACAAAACCACACAGGTCATTTAATTTTTTTTATTGGTATTTTAAGTAAAGGAAATTTATATGTATGTCATGGACTCATGGTCTTAGGGACTTTGCTTGTGTGTTTTGGTTTATATGGTCTTTATATTCTGCTCCATTGTTCCCTGTTTGTTCTGTCAGCCATTTCCACGATTTACTAAGTTCAACATCAGTTTCTTGCCTCCCCTCACAGCTGCACCTAGTTTCCAATCAACCACCTGCTCATTGGTAAGTAATCTCCAGTTGTATTACAGTACATTCTGTTATTTCGACTGTTAACTTTGTTTTCTCTCAGTGTTTTTCTCTCCATAGAAGATAAAGCTTGTCTGGTATCCTGCTTGGCTGCAATGCCCTGTTGGACGAGGGGCATTGACTGGGATGATGCTCCCAGTAACTGAACATCCACTGTGTCCTGTTATCAACTTTTTACTTTCTGTAACATAGAGAGTACTCTTATATCGGATCTTCTGTTCCTTCTGTGTTTCTGCTCTGTCTTCTCAAACCCCCAGACGGTCATGGCAGATGGCCGCTCCTACTGAGCCTGGTTCTGTTGGAGGTTTCTTCCTGTTAAAGGGGAGTTTTTCCTCTCCACCGTCGCTACATGCTTGCTCAGTATGACGGATTGCTGAAGGATTGCTGTGGTTGGAAAGTCTGCATCAACGGGGCCCAACCTAACGCCAATGACTGACGCAATCTGCTGGGATTCCTTAAATAGGAAACTTTTTAACTGATTGGAATGTTTGTATAAATGTATTGAAATGACTTCTTATTGAGTGCCTTGAGATGACATCTGTTGTGAATTGGCACTATATAAATAAACTGAATTGAAATTGAATTAATCAACTCTCCATCTTAAATGTGCAATATGTTAAAAATGTACAGTGAATTAATCACACAACAGTTTAATCTCTCAAACATATTTTAAATATTTTACATTGAAACAGATTTCCTTCTCAGCCAGCTGGGTGGTTGCAATTTTTTATAATTTTTAAAAGGCTGCAGAGTGACATCGTCACTGTTTACTCTCCTGCCTTCATACTTCCTGGTTCCAGAGCCAATCACATGTGAGCCTGTAAGGTGGCCAATGTTGTGCACTGTTAGTTTCTTAGCCCAAAATATTTTGCATGTAGGGCATAAAGTTACTTTTTTTCTGTCCTCACATAAAAACTGTAAATTGAACTTCAAATTTGTTTATATTTTTTTGTTTGTTTGGTTGGTTTTTCTAAGAATGGGTTTATTTTAGCCATTCTTCCATAAAGGATAGATTGTGGAAGGTATAATTAATAAGTTAACAGATTCTCCTACCTGGGCTGTTGATCTCTGCAGCTCTTCCAGAGTAATCTTTTTATTGTTTTTTTTCAATAATACTCTCCTTGCCTGGCCTGTCAGTTTAGGTGGTAAATCCACAGTTGTGCCATACTCTTTCCAACAATTCTTGCAGTCTTTAAAACTTGGGATATTGTTTAAAAAAATATAAAAAATATATTATTAATTTATGAAAATATAACAAAGTGTGAGCTGTACAGTGGCGCCATTGGTAGCACTGTTCCCTTGCAGCAAGAAGGCCTGGGTTTGAATCCTGGCCAGTGGTCTTTCTGAATGGAGTTTGCACGTTCTCCCTGTGCATCCATGGGTTCTCTCCAGCTACTCCGGCTTCCTCCCACAGTCCAAAAACATGACTATTAGGTGAATTTTTCTCTCGAAATTGCCCTTAGGTATGAGTGTGTGCATGCATGGTTGTTTTTCCTGTGTTCCCCTGCGATGGATAACAAAGTGTTGTGGATTATTCAAACACCAAATAATGGTTAAATGAACCTCCCACCCAATAAAAAACCCAGTAAACCTGAGATCACGTTACAAATGACTTGAATGTCTGTCTCAACACAAAGTTCTAAAATATTATTTAAGTGGACAAGTGTTTTAGCATCAACACTTTTTTACCAGCAATGATTTTACTGTGACCAAAGTTGAGAAGCAGAAAGAAAATCTTACAGACATTTTTTTTTGATTAGTAACAGCTTTAGTGCAATAACAAGAAAAACCCTCAAATGTATCCCCCCTAGTTCAAGCTGCACATGACATGGGCTGGAAACAATGATGCGATGTGTAATGTTGAGCTTAAACCAGCATGTGGAGAAACAAATAATTGAAGGGAAATCATAAAGCTTAATTCATGTGGTTACAATATTCCAAAATGGAAAACAGACAAATACATAATTCAAGCTCTCAGGAACTCCAAAGCGAAAACAAAGGCATGCTCATTTAACATGAGCAGGCTTATGTCATTTTAATTGTTTAATGGGGAGGAACATCTACATAAAAAAAGATTATGTTATTATCTGAATACATTTCTAGACATCAAAATGTAGGTCCTTGAAAACCCTGCTGTGGGTAAACGGCTATATAGTAAATGGCCTGCATTTGTGTAGCGCTTTTTCTGGCAGGGGTCTACAGAGCGCTTCACACTACATTCAGTCATTCACCCATTCACATCCTGGTGGTGGTAAGCTACATTGTAGCCACAGCTGTCCTAGGGCACACTGACAGAAGTGATGCTGCCGTTGAGCCCTCTGACCACCACCAGCAGGCAAGGTGAAGTGTTTGCCAAAGGACACAACGACTGAGACGGTCGGAGCGGGGTTCGAAACTGCCAACCAACAGGACGAACTCCTACCACCTGAGCTACGGTGTACAGTGGTATATAGTGGATAAAGACAAGAATTAAAAAGAGGTGGATGAAGACAAGAATAAACCTACATTTAAAAAGCAATTATATTCAGCCAAAGTAAATAAAGCATTTATACAGAGTTTTTAGATGGCCTAGCTGATCATACGGTAAAGAGAAACATGTACTATGGTGTTATCTTGTGTTACAAATGGTTTGTGGCTTAGGAGGGCCCATTATGAGCCTAACTACATTTCCTGAGTACACATATGCACAATGACCAGATGCTAGTAATTATTATTTAATGTGGTGGTGCTTCCCAACTGTTGTTAGAGTAAGAAACGGATGTGAATGAGTCTTTCCGTGTTCATAAGGAAGATACAGTTGAGAACTTTCAAAATTATTTTATGTCGGAGCAATGTGTGGAAGTGACATTTTAGGGGAGCTAAAATAGCAAGTTATGTGATTTAGTTCTCATTTTCCTATTAAATTAAAATAAATGATTAAATGAAATTGTAGCATAATGACAAAGTTCCGTCTTCTTCAGATGTGAGGATCTCAAACTGTCTTTGAGAGGAAAGCAGCTTATTTCTTGAAGGAAACAGGAAGACGTTCTTTAGATATCAATGGGACTCTTTGTGCCATAATACTTCTCCACCAGTCGGCATCCATGGTGACCAACTGCTTCTTTGCCCACAGGTTGGCAGTACTCCCCACCATCTCCACCACTGCCTTAGGTTTCAGAGAAGCTCTTGCAGACGTATGCCACAGCATTGATTGACCTCGTGGCAAGCTCACCACTGTGCTAAGCATGCTCAAAATGGTGTGCGGAAGGATCTTAGCTCCCAGAATGTAAGTATGTCTCGCTGGACTTAGAAATTGCGAATGAACTGTTGTTATAGGACACTGTTACATATTACATTAATCTCTCAAATGTTTACTGTACTGGAGGAATTACTCAGAACTGACAATGTTCTGAAAATAGAAAAAAAAATGTAATGATATACAATGAAAATGTAAATGGAAGTAATTTTAGTAACAACTAGTGGTAATTATATTGTCATTGTGATACTACTAGTAGTAAAGTTGAATAAGTATGAGTGTGGGTGTGAGTGTGTGTGCGATGATGTGACTTTCAGTCATGAGAAGAAGTTAGAGAACCACATTAAATATTCAGTTGTTCAGATGTTCAGATACCAACAACTCTGAATAACTCTGTATAACTCTGAAAGAGCATGCCTTGTCATCTGATGTACGTCCAAAGTACATTATCCCAGAGGTTGTGGTCTTTGTCCACATTATCTGTGGCAAAATATACCGACAGAGAAACCAAGATTTTATCTGCCAGCATCAATCATCAAGTAATACAGCGCCCCTTTGACTGCACCAGACACAGACCGGCGGTGACAGACTGGTGCAGCTTAACCACTGATGCAAAAAGAGTGCATGTTGTGTTATTTCCTTCTGCTTAAGTGATCAGAAAAGCTGTTGTTCAAAGAGTCTTGCCATATTCTGATCACTTCCAATTGGAGAAAGGTTCCCTGATTTCAAAACTTTGGCCACCATTACACCCAGGCAGAGCACAGCTCCATGTAGAGCATTCAGGCCACAGCAATTGAAATGTTCACAGTTAGCACATATAGGGCCTGATTTATATAAGATTTGTGCTTGTTAAAAAGTTTGCAAACCTGAGAGCAGATGCAAAAATATGCAGTGGGTGATTTACAAAGCAGGCGCAGATAGGACAGCACCTGTTAAACTCACAGCAAGATGCGGGCAATCCATTTACCGCTTTTGCCCTTGATGAAAATGCAATGTGGGTGTTTCTGTCAGAAGGCCCAAAATATTGAGGAGAGAACATTCAATTAAGTAGGCGTTCCACGAGCAGTGCGTTTCATTAAACATGAAACTGTTTGCGCTGGCTGTTTTTGTGCCTATTTTTACCTCCACTGAAAGGCATGTATTAACTTTGTGCCCCCACGATTTAGCATAACTTTATTACTGAAAAATGAAAAATATCATTCACACACATTCTAACCTAATAGAAATTAACACTATAATAGCCATAAACCTGACAGTTGTGTCGATTTTCTCTCTTTTTTTCCAAAGACGCATCAGAACCCACAGCATGCTCAACGCATCTGCACCTACTGTCTCTGGAATACAGCGCCTAGAACAGAGAGTGGCGAATGTACACTGAACCATTAATTTTATTAATGACAAACGAAAAATATAATTCGCAGACATTCTGGCCTAATAGTAATTATCTCTCTAACCAGTATAGACTTGACAGCCATCTTGTTTTTTCCCCTTTTTTTTGCCAAAGACGCATCATGAATCCACTGCACCTATTCCTCCTCTCTCTGTCTGTGGTGCAGTGCATGGGGCAGAAAGGCTGGCACACACAGCAGTGGACACCACGTGCTTTTTGAACACTGCTCTTTACACCTTTTATGATGTGTGCACATAATCTTAGTAGATCACCCGCAAATCAGGAACACTCCCTTCACGCAAATTTTTTGCAACACCTGCAATTTTGCGCTTTCTATTTGGAATATTGATAGATCAGGCCCATAGCCTTTAAATCTGCTCGATGTGTGATCTTTTCAGTTTGTTCGGATTAAACAGTAATAAAAATTAATGAAAAGTAAATACTACTGAATATGTCATCATTTTAAAAACTGAAGGGTAAAAATAGATCATGACCGGATCTTTTTGACTCTGTCAGTTAAAATCACCAACAACAAAAAATTGCAGCGCAACCTCTGCCCTCATGTTGCTGTATATCTTTGGTGAGCTAGCTGAAAAAGGGCTGCCACACTTTTCTGCCATTTATATATTATGAAATATGTATGGCACTTTCATTAAGGGAACACTGTGTAAAACTATAGTGGGTAAGCTCCGTGCAACATCTCTGTAAAGCTACCAAATGAAGACTGGTTACGTGAGTAGTCTGACTAATTAACTAGCTAATATCAGCGTTATAGGTTTTTCTAAAATTAAAATAGCAAAAAAGAAATGTTTTAGACAACATTACAGAGGACCTATTCATGGTTCATTTTTCACAGATAGGTGAAGTCAAAGTTTTCTGTGTAATCTCACTCCAAATTATTTGCATAAAATTAGACTAGTTGTAGATGTTTTTTGTAGAGCATATCTAAAGTATTCTAAAAAAAATGCAGCTCGTGAAGATTAAATACACATTAATGATGCTACTTGAAATGCTATTTGCTGGCGTTTGCAAAGCTGCCAATCCAGGAGCGCCACTCATTGTTCGGATTGACTGTATTCCCAAAAGCAGAGATATGGAAGAATGTAGATGTTAGCTTTTATTGTAGTGATAAGACGGTTTCCACTGTGCATATTAAAGCAAACCATCTTAAGGAATATTTGGTGTTTGAACTGTTAAAATAGACAGTTCTAAAAAAAAATAAACGGGGTCTAAAGTATTTGTGAATTTGGCCTACAGATATTCACGGGCAGCTGTGGTTCCTAACCCCCACAAATACATGGAGTCCACCGCATTGCTGTAATATTCAATCTATCATTATTGTGCTGCCTTAAAAACAATTGTTGCTTTTCTATTTTGTGTAAAAGGGATCAAGTCATGTTACACATTTTTGTTTTTAATTCTTTCTCATCATTAGATAGCCTTTACAACAGATATAAAACCATTATTATAGCCTACAGGCCAAAATAGTTCTGATCTTGTTTATTGAGCATATGGCATTAAGCTACTAATGCTTATCCCCTATTTAAATTAATTTAATTAGAAAGATAATGAAAGCTCTTTGACAAACTAAAACAAAGCACATCTATCATTCTTTTCAACAGTCAATGGAGTCAAGGCTTCCATGTACCATCCAGCAGCCCTTGTACTCTAAGGAAAACATCCGATTCTTTTTCTCTGCTACCTATGTGCTGTCATTCTCACTAGGTCTCATTTTCACCAACACACCTAATTAAACTCACCATCATCCCGGTTTTTCAACCATTCACTATAATTAAAGCAACATACCCCCAGCCACCTGTCACAGAAAACATAGCTTCTTCTTAAACAAAGATTAGACTGAAGTCCTGGAGCCCTTAGGCGTTTTAGATGTTTTATAAGCATGTTGGCCAGATTGTAAGAAAAGCCATTCACCCAGAACTGTGCCATGCTTCAGCTCTTCCCGCACCTTCTTAATCCTAATATTATATGGTATATGGAAAATTAAAGATTATCTTCTTCAGTCCTTGCTTCGCAGTTCTGATGTCTGTTCCCAGAAGGTTAAATCACTTCACACTGTAGAGTATAAGGAATGAGGTCAGAGGGTGTCCCGCTGATATCCCCTGCTTACTGAGGTCAGTTTAGGCACTCTGATTCAATTCAATTCAATTCAGTTTATTTATATAGCGCCAATTCACAACAGATGTCATCTCAAGGCACTTAACAAGAAGTCATTTCAATACAATTATACAAACATTCCAATCAGTTAAAAAGTTTCCTATTTAAGGAATCCCAGCAGATTGCGTCAGTCATTGGTGTGAGGTTGGGCAGATTTCAATCCACAGCAATCCTTCAGCAATCCCTCATACTGAGCAAGCATGTAGCGACAGTGGAGAGGAAAAACTCCCCTTTAACAGGAAGAAACCTCCAACAGAACCAGGCTCAGTAGGAGCGGCCATCTGCCACGACCGTCTGGGGGTTTGAGAAGACAGAGCAGAACACAGAAGGAACAGAAGATCCGATATAAGAGAACTTTCTATGTTACAGAAAGTAAAAAGTTGATAACAGGACACAGTGGATGTTCAGTTACTGAGAGGATCATCCCACTCGATGCCCCCCGTCCAACAGGGCATTGCAGCCAAGCAGGATACCAGACCAGGTATATCTTCGATGGGGAGAAAAACACTGAGAGAAAACAAAGTTAACAGTCGAAATAACAGAATGTACTGTAATACAACTGGAGAGTCGTAGGAGAAAAGGAAGTAGCAGAGTGAAGAAAATTGGTAAGTCTGTCCTCCAGCAGTCTAAGCCTATAGCAGCATAACTACAGAGATAGCTCAGGATGACCTAAGCCACTCTAACTATAAGCTTTAGCAAAAAGGAAAGTTTTAAGCCTGGCCTTAAAAGTAAACAGAGTGTCTGTCTCACGGACTAAAGCTGGGAGCTGGTTCCACAGGAGAGGAGCCTGATAACTAAAAGATCTGCCTCCCATTCTACTTTTAGAGATCCTAGGAACTACAAGTAAACCTGCAGTCTGAGAGCGAAGTGCTCTTTTAGGAACATATGGAACAATTAGATCTCTGATGTATGATGGAGCTTGATTATTAAGGGCTTTGTATGTAAGAAGAAGGATCTTAAATTCTATTCTGGATTTAACAGGGAGCCAATGAAGGGAAGCTAAAACAGGAGAAATGTGATCTCTCTTTTTAATATTCATCAGAACTCTTGCTGCCGCATTTTGGATCAACTGAAGGCTTTTAATGGCATTTTGTGGACTTCCTGATAGTAAAGAATTACAGTAGTCCAGCCTTGAGGTAACAAATGCATGGACTAGTTTCTCAGCATCACTCCTGGACAGGATGTTTCTAATTTTAGCAATATTCCGGAGGTGAAAGAAAGAAATCCTAGAAACCTGTTTAATATGGGATTTAAATGTCAAGTCTTGGTCAAAAATAACGCCGAGGTTCTTTACGTTATTACTGGGGGCCAATTTAATGCCATCCAGATGAAGTGATTGACTAATCAGTTTCTGTTTAAGAACTTCTGGTCCAAAGACAGCAACTTCTGTCTTGTCAGAATTTAAAAGCAAAAAGTTTAGGGTCATCCATGCTTTTATGTCTTCCAGACATGCCTGTAATCTACCTAACTGACTGGGTTCATCAGGATTTATGGATAAATATAGTTGTGTATCATCGGCATAGCTGTGGAAATTTATCCCATGCTGTCTAATGATTCTACCAATTGGAAGCATATATATGGTGAAAAGAATTGGTCCAAGGACAGAACCCTGTGGAACTCCACAAGTAACCCTTGAGAGTGAAGATGATTTATCATTTAGATGAACAAACTGGAATCTATCAGACAAATATGATTTAAACCAGCCTAGTGCTGTTCCTTTGATCCCTGCAACATGTTCAAGCCTTTCTAAGAGAATATTATGATCGACTGTGTCAAAAGCAGCACTGAGATCTAACAAAACCAGAACAGACACCAGTCCATTATCTGAGGCCATGAGAATATCATTAGTAACCTTCATGACCTGATGGTCTCTATATGACATATTCCCTAGATGCATTTACTAAAATGTAACTCATCAATTAATTCGAATTACTTTGAAATATTCCAGTCACACACCCCACCTCTCCACCACCACCTATGTCACAAACAAAATGTCTAAATCACACAAAGCATCCACATGACACATAAGGCAACCAATCACATTCTGTGACCCAGGTTTCAGATCAGTTCTCAGGGAGTTCTTGTGCTCTCTTGTAAATAATCAAGGTCCCCTAACAAGAGAAATCAACAGACAGACAAGACTAGCAAAAGTAATTAAAGTGGGCACTTTGTAAAGTAAACCAAGGATCAAGTGCCTTTTTGAACAGAGTGTTAACCTCAAGGATTTTCTAAGAATGTGCACAGAATTGCAGCAAATTCTCAAAAGGGCAGCTGGTTTGCATCAAAACAAGGACTTTTACTGTTAGGGCTCTGTACTGTTGGGAGATTTTAGTTTGTCAAAATAGAAATGTATACAAGATTTGATATGCCCAAGTCAAAACAAATCAGTCAGACACATAAAAGTGGTACAAAACACCCTGCTCTTCCTTAAGTCTTCATTTGACTTGTTTGTTTTTATGTACTTTGTAGCCTTGAAACCAAAACCTTTGTTTTGCTAAATATGCCTCTCAAGCCGCTGTCTACAGAAGCATGGTTTGCAAATATTGTTCTCAAACACATAGAACATATTAAAGCAGGGTCCATGCGATCATCAACAAGGTCATAGTTTAGAAATATTATGATAATGTTACACTATATGTACACATTTATTATGTGCAAAAATTTGAATATTGATTGCTTTGGCTCAACTTACATCAACTTGAAAGAGTGAGATGACTCGGGGAAAGGAAACAGAGCTTAGTAATATGTTCAGGAAGAGTCTGGCTAGAATGAAGAGTTGTGGATATAAGTTGATCAACAAGAATACTCAAAGCCAAAACAATGTCTGGTTTGGTTAAATGGGATTTTAACCTAAATTCTGACATGTTAAAGTTATTGCACCACTTTTTTGTATGTAGCTAGAACTTTGTCAACCCTAACCACTTTCTTTTAATGCCTAAATAGGCATGTTTTACAATTACTGTCACTATTATTGCTAAAGACTGACTGTTCTGGCATAATTCACAAAATTAATTCTAACTGTGACCAAGAATAGTAACTATTTCCATCTGCAATTAGGCTTGATGTGGTCTTTACCTTTCACCTCAATAATCTTTTATATTTTGATTAGTGGCTATCACAACATCATGCTGCCACCTCCTTGCTTCACTGTTTGGATGGTATCCTCAGAATTTCAATCTTCACCATTTTTTTTCTACAAATCTAATGGTATGTTTTTCTACGTTTCCTCATATTTATGGCCAAGGCAAATTTGAAGTAATAGATTATTAATCAAAAAGATTCTGAACAGTTTGGTCAATTTTACAACAAAAACGTATAAAGTATAAAAAAAGCTTGTAACAATACCTTAGATTTTGGCTTTAGTTTTTTATTATTTTCTATTTAAAGTCCCAGTCTTACTTATGGTTTGATCTTGTGACCTTAGTTTACTTTTATAATTTGCTGACCTTTTGTGTTTTTTTCATTTTACTTTATAATTGTTCTGACTGCTTGGGTTTGTCATTCTATGTTGATTGTTGTATATTAGTTATTGCCATCAGTAAAATTCTCAGATACTCATCTTTTGATAGTCTGTCTTCACCTGTGCATTGTGTTTCCTATAATTCATGTTGTTTTTATCCTCCATTTAGTTATAGTTCTACCTTTTTTTTGTTGAATTTGTTCAATTCCTGTGCCATATTATCTTGTTCTTTCCCCGAGCTGATTTTGACTCTATTATATTAGCTGCCTTTTCTCTTTGCATTGGTTTTGTGGTATCTTTTTCAAAGTTCATAATTTTAGTTTTTAAATTGCTGTCATTAGATATTTTTCAGAGGTCTCGCGAGAGCTGTGCGTAAGTAATATGGCGGTAAACTGGTAAAACAAACAAAGCGTGGGTGTTTCTCAATGCCAAGGAACCTCGCCTTGATACCTCAGTCCCGCCCCGGTTGCCTAGGAGACACGTGATCAGTGACCGACAAGGGGTGTTCCAATGTTCATGTGCTACTGAGGCGTCTGTCCTCCGTCTGTCTGCCGTTTAGCTAACTGACCGAGGATACATGGGAGGTTCCTTGATGCCTTCCCTCGGTCAAAAATTTCCCAGAATACATCGCGGTATTTTCGAAGTTGCAGCTTCGGTTGCTAGCAGGTGCTAACTCGCTTTCACATTTGATTTAACCAATATATACACAGTTAAAAAAGTAAAACTCTCGTTATATATCTATATTGAAACTTAAACGTATAAAATATAGCAATAGGTGGGACGTAAACAGAGCGCGTAAGCAAAAGGCGGGCCCTGGGCAGCCGTGGTCACGTGATGTAAGTCTGTACCATTTAACTGTTTTCTTTGACCAAGGAAGGACAGTTTCCTCGTAAGCAAGGCGCCTTGCCTACCGAGGCATTGCCTTGGTAGGCGAGGCGCCTTGACATTGAGAAACACCCCGTAACATTCGAGCCAAATACAGCAAACGTTTAATAACAATAACCATTTTTTTGTATTTCTCCATAAAACAAACTGGACGAGGAAACCTTGGACAGCCTGGAGAGCTACTTGGACGAGTGCTTTGACAACATTGTTATGGGCAAGCCACAAAAATCCACCTCTGCTATGCCGACAAGCACACCATCACAAAAACGCACCCGTTCTGAGGCCAGCACCTCCACCATCTCTCCAGAGAAAAGCTACAGCGATGTCCTGGACTCAATAGATAAGCTAACCAGCCTAGACGCCCGTCTGGCCCTGGTTGAGGTTCTCCACAAAGAATTTCAAGCTCTAAGGGAATCTCTGGAGTTCAGCCAACAACATGTAGCATCGCGCGCTGCTGAAAACCAAACGCTGAGAGACAGTGTAAAGAAACTCACCGAAGGGATGACCCAGCTGTCCGGAGAAGATAAGAGGATGAAAGAAACTATCTTGGATATACAGGCCAGGGGAATGCGGGACAATCTTGTTTTTTCCGGGATCCCAGAACAGGCTGAGGACGACGCTGAATCCACCGTCCGAGATTTTCTCCAACATCAGTTAAAGCTCCCAAGCGACACGGTAAAAAACATCACTTTTCACCGCTTCCACCAGCTTGGAGGTAAGAAGCCCAACAACAGCCGGCCGCGACCAATTGTTGCTAAATTCGAGCACTATAAGCAAAAAGAGCAGGTCAGAGGCCAGGGCAGAGAGCTGCGGGGAACGAATTACAGCGTTGATGATCAATATCCAAAGGAAATCCTGGATAGAAGGTGCGTTTTGTTCCCAATCAGGAAGAAATATATCAGTGAAGGCACTAGAGCTACAGTAGCAGTGGAGAAACTGTATGTTAATGGGAAGCTGTTCAGGGACCCCCAGCTCTCTCCTTGGCTTTATTAGTCATGTAACACTGGTCAGATAACAGTTGTTTTATCAGTCAACTATAATGTAATGTTAGCACAGCTCTGTAAAGTTGTTTACATTACTCAATGTGGGCGGGGCCAGGGCTAAGCACTGGGATACTGGCTCTTTTTTCTTTTCTCATCTTCACTTCTATCACCAAATGTCTTTGTCACTCCTTTTTTCTTTTATCACTCACACACACACACACAGAATTTTTTCATAATATAACTATTTCTTCTCTCCCCTGGTCCGTTGACCGGCCCGCCCCGGCGCGGCCGGTTGCCGGCGGAGCCCGTGGGCTCGTCACTGCTGCCCCCCGGGCCCCTACATAGTGGCCACTGGATGTTCCCCTGGGGTTCTCCTTTTCTCCTCTCTTGGGGGATGCGGTCGGCCCCGCCCGGGTCCGCCTGGGGCTCTGGCGGTCCTTTGGACGTCTTTGCTCCGATCTCCTTCATGTCTGCATCGATTCCTGGGGGACGGATTGATGTCTTCTCACACCAACTATCGAACACTCTTATGGAGAAACCTTATATGCACCAGCATGCTAACACACACACATAGTTGTGGGGTCTCTGGTGTTTAAGGATATATTCTTGGGCTGAGGTTATCGTTATCATTACTAGAGCTTGATTAATCGGTACCATGAGTTTTTCTGTGACATTGTTGTTGTATTTTTATATCTATTTTTGTGTGATGTGGTTGTGTAATTCTTAGTTCACAATGTTTGGTTGGTTTTGTCGATGTTCCTTTTTCGTGTTTTGTTTTTCCCCCTCTCTCTGCCGTCCTGTGGGTATGGAGGCAGACTTCAATGTTTTCCTGTGTTTTCTTTGTTCCCCTTCCTCTCTTGTATTGTCAACTCACCCTCTCTCATGACATTTTGTTTCCTACCTCTCTTCTTCATCTTCCTTCTTTCTTTTCCTTAATTTTCCGTCAAAAAAAATAAAAAAATAAAAAAATAAAATAAAATATAACTATTTCTTTCTCTCTTACCCTCACCCTTAACACCTTCACAACTTTCTTCTATTTCTCTCTTTCTTATATCTCGGCTTTTGGATTTTCAATCAGGCAACCCCAAGCACAAACTAATAATGCACCTGTGTTTATCTGTCTCTATGGTGATATGGACTTTACAACTTTTGTCTCAAACTATGGCTACTCTAAGGTTTGTCACATGGAATGTTCATGGAGCTGGCACCAGAGAGAAAAGAGTTAAGATTTTTAACCAGCTTAAAAGATTGAGGGCAGATGTCGTCTTATTACAAGAAACCCATAAATATACCTCAGCTGCAGTTGATCTTAAATCCCCTGAGTTTCCTAATGTGTTTTCTGCATGCTATAACTCTAGACAAAGGGGAGTAGCAATGTTAATAAATAAAAATGTTAATTTTACACTAATAGATACATTTACAGATCCAGAGGGTAGATTTATTATAGTAAAACTATCTATACATAACCAAAAGTTATGTATTGTCAGTATATATGGTCCAAATGTTGATGACCCCTCATTCTTTCATTCCTCCTTCTCGGTGCTCCTTGAACACTTGGATTGCTCACTTCTTCTTGGGGGCGACCTCAACTTTGGTTGAAATGAAGAAATAAATCAAATCAAATCAAACTTTATTTATAAAGCACTTTTCATACAAGAAGTTGCATCACAAAGTGCTTTACAGATTAAAATGACCACACATAAAACCACCTTCCCTTCCCTCCCCCACAGATTTAAAAGCATGGTCACAGTTATACCCCCCACCCCCCAACCCAACTCCCATGCACACACACAGTTAAAAGAAAAAGTAAAAAAGGATAAACCATGCAAGGAAACGCCGTCAGAGGAGCCATCTGCCCCGGCACCGGTAGATTAACAGCAGCAGCCAAGGCACAGACACCAGGCACCCAGTGGAGGAAAGGCCAGGACCCCCACCTCCACCCAAGCTCCACTTGGAGAGCACCCAGGGAGCCACAGCCGACCACCGCTCCCGGGGCAGAGGGCTCCCACAGAGGAAACACTGGAACGGGGATTAAGATAAATTAAAGTATAAAAATAAACAGTAAATTAATGTGCTAAGATTAAATAGTAAAACTGATAAAAATATAATCATATAAAGCATGCAGAGCAATCAAACAGACAGTAATAAATAATAATCAGTAAAAAGCTAGGCTTAAAAGGTGAGTCTTGAGCCTGCTCTTAAAAACATGAACAATTTGGAATTTAACGACCTCCCTGGTACGTCGCCATCCATTCTTTGGGAGGCAGGAAAAGCTGTGATTAGAGGTAAAATAATCTCATTCTCATCAAATAAAAAGAAAATGTAAAAAAAAACTTATTCAGGAATTAGAATAAACTATTAATTCATTAGAAGCTTCTCTAGATGAGGAGAGACTAGGCAAAATCCGTAAAGCAAAGCTAGAATTAAATCAAATTATTAATTTGTTCCATGGACCGGCCCGCCCTGGCGCGGCTAGTTGCCGGCGGAGCCCGTGGGCTCGTCACTGCTGCCCCCCGGGCCCCTGCATAGTAGCTGCTGAACGTTCCCCTGGGGTTCTCCTTTGCTTCTCTCTTGGGGGATGCGGTCGGTCCCGCCCGGGTCCGCCCGGGGCTCTGGGGGTCCTTTGGACGTCTTGGCTACGATCTCCTTCATGTCTGCATCGATTCCTGGGAGACGGATTGATGCCTGCTCACACCAGCTATTGAACACTCTTATGGAGAAACCTTATATGCACCAGCATGATCACACACACACATAGATGTGGGGTTTCTGGTGTTTACAGATATATTCTTGGGCTGAGGTTATCTTTACTAGAGCTTGATTAATCGGTACCATGAGTTTTTCTGTGACATTGTTGTTGTATTTTTATATCCATTTTTGTGTGATGTGGTTGTGTAATTCTTAGTTCACGATGTTAGGTTTGTTTTGTGAATGTTCCTTTTTCGTGTTTTGTTTTTTCCCCTCTCTCTGCCGTCCTGCGGGTATGGAGGCAGACTTCAATGTTTTCCTGTGTTTTCTTTGTTCCCTTTCCTCTCTTGTATTTTCAACTCACCCTCTCACATGACTTTTTGTATCCTACCTCTCCTCTTCATGTTCTTTCTTTCTTTCTTCCCCTTAATTTTATGTCTCAGTGTCCGTAATATCAGGAAATAAAAACCCCAGCAATTCATAATAAAGATTTTTCACACATATATCAAGTGGAGTATTATAGCAAAAGCTGTACTGCTCCGCTTGTGAAATTAAATCTGTTGGGCTTCTACTTGGTACTCAGACACCAATTCTGAGCTCCACAGTGCCAAACCGGACACGTAAAAAAAAAAAAGAAAGATATTTTTCTCCCTATATCCTGTCTGCATGTGGGTCCCTCACAACCTCTAAACTTGAAACCTTTACTTGAAATTTGACTTTTCTTTTTAAACAAAATTTGATAAAGATTTTTTAAATCAGAATTGTACTAAAATGTTGATGTTTCTCTGTCTTAAAATATGCTACACCATTTAAATAAATAAAACAAATTTAAGGCCTTTTAGACATACTTAGTCAGGCTATGAATAAATTATACAAGCTAGTGTGATACACTTCCAACACATTACCAACACAATACAATACAACACAATATCCATATATTCCTCATGTGATTAATCTTAACTTTAGCATTTTGGAAGCATTTTACACCTGTAAGGGAGACCATGGTCCAGGAGGTAGGAGATCATTCTGTAACCAGAGGGTTGCTGGTTCAAACCCCCACACCATTTGTCTTGGTCGTTGTGTCCTTAGGCAAGGCACTTCACCCACCTTGCAACATAAATATCTACCAATTTATCAACTTTTAAATGAAATATGCAAGTTGGTTTGTTTGGTTAGCAGATTAAAGGTTCTTCAAACAGTCAGTTAGAAACAGCCCCTCCACACACAGTGCTGCTTTGTTGTGTTAATTTGCTTCATTTTCATGTCCTTGAGATGCCATTTTTAGGTCTTTGAGGTTTATCTGATTTGATTTTAAAAAAATGCTAGATTTTGAGCCCACGGATTCCTCATAAACTGAAGAACATTAGACTGTAAGCTTTGTGGTTTGCAATGAAAGATCTGATCACGATGCAGATCTTACCAAATCAGCCCCAAATGGAACCACACAGACTCTAAAGTAGATCAACAGTGGAACAATACGTTCTTTGTCCTCTGAGGGAGGTTTTTGTGGCCTGGGAAAAACACACAAATGTTTCTCACGTGCAACCAACTGTTGACAACTGACCTCAGCACATTCACTTCTTTGTTTGTATTTATGGTTGTACAATGCCGCAGAGCAAGCTGAAGGCCACCATTGGGGATGCCAGCTGCCAAACCTGCCAAAGTGGTTGCCTGTTTGTATTTATCTGTATTTGGCAATCTGTCTTATGCAAACACATAAGGTAAACATGCATATATACTGTAAACATAAAAAGAAAACTCAAGATTAAGCACAAACAGAGAGTCTACTTCATACTTTCAGTATTTTTATGCGTTTTTTCTCATGTTGTTTTTCTGAACATTGAGTGAAATCTAAGGGGCTTCATTTTTTCATTTCTGTTTTTCTACAGACAGAATATAACATTTTAGACTACGGGGAGCCTAAGTGTTCTCCCCTTCCATTTGGCCATGGGTCCCCTGGCCAAAAGATTTAATGAAAGTCAACAGTTATTTGACTGGTCCGCTTTGCCTTACCCCCTGAATCGCAAATATGTTGTGACCTACTTCAATTTAAACGATAACTAATGATGTGCGTTTTAAGTTTGTTCGTCATGTGATTGGTGATTTGCTTGTAAAAATTCATAATTAAAATGACTACAAATCAAAAGTCGCATATATGACATCTTGTTAAATAGCACTAGCAAGCACTTGAAATACTCACAGAGAACTTGTAGAGCATGTCCTGCATGCTGGCTCTCACTCGACTGACTATTTCTTCCCCAGCATAGCTGCCACTTTCCACATGGCCAGTTTTATATTGGTTTTCTCCTCGTTTAATGCTCTTTCCTTCATCCTGGAAGAAGGATGCGAAGCTCGCTAAACTCATGGCCTTTTTTCTTCTTTTTCTTCAATTGTAGTCCACTATGTGTTTTTACACAAAACCTAAAGTAACGTTTGCCGCCTTTCGAAAAGTAGTGGTTTCCCTGCATCAAAATGTGTCTTTAAAATTCACGTACATCATATGTTAAATCCATGGCACATTTCAAACAGGATCAGAAAATAACTTATCGCTCCATCTCATTCATTTTGTTTTGACAGTAGGGGACCCATGAACTGGAAGTAAAGGGGCGTGACTTAGGCTCCCCATTTACACAGTGGAAGCAAATATCTAAGGTACTTACCAGTTGCTGTGTGTTGTTGTTGTAAATAAGTCTTAAAGGACTCGTTCACTGAGAAACCAAGTAATACTTGTTCTTTGTGAAATACGATCGGTCTCTGAGCTGCATATGCATGCTGCACGTAAACATTTTCTCCATTCCCCATTGCCTGCATTAGCCACAGTAAGGAAAAAGACGGCAAAACAAGCAAGTTAGAAAAAAACTGTCCCTTCTATGTCACAGGGAAAATTTGTATTCATGGTCTTGCCAACCTTGGCTTGCGACCGCCCACTAAAAGGCGGATTTTGCAGCCTGGAGAGAACAGAGCACGTCTCTGCTAGTAGAAGCTAGAGGTCGAAGCTGACTGTTAGCAACAAAGCTAACTGTTAGCAACTCCACAGCAAGCCAGAACAGGGTTGTACTTGGTTTATTTGTGGATATAGCACATCAGCGTTGCTATTTTTTACCTAAGAAAGAGGAGCTGAGGAAGAAACTGTTGGAATTTGTTTTGGAACACCACCAGCGAAATAAGTTAAGTTAATAAAGAGCAGTGGCATGATAAGTTAGGTGTGGCACAGCAACTCAACACCTAATACAACTAATTCTTCTATGATGCATACAATCTGACTTTGATCAATAATATTGATTGCTACATTATGTGATTAATTTAATATTGATTCAAAATTAAGTGAACCGGGATTAAATGAAAATAGCACACGTCTACATACTACAAACCCCATTTTATGTAAATGTAATTGAAGAATGAAATCTTCTTTATAGCCAACATGAAATTACAAATTAAGGTCACTCACTAGTGTTGTTCTTGAAAAAAATTCAGATCTTTCATCTGGGCAAACTTTTCAATAACTGTATAATCTTTCAAATAACCCCCTTTGAATCTATAATAATCTCTTAAAGTTCTTGAATGATGTTAAAATCCGCTGGCTGGTGATGTCCCAAATGTTTAATCTCTAATTTTAGTTCAAGAGGCAATGTGCTTAATTTAGACATCGTCAAAAAATCTACTTCATTCATTTGTTTTTGCATTGGTAGTTAGCAAGGATGTTAGATGGCTGTGCACTTCTATCCAACAGAAGGTAAACATGACATGTGCTATTCCGATTTTTTTATACAAATTATGCTGCAAAAGCAACTTTGCATTTGGCAAAACAGGGCGCATCAATTTCTGCTGTTGTATGATAGTTGAATCTCTTCTTCGTCTTCTTCTTCTTCTAATAAATTTCTAGCAGACTTCACGCCAGATGGGGCATTATGGGGCAGATGGGGCGGTACTGTTCTTCTCTTTCTAAAATAGTTTTTCTCCAACTTCTGGAACAATTGCAGTTACATGAAATCACAGAAAAATGTCAGTCTGGTTTTAAAATGGACACAGTACAGAAACAGCACTCTTTAGAGTTTTAAATTATTTGCTTTTTATTTCGGACATAGGAGATTCTGAAATTTTAATTCTGCTGGATCTGTCGGCTGCATTTGATACTGTGGCTCACAACATTCTTTTATCTCGCCTGAAGAAGTCTGTAGAATTTAGATAATATGGAATGGTACTCTTGGTTATGTTCACAGAGACACACTCCGACTCAAGATTAAAAGTTAATTTGTAAAGATGTTTTAAATTTCCTAACTAAATTTTAACCCCGTATCTGCTGCCAGACTCCAATTATTTAAACATGCACATCCCTTAATAGGAATTTGTATTGATCTCAGTCTTTTGGTTGAAATGAAATATTTCAAGTTTTTCTTATATGCAGCATAGGTGATTTCGATTCAAAGATATCAAATTATCAGTCGATGTACACACTTGAAAAAAATCCCATAATAGATTTGTAGGAAATTTGAATAAGACACCAAATAGACTTTGTGATAATCAAAGCCTGTGAACTCAGTGAATCTAACAACCTGTTTACAAAGGCAAAAGTCAAATCGATCAATAGATTCAGACTAAAGGTTACATTTCTCGTGTTTGCCACCAGGTTGACTGCGCATGCTCAGTGTTTTTTTTCAGTGTTTCTCTGGCAGTGACACAGGGCCAGCCGTGGGTCTGCCATATGTACTGCAGCATTTTAAGCCGGTTTGTGTGAATACATGTGGACAAATGTATTAATTATTGTGGTGAGGTTTTTACAGACTCTGTTTTTGAAACTATATCCGTTTTGTTTCCGTGTATAGCAGGCCTCAGAGGGCTCAGATTTACCACATTGGTTCCACCAGGTAACAAGCTCTGATGACAAGCAGGTGTGCTGGAAGCACATCTGCAGGAACCACCCTCCAGCAGGAGCTGCAGCTTCAGTCTGCAGCACTCCATTTGTTTTATACCTGGAGATGTTAACCAAACGGAGACAAACAACTCACAATCCTGACAAATATGAGGTTTTGCTATCATATCAGAATCAGAGTGCTAAAACAAGGGAAGAATTACAGCTACTGGTCAGCAGATACTTTTAACACCCTATCTTCACAACATTCACAGATAAACAAAAACATAGAAGCCAACCATTTAACGAAACCCGAGGGAGCTATTGTTTAGATAAGGTGCAGAACATCCAGACAAAAATGTTAGGAGATAAAAGAAAGCATCTGTGGGGGTTTGGAGGACAACAATTTTATTACATGCACATAACTATCCAAACGGTTATACTTTAGCTGTTGCCTCCCCCATTGAACTTTTCTAACATTTTAATTCAATCCAGTTTATTTATAGCGCACCAAAATCAAAACAAAGTTAATCTCAGGACACAAGTTTACAAGCTTATCCTGAGCAAGGAATGTCAAACAGCAGCTGTAAAAAAGAAACATCCAAAAGGCCCACCACACAGAACAAAGACATCTAAACTTATTCCCTCAGAAACTGATTTCAAACATTAAATAACCAGGTGTCTTGCTTCTGTTTCATTTAATTCCTTGAAAGCTTGTTTACCTGCTATCTTTTTTTGCAGTTTAGGCATTATCTGAACCAAGACAGGCTGAGGTGTGAAGAAAGGCAACCCTTCCATGTAGATGAACTAGAGCATGTCACACTGAGGAGTCTGACATTACGAAGAAATTCAGGTTGCCTTAAGTCCTCACTAGCTTGCCATCTTAACCTCACTTATTCCAACAATTTGAAGAAAAATATTATAATTTAGGCATCACCAATAAAATATATTGGTTCTTGCATGTCTCCTCCTCTAACCATTTTTTTAAAGGTTTTGGTATATGTGGTTTGTATTTGTGTGACCATTGTTTGGACGGGGGGGGGATAATCCAGCATCTCTGAGACATCCCCGAAGAATGCTCTCAGAATCTGTTTATGGCCTTCTGGGGGCTTTAGGGAATACAGCCGCCTTAGGGAAGCTGAAAGAGGGAGAGTTTAACCCATTTTGCATAATGACTTCCAGACTATCTCGTGTTGCTTTCCTTTTATGCCGCATACTCTTGTCAGGGTCCATCATTGAATTTATCCCACTGTGAGACAAACGTTTTATGGCCCTGAGTTAAGGTTTGACTGATTTATACTTCAGACGTACTTGGCCTAGTAGAAGAGTAAGGTCTCACAGATCCATTTGCAACTTTTATTGGAGATATTTTTGTGTTTGGATCAAGAATACTGACAGACGAGTGATAGATTTGAGCAATAAAAACAACAATGCAGCGTGGCCATCTTTAAGGCTGTGCATGTTTGAGAATTAGATATTCATAAATCACTACACGTAAAATGAAATTAGGTCTGGAAATGTGGGGATAAATCACAAACTGCTACACCACTTGTCTCAGTGGAAATAATATAGGAGTATTTTATGTGTTTAGAATCTTTAACCCCAATCTCCAATCCATACCAAGCAACACAGCCTCCTCTTTTCTAAAGTTTTATACATCAGTGGAAAGTTAAAAAAATAACAACGAGGAGTCTACAACCTTAGATGAAGAGAAGCAAAAACATGTATAGTTTCAAGTAAGATAACACAACCATCCATCCATCCATCCATTTTCTTCCGCTTATCCGGGGTCGGGTCGCGGGGGCAGCAGCCTAAGCAAAGAGACCCAGACTTCCCTCTCCTCAGCCACTTGTTCCAGCTCCTCGGGAGGAACCCCAAGGCGTTCCCAGGCCAGCTGAGAAACATAGTCACTCCAGTGTGTCCTGGGCCTTCCCCTGGGCCTCCTCCCGGTGAGACGTGCCTGAAACACCTCACCAGGGAGGCGTCCAGGAGGCATCCTGAGCAGATGCCCGAGCCACTTCAACTGACTCCTCTCGATGTGGAGAAGCAGCGGCTCTACTCTGAGCCCCCTCCGGATGACTGAGCTTCTCACCCTATCTCTAAGGGAGAGCCCAGACACTCTGCGGAGGAAACTCATTTCAGCCGCTTGTATCCGTAATAACACAACTAAATTAGAAAATTAAACTTTGTTTTTTGTGATGGATCCACATCTACAATCAAGAGTAACGTGTTTTTTGTGTGGTTTTTTTTGCAACTTCAGCACTAACAACTTAATATACCAGCTTTCAGTCCCTAATATCTTTTCCAAAAATATTCTAACCACAAAGGCGTGTGAGGTGCAGAGGTCTTTTGAAAAATAAAATGTAAATTGGCTTAGACCAAGGATGTCCCAGTCTGATCCCCAGGATGCAGGAATAGATCAGAATTCAGACAAAGCTATTTTTAAATGATCACTGTAAGAGTCTTATATTAAACTCTGCTCCTGGTCTTTTGTTGTTGTCTTGTTTTTTATTTTATGTCTATCCCAACCTTAGTATTGTTCACTTCTTAAAGTGTCAGACATGCAAAATTGTGATTTTAAATTACAAGATATGATGGAAAAATGCTAAAAAAAATTATGTGACTGTAGTTTGCTGTTGTCACATCATCTAGAACCCCTTCCTGGGCTGCCACCTTATCGTGGTGGAGGGGTTTGAGTGTCCCAATGATCCTAGGAGCTATGTTGTCAGGGGCTTTTGGCTCCTGGTAGGGTCACCCATGGCAATTTGGTTCTAGGTGAGGGATCAGACAAAGTGCAGCCCAAGAGACCCCTATGATGAATGAAAGAAATGGATTCAGTGTTCCCTCGCCCGGACGCGGGCCACTTGGGCCCCCCTCTGGAGCCAGGCCTGGAGGCAGGGCACGTCGGCGAGCACCTGGTGGCCGGGCCTTTACCCATGGGGCCTGGTCGGGCTTAGCCCGAAGAGGTAACATGGGTCCCCCTTCCCATGAGCTCACCACCTGTGGGAGGGGCCATAGGAGTCAGGTGCTGTGCAGGATGGGCGGCGGCCGAAGGCGGGGACCTTGGCGGTCCGATCCTCTGCTGCAGAAGCTGGCTCTCGGGAAGTGGAATGTCAGCTCTCTGGTGGGGAATGAGTGGGAGCTGGTGTGCGAGGTTGAGAGGTTTCGACTGGACATCATTGGACTCACCTTGAAGCATCGGCTCTGGCTCTGGAACCCTTTCTCCTCGAGAGGGGTTGGACTCTCTTCTACTCTGGAGTTGCCCCCGCTGAGAGGCGTCGAGCAGGGGTGGGCACACTTGTTGCCCCCCATCTTGGTGCCTGTACGTTGGGGTTTACCCCGGTGAACAAGAGGGTAGCCTCCCTCCGCCTACGGGTGGGGGGACGGGTCCTGACTGTTGTTTGTGCTTACGCACCAAATGGTAGATCAGATTACCCACCCTTTTTGGAGTCTTTGGAGGGGGTGCTGGAGAGTGCTCCTCCCGGGGACTCCCTTGTTCTGCTGGGGGACTTCAACGCTCACGTGGGAAATGACAGTGAGACCTGGAAGGGTGTGGTTGGGCGGAATGGCCCCCCGATCTGAACCTGAGTGATGCCTTGTTATTGGCCTTCTGTGCTCGTCATGGATTGGTCTGCCACCAACAGTTTACAGTGGGGATGGTGTGCTGCTGACCTCGACGCGGGACGTTTTGGGTCGGTAGATGGAATACTTCGAAGACCTCCTCAATCCCCACCGGCACGCCTTCCAATCTGGAAGCAGAGTCTGGGGACTTTGGGTCGGGCTCTCCAATCTCTGGTGCTAAGGGTCACCGAGGTTGTTAAAAACCTCCTCAGTGGCAGGGCGGATGAGATTCAGCCAGAGTTTTTAAAGGCTCTGGATGTTGTGGGGTTGTGTTAGTTAACGCGGCTCTGCAATACTGCGTGGACATTGAGGGCAGTTCCCTTGTATTGGCAGACCGGGGTGGTGGTCCCCCTGTTTAAAAAGGGGGACCACAGAGTGTGTTCCAACTACAGGGGGATCACACTTCTGAGCCTACCTGGTAAGGTCTATTCAGGGGTTCAGGAAAGGAGGGTCTGACGGATAGTCAAACCTCGGATCCTGGAGGAACAATGCGGTTTTCGTCCTGGCCATGGAACACTGGACCAGCTCTACACCCTCAGCAGGGTCCTGGAAGGTGCGTGGGAGTTCGCCCAACCGGTCTACATGTGTTTTGTGGACTTGGAGAAGGCGTTCGACCGTATCCCTCGGGGGGCCCTGTGGGGGGTACTCCGGGAGTATGGGGTACCGGGCCCCTTGATACGGGCTGTTAGGTCCCTGTACGACCAGTGACAGAGTTTGGTTCGCATTGCCGGCAGTAAGTCGGGCTTGTTTCCGGTGAGAGTTGGACTCCGCCAAGGTTGCCCTTTGTCACCGATCCTATTCATAACTTTTATAGATGGGATTTCTAGGTGCAGCCAAGGTGTTGAGGGCATACGTTTTGGTGGCCTCAGGATCGAGGTTCTGTTTTTTGCAGATGATGTGGTCCTGTTGACTTCATCGGAACGTGATCTACAGCTTTCACTGGAGCGGTTCGCAGTTGAGTGTGAAGCGGCTGGGATGATAATCAGCACCTCCAAATCCGAGACCATGGTCTTGAGCCGGAAAAGGGTGGGGTGCCTTCTCCAGGTCGGGGATGAGGCCCTTCCCCAAGTGGAGAAGTTTAAGTGTCTGGGGGTCTTGTTCACGAATGAGGGAAAAATGAAGCGGGAGATTGATAGACGGATTGGTAGTGCATCTGCAGTTATGCGGGCGCTGTACCGGTCTGTCGTGGTGAAGAGAGAGCTGAGCCGAATGGCGAAGCTCTCGATTTACCGGTCGATCTACGTTCCTACCCTCATCTATGGTCACAAACTCTAGGGGGTGACCGAAAGAACGAGATCACGGCTACAAGCGGCTGAAATGAGTTTCCTCCGCTGAGTGTCTGCGCACTCCCTAAGAGATAGGGTGAGAAGCTCAGTCATCCGGGGGGGGGGGGGGCTCAGAGCAGATCCACTGCTCCTCCACATCGAGAGGAGTCAGTTGAGGTGGCTCGGGCATCTGGTCAGGATGCCTCCTGGACGCCACCCTGGTGAGGTGTTTCGGGCACGTCCCACCGTGAAGGGGGCCCAAGGGAAGACCCAGGACACGCTGGAACGACTTTGTTTCTCAGCTGGCCTGGGAACTTTTGGGATTCCTCCCGAGGAGCTGGATCCAAGTGGCTGGGGAGAGGGAAGTCTGGGTCTCTTTGCTTAAGCTGCTGCCCCCCCGACCCGACCCTGGAAAAGCGGAAGAAAATTGATGGATGGATGGACATCATCTAGAATTTTCTGATTTGGTGTCTAGAAACTATTGTGTGTTTGGTCAACTATTGTCACATTGGTTAAAAGAACACATTTCTCTGTTCTTTTTGAGTAGGAACAGTCCTTCTATCTGGCTATGTTTGTACTACAAATTGGTTTTATTTGTAATCTAAAAATTAGCTTTGTAGGTGAGAATTTTGAAAATCTGAGTCTGGAGAAGAATGGACTTATGACATGAAAAACGTATTTGTATCCTGCTTTTCTTATTGTCTGGCTCTTGTCATTTTTTTTATTCTGCTGTGGACTTTGCTTGGTTGTGCTGTTGAAATTCAAAAGCGGTTGCCTTTTTTTGTTCTGATTAGAATTTTTCTTGCTTGAAGTTTCCTTAATAGTTCATTTTTGGTTTATTTTAGAAAAAAGCTTTTTCATTCTCATTTACCTGCTTCCAGCTTGTTTGTCTCTCATGACTGACATATTTTGGTGGTAGTGGAGAGGGTTTTGCCCAGCACAACAGTGACCCCAGCTAACCTCACTGCAAGGGAAATGTGCAGGTTTTCCCTTTAATTTGTCATCTGTCTGTACAAACAGCAATGACAGGCTTTCTAAATATCCTCAGTCTGTGTAGGCTTTTTGTTTTGTGAGCCTGTCAGCACCTGACATTCCATTACAGGCTTCCATTTTGATGTTATCATTATAACTAAATATATTTTCCTTCTGCCATTGGATCTTGTTTAGTAAAAAGTGCCCTAGTGTTTTAGGTTTTCTGTTGTTAAGACGTTGATGTTTTACATATCGTATTAGGACTAAACATTTTTAGGTTCTAACCAGGCATAATATTTTCAGTTTTGCTTTGAATCATTCAGATGGAGAGAATTAGATTATAGGGAAGCACCTAAAATATATGTGACTGAAACAACTCTGAGATATCTGATTGGCACAGTTCACAGTTGTTTTTCTTTCTCTATCTGGCACTGGTATTTTTGGAGGGATCTGTCTCACCTCTTCCAACAGGAAGCAAAACTATAGTGATCAGTTGTGTAATGAAACGGGGAAAAAGAACCTGCGGCCCTGCTCCATATCTTTCCGTTGAAAAGTTGCTATCCTTCCCTCACTCTTTGATTGCCTCACCACATGTGTGAGGGAGGGGTGGGGGGTTATTCCTCTTTATGCTGATATCATTCTGACACCCTTCTGGAGTAAGTGTGGGGTGCTCAGCGTGTCAGTGAAATGTGATGGGCAGCAAATCCAGGGTCATGCATAAAGAGGTTTTCTAAAGATTTAGTGCGCTCATAATTTACACGGCAAAGAAAATCAGACTCCCTCTTACTAAGAAATCTGTGAGCAGCCAGGTTCAGGATGTTTAGTCTTAAATCACAGAGACTGTCTCGCAGGACACTACTCAATGAGTCATGCAATGCAGGCAAACAGATAACACTTTATACTAAAATGGAAATTACAGGTAATAACAGCTGTCTGCTCAGGTAAGACACGCGTGAAGCAATGCAGCCAACTGGGTCACAGAGCACCAACCGTTCCAGCAAAAGAGGTAAAAATACAAACTGCCCCCCAGCATCTGTTAATCTGCCTTTCTCATTTACTTGTTTTATTGCTGTGGGAACTTCTGGAAAAGCAGAAAGAAGGGAGGTTTTCAACCCTTCTGCGGTATGAAATCAACAACCAACTCGACCCCTCTGTGCACCAGGGCTGCTTCTCTCTGGAGGCCCAACCTTCAGGGTCATGTTTGGAACTCCTCTCGCCATTCACTGAGGTCACGGTTGTTTTGTTTATGTTATAAACCAACTTGGCACCAGTTTGTGGAGAGAAGGGTGTTGGTTTCTGTCAGCAGATCATAGTACATGATGAATATAGGCAGGGGTGACATTGCCAGTGATCCAGTCTATTTGCAGTGCACATAGAACATTTTCCATTTAAAAAGAAGGAAGTGAATGATTTTGTTCAAGAATTCTAAATGCAATGTTTGCCTGAATTTAGAACTGAAGTTGATAAAAAGATTACAAAATAATTATTTGAATTTGCAATAATTTGCCAGATTCATATGCTTTTTTATGTGTTGGAAAATGTCAGATACATTTTTTTAACCTTAGGCTTTTTTGGATTTTTTCTACAGATTCTATTGATTAACTAGCAAATAAGTTCTGAAGAAAACCATCAACAATTAAGTATAAAAGTATAAAGTTGAAAGATTTCTTTTGTTTTTACCTGTTTTTATGATTACCTCATTTAGATCGTCAAACAAAAATATCAGCCAACAATGATCGGACTAAACAGAAAAATAACTCTTTTGAAAGGATGACATCATTTAAGGGTCAAAACCTGCACAAAGCAGCTTTGCTGTATGTGAAAAGTAATTGCACCCTGAACCTAATAACTGGTGAGGTTATCATTACTAGAGCTTGATTAATTGGTACCATGAGTTTTTCTGTGACATTGTTGTTGTATTTTTATATCTATTTTTGTGTGATGTGGTTGTGTAATTCTTAAGTTCACAATGTTTGGTTGGGTTTGTCGATGTTCCTTTTTCGTGTTTTGTTTTTCCCCCTCTCTCTGCCGTCCTGTGGGTATGGAGGCAGACTTCAATGTTTTCCTGTGTTTTCTTTGTTCCCCTTCCTCTCTTGTATTTTCAACTCACCCTCTCTCATGACATTTTGTTTCCTACCTCTCTTCTTCATCTTCTTTCTTTCATCTCCTTAATTTTCCGTCTCCGTGTCCATAACACCAGGAAATAAAAACCCCAACAATTCATAATAAAGATTTTTCACACATAAATCAAGTGGAGTACTATAGCAAAAGCTGTACTGCTCCGCTTGTGAAAGTAAATCTGTTGGGCTTCTACTTGGTACTCAGACACCAATTCTGAGCTCCACACTGCCAAACAGGACACGTAAAAAAAAATAAAAATAAATAAAAATAATAAAAATAACTGGTTGGGTCACCCTTGGCAGCCAACAACAGCTACAAATGTTTGTTATAACTGATATCAGTGTTTTACATCTCTGTGGAGGAATTTCTTTGCAAAATAGTTTCTAATCAGCTACATTGTAGAGTTTTGGAGCATGAACTAACTTGTTTAGGTCATGTCACGGCATGCCACAGTTCAAACTTTGACTAGGCCATTCCTTAACCTTTTGTTCTGCTTATTATTTGTTTAGATGGATCTTCTCATGTGCATTGGATCATTGTCTTGCTGCTTTACTCAAGTGTGCTTGAGCTTAAGCTGATGGTTGAACATTCCCTTCAAGATCTACAGAGCAGAGGTCACAGTTCCATTAGTTACTGCAAATGTTCCACTTCCTGGAGCAGCAAAGCTTCACCATATCTGACTGTTTACTATGTTTTCTTTTGGTTCTTCAATGCTGCATTAGTTATTTGCCAGATGTAACAGTTCCACTTGTAGACTGTCTTGCCAGTCCACAAAATATTTTCCCAAAAGTCTTTGGACTTTTGCAAATATGAGATGAGCCCATGTGTTTATTTTTGGTAAAAAGTGGTTTTCACATTTAAACCCTGACCTTAACAGACGTAAGTTAGGCCTGCCCTGCTTTAGACTCAGTTCTGGGTTCTTTTGTGACCTCCAGGATGAGTTGTTGATGATTACTGCTGTTCCACGTTTCCCCCCCATTTGTGAATAATGGCTCCCACTGTGATTCTCTGGAAACCATTAAGCCTTAGAAATGACTTTGTAACTCATTTCACACTGATAGATGTCAGTAATTTTGTTTCTCACCTTATCTTGAATTTCTTCAGATTGGGGTATAACCTGTTACTTTTAGAGATCTATTACCCCACTTCGTTTTGCTGGATTGGTTCTAATTCAGTAATCTGTACAACATGGACAGATCGGAAGTCTATAGCAGGGCAACACAGAGACAACCAGGACATAAAAAATTATTTATCCCAACGGTCATGTTCTTGGAATATGGGAGGAAGCTGGAGTACTTGGAAAGAACTCATGCATGCACAGGGAGAACATGCAAACTTCATTCAGAAAGACTCCTTTATTATTTTTTATCCATTAAAAAAATGCTTGGGTGAAACTTACTTTGTAAGTTACTTCTACTCTGTCTATAAAGGTAAAATTGGCACAAAAATAGATCTGACATGTTATGACTGTGCAAAACATCTTAAGGACAAAAAAAGTATATTATCAAAAAATATATATTTTTTTTTTATATATTTTTATATATATATATATATAAATTCTGATGTTTTCCAAACAAATTGCCTACTGGGTGGGAGCCGGGCCCCAAGTTGTAAAGGGCCTTGAGCAGAACTTCATTTCAGGGTCACATCTTGTTAAGCTCATCACCCACCTACCACCACTAATAATATAGATTTGGTGGAGCTTAAAGAAGGGTCCAGACTTCATGGGTTGTGCTTACAAGTAACCAAAGATTCTTAATGTAATAATAATAATGTAATAATTTTTTTAAGAATTCAAGTGTTTATGGAAGGTCCCTGGCAATTTGGAGGCCCTTAGCTGTGACCTAGTTTGCCTATACCTTACGCTGGCTCTGTGGTGGGTCTTAGGAAGGTCGAAGTGTGAGCTCACTCCTCACCCTTCCTTCTCCATTTCACAACCATGATGGGCTGCGACTTGTTTGTGCATCTGCTGGAGCTGCTTGTTTCGTCACCAAGAGGAGCTGTGTCAATATTTGTGAAGTCGTAACTCACTGATAAGTTGAACAGTCCAATAAAGCTTCGGTAAAAGGAGATTTTAGATGTGATTAAACGCTTCCACACAACTGCAAACAAGTACGTGTGCTTACAGGCTCATACAGTAGAGTCGTAATAAAAGACACTTGAGGGGGAGAAGTAAACAAACTGTGGAACACTGGCACCTATGTGGGAGCCCTCTGCCTCAGGGGCGGTGGTCAGCTGTGGCTGCCTGGGTGCTCTCCAGGTAGTGCTTGGGTGGAGGTGGGGGTCTCGGCCGTGTCTCCTCTGGCCGCCCTGTGTGGCTCGGCTGCTGCGGTTGATCTGCTGCCGCCTGCTCAAATGGCTCCCTTGATGGCGTTTCCTTACCTGCCTCATCTGCACTTAGCCCAATGTACTTTTTATGTCCTTTTTATTGTTATTCTTAAGTGGTTGTGTGCATGGGAGTTGGGTTTGGGGGAGGGGGTTTTAACTGTGATCATGCTTTTAAATCTGGGATAAGGGATAGTAATATGGTTAATGTGGGGTCTTTTTAATCTGTAAAGCACTTTGAGTTGCAAGTCCAGTCTGAAAAGCGCTGTATAAATAAAGTTTGATTGAAATGTGGAAATGTGGTTGTATTTGTTCAGCTGCACAAAATATCTCATATAAAGTGTTTTTTAACATTTTCAAGCAGTCACATATATAGTCAGTAACCCCAGTTTTAATAAAAGATCCTTTGAGCTTCCTAACTCTTTTTCACTGGATTATTTACAGGTAATCCTTATTTGTGTTGTCTTCATTTGCCTTTTTAGGTTAGGTAACACATCTTTCATCATGGTCCTTTTTCAACGTATTTTAATATGACTTTTATTATTTTTAAACAATTAAGTTCTTTAGAATCTATTTTTAGTCTTTGTTCCTGTTTATTTGTGCATCCAGAATTACATGTATATAACATTAGGCTACTCCATGTTCTTTGATAATATAGAAAATTTCATTAAACTTCTGCATTTTTTACTTTAATAATCTAAGTTATTACTCCTTGAAGTTTTAGTTTATGCTACTCTAAGCAATCCATCCTAATTTGAAATAGATGTGTTTATTCCCAAACAAAGCATTTCAGGTTCAAATAAAAGTCCTATTGTTTTCCTTTACGTTGGAATTCCTATATCTCAGTTCTGCTCTTCACACACACAATGATAGCATAGCATACTACTTATTAAGTAAATCCAAACTATCTGTCATTTGGCAACTCTGAGAGAACTAATATAACTTGCGGTTCCTTAAGGCTCCAATTTCAGACCCCTTTTATTCAAAATCCACATGCTCACCTAGCTCAGATTATAAGGTATTACAATTATTTTCCATATGTGAGCTGATGACAAAAGCTTTATATTACTAAGTCACTACATGACTACACATGAAAAAACTCTTTTACAATCACCTTACAATTAATGTAAAAAGGTTTTTTTTAAGAGATCAGCACTCAACTATACATAGGAGTATTAGGGTCACTTGGATGGAAATAAATGGTAATTGTTAGTTTGATGGGTTTTTTTTTCTTTTCCATTACAGAATTTAAGGTGAAATATAGAGATGAAGTCAAACTTAGATTTTAGGAATAAAGATAAAATGTTATGTAATTAAAGTCAAAATAAGAGATGTGAAAATAATTTCTTAAAGAAAAATATTTGTCGCGTATATCAACTCTGAATGCTTATATGATGTCAAATCTTATTCTAAAGTATAGAGTTTAAAACTCATTTACATGAGGCATTTTGACTTTATTGTCGATTTACCTTTTTGCCTTTTTCAACATTTAAACTTTTATCTCATTCTTTAGACTTTTTCTTGTCATTTCATCTTTATTCTTGAAACAGGTGACCACCCAAAAAAAAATACTCCTGATTTTTTTCTTTTTTTCTATATTTTTTCTATTTCTATGACTATGCCTAACTGCAGTTATGAATTCAGACCTATATTTTAACAACAGCATAGTTTAATAAGTTATTTTACTACAGTATTAATATATTGTGAGAATTAAATAATTCCTGTTAAAACATAACATAAATGCTTGGGTTTTCAGTAAATGTAAATATTGCTATAGCTCCTCCACTTTTTTCTATTAAAATCAATCCAGCAGATGGCAATTTATTCAAAATGCTGCTGCTTTCGTCCTGACCGACTCCAAAAAATAACCTTGGGCAAAAATTTGTTTTTATGCTCCTCAGCTCTGGAACTAACTTCCTAAAAAACTGAGAAACTGTTTGCTTTTTAAAATCAGGACAGAAAAAAATTGTATTTGCTAACCCTGTGAGGGTAGGCATTTATCTCCTTATTTCACTTTTATCATGCTTTTGCAATATATTTGATTTCATTTACAGCCCTTATGCAAAAAATTACTGTGAAGCAAACTGTTTGACCTTGGAGTTGGTCTTTGATTAACTTTGTGCTCATTGTTGTTATTATTTGTTGCATTTTGAAATTAGCCAACAACCATAATTTTACTTTAGAAAATTTATTGATTAACTTCTCACATTACCAACAACTTTGTTGCATCTTTTTTGCTGACTTACTATTGTAGCTACCACATTCTTCAATTTGAGACTAAACTCAACATGAACAGTGATTGTTACATAGCAGATAAATACAAACAGAAGAAAGCTGCAGATAAACTGTGAATCTAACAGTTTATTGCTTATTCATCCACAAAATAATTTGATTTAAGAGGTAAGTCTTATCCAGGTGAGATTCTTGCAACCCCAAACATTCAAGTGGATGGATTCACATAATGTCACAAAGCTGCCCAAAAGCAAATTTCACAGGTACCCTCCTGTGATTTCTGCAGGGTCAGGCATCACCCATCTGGGACATCTGCATCGCTCAAACAAATGTTAGGGATAATTTCCAGATATAATTTGACATCAGTGTTGTGTGAACAGCACCTTGTTGCTCCTTGTCTCGAGGGAGCTCATTTTGTCTGTGCTGAAAGACAGATAGTGTAACCCAATCTGGATGTAATGCAGCCAGTCCTGAATCACTGCTTGGCAATGGATTTATACAAACAAGCTACAGCTAAAATACCATGTGTGCTGAAGAAAAATCGTGTCTGATAATTAAAAGGTTAACATAGATTTTAGCAAATCTTTCTTTGGCTCTTATAGGATATAAACTAGACAGTGAGACAGACGTGGGAATTTTTGTGCTTTTTTTTCTATCTCATTATTTTGCTGGAGTCACTGACTAAGACACCAGTTTGTTCTCTCTGTGCCTTACAGTTGTTGGAAACACACCCATGGTTACTGGACCAAAAACACAGAACTCCTGCCAGTAGGAGTGCTAAATCACACATTGCACCAGTTTCAACAGAAAGAAGAGGAGTTGTGACAGCCCAAGCTTAAGCAAACCAGCTGGCGCTCTCAACTTTGGCCTCTTTAGCCCATGAGTCCAGCCGGCTCACATCGGGAGAAAACAGCGTAAACTCCATCCTTCGCTGATGAGGGAGGAAGCGGGTTTCTGGAAGAAACTCATTGGATCCGAAATAATTTTAGTCTGCCGATTGATCAGGTGAACTATATTCGGCTGATGAAATAAGTCCTGAATGATTTGGTCAAAACTCTGCAGAAAGAATCCTTTGAATTACAGATTCTACCAGAGAAGGAGAGGGAACCAATGACACGCTGCCCTTCTGCATGCTACAGGAGCTGAGAGCTGCTCTCCGACGCAGCTGAGCTGAGTATGTGGAAAGCGACCCGTCCGTAAGAGGTTGCTGACCACAATCGAGCTGACAGGACGATGACGTTCTGACCTAACTGTGGCTCGGTAACCCACAAGGACTGACTGCTAGCAGCACTCCACGCAGCCTCTGCAAACGGGCCAGCTAAGATCAGCTAAGGTTATTTATTTCTAATTCAGCAAATTATTTAATGAAACATTACTTCCTCCAAATAATGTTTTGTCTTCACACCTGCTTTGCATTGTGAATTAGTTTATTTAACACAAGCCAAAATGTGCTAATTAGTCTTAAACTAATCACAATTAGTTAAAGACTAACTTAGCTTAAGTCCCAAAACCCTACAATACAAGCCTTGGTCTTTAAGCGTACATATTCATACTGAACTGTGACATCACAATCGATTTATTGGTTACTGTTTCTATTTGTTTGCATATTTTTTCATTTTACTGTTTTACTTTTGGTAGCCTAGTTTTATTATTCATTCTTCTTTTAATTAATAGTTTAGTTGTGTGTTACTAGCTTAGTGAGTTTGTTGATCAAAGCATTTCAACTGAAAGTTGAATTATTTTTGTAATAAACTCTTGTATTTTGGAAGTCATTTGTTATTATTCCACATGCATGTGTAGAAACTTGCTGTTCAAAGTACGCCAAGAACTTAATCGTTCATTTATTGTTTAATTATCTCAGCCTTATCAAGCAGGTAATCATAAACATTAACTGAGACTGAACTGTTTTGCTATTATATTTTCTGGATCCTTGGTGGTGCCCCGAACTTGGTAATTTTGACATAAAATCATTAATCTTATTAATAATTGCCCTAAGAAAGTCATAGTTATTCATAGCCAAAACCTACCTTTCTGAGTCACAACACAGTGTTTCCTGGACTCCTACCAGGGTGGAATTAAAATCACAAAGACTGGCCTCCTTGTCATGCTTCTGAACTCAGCCGATGAGGTTTTGATTAAAGCAGCTGCAATCCAAACATCGCTCCCTTTGTGTTCACTTTCAACCCTTAACACCAAAACACAAGCACACGACCACCAGAGTAAAAACATGCATGAGGACCCAACCTCTGCAGCGCTGTCTGTTCGTGAGGATGTCATCGTTAAATCATTGCTGCAACATGGGGGAGCGTTGTTCACCAAGTGACCCCTGATTTGGCCAGTTTTTCACCCAGAGCCAAGTGTGGGATGAATATAACCTAAACGAGCACTTGGGACATCTGGAAATCTTTAACCTTGGCTAAATAAATAGGTGGAAGAAGATGTGTGGTTTTTGTTTAGCAATTTGACACTGAAGTATTTTTGGGTCTGATTCCGTAGAGGGACATGAAAATAGATTTTGTGAATGAATGAATCCTCTTTATAAAAAAAACAATCCATTCCTTGTCTATACCCTCTTAAACTTGCAGGGTTGCTGGTGCCTCTGTCCAGCGGTCATTGGGTAAGAGGTCCATCACAGGGCAACAGAGACACAGGCTCACACAATTTAGAGAGACAAATTTACCTAACAGTCGTGTTTTTGGACTGAGGGAGGAAACTGAAGTATGCATGCACGGGGAGAAAATGCAAGCATGCAGAAAAACCCCAGGCTGGGATTTGAACCCAGGATCTTCTTGCAACAAGGAAACACCTCAAAGCTCTCCAAAAAATATATTCCTAACCAATTTCCAGATAAAGATTTCTAACAGAAATAAATACTAATTAGATGCAAAACAAACTACTGAAGAAAAAAACACCTTCAAATATCGTCCATCCATCCATTTTCAATACCTGTCTATCTTCTGCAGGGTCACAGGGGGCTGGTGCCTATCTCCAACATTCATCAGGCCTGGACAGGTCGACAGTCCATCCCAGGGCAACATAGAGACACACAGGACAAACAACCACAAACATACCTAAGGGCAATTTAGAGTAACCAGTTACTCTAACAGTCATGCTTTTGGACTGTGGGAGGAAGCCAGAGTAACCGGAGGGAACCCACGCATGCACAGGGAGAACATGCAAACTCCATGCAGAAAGGCCCCAGGCCAGAATTCGAACCCAGGACCTTTTTGCTGCAACACAACAGTGCTACCAACTGCCCCACTGTGCAGCCAGTCTTTCATTTTAATTATTAATTAGTGACAAAGTATGACTCGATAAAGGTTCTTGGAATTTCTAAGAAATTATACGGGTCTCTTCAGGCGGTGAAACCAGTTTCTAGCCATTGAGCACTGCTGACACCTAGTGGACTGTATGGCCCTTTGCAGCTTTAGTCTATTCAGAATTTATTTCGAACACTGAACTCATTAAAGAAGTTTTGCTTTGATTCTGACCATATTTATTTAGCTCCTAAATGTTTTTTCCTGCTGTCTTTCAAATAGGTTGTTGATTTTTTTATTTTTATATTCCATCCATTATCTATACTGTCTATCTTATGCTGGGTGGCGGGGAGGTGGTGGTACCTTTCTCCAGCAATCATCGGGCGAGAGGCGGGGTACACCCTGGACAAGTTGCCTGTTCATCACAGAAAAGTTTAACCTATTTAGGGAATTTGGGATTTATTGTCTTTCTATGATTTCATGACTTATTTTATTTGGTTTTATTTTATTTCATTTAATTTTTTGTTGAACAGAACTGAAACATTTTAGTCATGGTGTTAGTGGTTTTTCCTGTTTAACTTCTCCATTCTACAGTTTCCACACTGGAGGGCGCAGTGGAGCCACTATTCTGGCAGCTTCTCTCTCTGCTGGAGCTGATTACCTATGCTGAAGCAAACCCGCAGCTAATTAGGGACTGTAGGCCGCAACAAAAGAGGAACTGGAGACCAGTCATTCAATGTTTGAGTGTTAACCTAAGTGGTACCTCTTGCCGTGTCTTTTTGAATATTCTGTTCTTTGTGCTTTCCTTGCTTGACAACTTGTTGTTTTCTTGTTCAGGTTACCTGACTCCTCTGTGGTCATGTCCCATAGATCCTCCTGCGTGTGCTTCATACCAGCTCTGAACAGTACATCCTGGATTCCGTTTCCATGACTGGTCATCTGGCTTCTCCTTGGACCATTCCTCTACAGTCTCAGCCCTTCTTCCAAGATAATCAGCTCCTTCTATCTCCATTTCCTGGATTCGTCATCTTCATGTTAGCTTCACCATTTACGAGTCTCCTGTCCGCCCTCCAGCCTATAACAGCACGTTCTCGTCTCCTCTCATTCACTCAACTCTGGATTCCTGTTCACCTTTCAGTACTCTGTTCAGTTCGGTTCCTCTCCATCTTCCGTTCCTTTCTCCATTTATTTTCTTTCAAAAATGTATATAACATCTCGAAAGAGTTGGCTCCATCATCCCGGACAGCCTTTGTCATTAAATGTATTTGTGTGTATTTCCTCATGTATTTTATATAGGCCATATAATGCTGAAATTTGCAATGGGGAAATTATTGTACCTAGTACAGAGTTTATGTGAAAAGTGAGTGCAAAACCAGTCAAATTTAAGACAAATATGTTTTTTACTTTTGAAGTTGCAATGAACATTGCTTTCAGTCCTGATTTGGAGTGGAAAAACTGTTTTTGCAAATCTGAGGTTTTGGGGGCATTGGTTCCAGACTTGAGCAGCATAGAACCTAAATGCTATCTCTTTGTTCTGGTATTGGGAGAAACAAGAGGTAAGGACCTGATTGCAGTAACCCTGACATATATTTAGATCCAACACCAGTCGGTGCCTTTTGAACCAATAATAAGAATGGAAAATAAAAGCAATCCTTTTTAAGACAAGGAGCCAGAGTGGTCACTGAAAGACTGGCGTAGGATGCTGAAAAACATGTAACCAAGACAAAATGGAAGGTGAAATTAAAATAAAGCTGTATAAATAGCATTTCGGTTTATTAGTATGTAGTGAATTTTGTGAATCTTCTCTATTAGATGACTGCTGCTCACTAATACTAAAACTGTGCAAGCAGAGGAAGCAAGAACACTCAAACCCTGAGGAAACCAGGGATTGTTCTGATTTCAGTAACATTTGTATGATTAAAGTAAACGTCAGAATAACAAGACAAAGCCAGATAATCTATTTCAGAGTGATACATCTATGAACACATTATTTTTACATTCAACCTCTGTTGCTTTGTATTGTTACACGTTCCAGCCAGGTGTTTGCAAAAGTATCAATAAAAGTGGACCAACAGGGACACCTACTGGTCAAACTATATCATGACACCTGCTGGTTAAACTAAAATGTCGTTTTCAGCAGCATGGATGTTTGTAATGAATATGTGATAACATATGAAAATCAGAGACCTTCACTGTTGAAGCACTGTCAAACTATACTTAAATATATCGAACATGTTTCAAATCTGGATTTAAAGTGTTAAAAGTGGGCTATATTGAAATAATGTTTATGTTTATGATGGTTTCTCTCATGTAATTACATATCAAATGCATCATTTTCAGAGTTAATCAGATGATATCCCAGCCTCTATTGAGTCAAAATAAAATGCTTTACCAAAGCAAAGTTATCCATTGCCTTGTAATCATACTACTTTAAATTGTAGGCCTAAATCTTCTTTATTCGCGATGGTGTTCTCTCCTATTGGTCCCTCTTGCACATAATTAAGATTATAAAGATTTAAATAGCACTGCAAAAATGAGATAGGGCCTTCAGCAACAAGCCATAATTAAAGCAGTTTCTTTTTCTCCATCTGGCGCTCAGTCCACCCAAAAACAAGCCTTGGAAACCAGAATCCAAACTGCAAACGTGACGGCTTGCATGGATTACATTACCGTAACAAACATAAAAGATAAACTATAATGCATAGAAAAATCAAAGGTTGTTTGAGAAAGCATCGGAAACCCTTTTAATTGACTCTCGGAGGAAATAACAGAGCATAAATTGAGCACACTAACACAAACATAGATAAACACAAAAATACATTTTATTTCTCATGAAATCTAAAATTGTGGTAAAAAAAACTAGATTAAAAGGAATAGGCCTCTATATATATATATATATATATATATCAAAGACATTATAATCAAATTAAGCAGGTAATAGAACCAAATCAAATGAAAACTTACTAAAGGATTTGACAGATCAATAACATGACAAGAAAGAATATTACTGAAGTTTGAGTAGGAGCCAGGCTAAAAGGTATATTTTTACATTACTTTTGAAAGCATCCCCACTCCTAGCTACTGTACACTCGAAACTTCAGAGGTTGTTCCAAAGGTTAGTGTTGGGTTACTGACTGGCATTTCATCATGAGTTGTAGATTTAGCAAAAATAATACATGCAGTACATTAAGTGTAATGAAAGCATAACTAAAAACCAGATCAAGAAAATTATAAAAATATGTAGTGAACATACTTTTCAATTGAATTTAGGTATAGGTTATTTAGGAAGCAAAGGTTATATGAGAGTACGTTTTTATTTATCCATCCTCCTATTTTGCTATCTCAAATCTTGTCAAAATTATATTCAATCATGACAGTTAGTGTTTGTATTTTTCATATTAAAAAAAGGAAAGTTTAGTAATAAAACTACCACCAAAGCATCTTCATTCGGCAACAAAGCCAGTGACAGAAAACATAAAATATAAATCTTCTCTTACAAATTATAAAACCATATACATTTTCTCTTTCCATTTTTGACCACACAAAAAATATTTAACAGAAAGAAAAAAAGAAAGGAAATTTAATGAAATAACAAAGCATTTTATAACTAGTGTAATTACTTTCTCATACATTCAGATAGATAGATAGATAGATAGATAGATAGATAGATAGATAGATAGATAGATGATAGATAGATAGATAGATAGATAGATAGATAGATAGATAGATAGATAGATAGATAGATAGATAGATAGATAGATAGATAGATAGATAGATAGATAGATAGATAGATAGATAGATAGATAGATAGATAGATAGATAGATAGATAGATAGATAGATAGATAGATAGATAGATAGATAGATAGATCAGTTGAAGCTCAATTTCACATTTCGTACTTTACGAGCTGTACCCAAAAGCAGCACAAATGAGGAAATCTCGGTACAGAATATTTCTGCGCATCTCTTAATGTCCTTACGGTACAGCCCCCTTGTCTGTTCTGTACGTGGCAGCGGTTCCAAAACCATCCCCTCTGTACTATTCATAACCTTGGGGTGCCAAGTGGATTTTCGTCCACGCAATAAAGCGTGACAGTCTTCTTTTAAAGACGCCAGAGGTGTGCAGAAGGTAAGCAGCCATTATCAGCTTCTCTTCCTCTCTACATAATTTCTAAGTCGCTGAGCTCGTCCTGTCTCCTGAACATGCTGTGATGGTTGTTATGGGGGAGTTCAACAGGCGATGTTTCGGCTTGTTTCTGAACATTTCAAAGCAAATACGTTATACGGTTCAATATATGGTGGTGTAACCTCTGTTTTTATTACTTCGGGCGTGTGTGTTAAACGTCGTGAAATGAAAAATCGAAACAGTTGTGTTGCAATGTTTCACAGCGGACAGGAGGAAACTTTTTAAAAGTTTGCGGGAACTTTCTGATGTTGTGCCACACAGAGGGGGGTGTTCTTATTCTCACACACGCGCTTTAAAGTAGAACAATAGCATCCGTTTTATCTAGTACATTAAAATGCGAGTACATTGAGACGCACGATGGACTTCGAGAACGTAAAGAGTTGAATTGTAAGATTTTTCTAGAAGCAACTGACCGGGGCTGACGTCACCGGGTCTGCTCGGACCCAGGTGATGAGGAAGAGTTTTAGCAACATACAGTGCAGTACTCCGGAATACTGTAAACATTTAACGCACTAAACACTCGGGGTTTTGTTACATGCCATGCCAGACAAACTCTCCTAAGAGATGATAGCCGCAGTTTTTTCATCGGTCAGTGCCCAGCAGGGGCGCCTCCAGAGCATTTCGTAAGGGGGTGGGGGCTGTAATATTGTAAAGGTATTTTAAGCAACCCAATGTTCTGTCTTTTCAAGAAGGGAAATACCAAAAATCAACAGATCTGATATGCAATGCAACATTTACTGTGCATGGTTTTAAAATGCAGTATTGCTCTTAATTATGTTTTACCTGAATATGGGACCTTTGTATCATGTCAAAATTTATTACAGCTACTAAAATTATATATTTTTAAATTGTAGCTGTTTTGAATACCTTTCTGACTTACCTAGTTTTACTGTGCTGATGACAGACATTTAAAAGTGGTAACAAATGATACAAAAATGCAATGAAAAATGAAAATAGGGCCATCTCTACTGAATACTGAGTTTAATTGTTTTTTTTTTTCTTCCTTTTTTATTTGATTCAGCATTGCTTACACTTTATGAAAACCCCTTATTCTGTTTCTCAGAAAATCACCAAATTACATCGGATTCAATAAAGAAAGGATTTTCAACACAGAACTGTTAAGTTCTGGACATGCTATTAGCCTACACAATCATACGGAAACCTGCTGGTGTTATTGTCACCCTTCACAAGGAGGGGAAGCCACAGAAGCTTGTATACTTGCATACCAATGGAAAGTTGAGTGAAAGGAAGAAGTCTAGATTAGAGCTAGATAGCTCACCTACGTCAAGTGATGTAGTGTGACATGTTAGCAATGTGAACCTAAATAGCTTGTTGGTCAGTCTTTTTACAAAGTAATTGTCAGATAAGATACTGAGTAACAATAAGATGTAAGAGAAATAACTGGCAGTTAGACATTGAGGAGGAAGCCATATTTTTTATAATGTGGGAAAAAAAAGTCGTTTCCATTTAGTTCTCTATTGAAAGGCCCTAAGCTTCTGTCAGTGCAGTGATTCAGAAAGTGTCCTTGTTACTGAATAGTCAGATGTTTTAGACGACTTAAGAAAAAAATGAAATTTTGAGTGAAGGAACACAACTGTTTTTTTCCCTTTATTTTAAATGTGTTTCATATTAATGGATTTAAATATAATATCTGATTAAAGTAATCCAGCAAACCAGTAAAATGATCAAAGTTCTAACCATTAAATATTTACTTATTACGGGGGAAGAAAACCTGTTTTTAATATATTAGTTGGCAAATTTTCTTTTGATCAGTCGTAGGTCAAATTGCTTCTGTCTGAACACAGTGTTGTAAAGTAGAGAGTAAAAAAAGCCCAGGGCTTTGTTCATCTTTAGTCCATGGCTTATAATGCCACTTAGAGCCCAGTTTTAGTATCAAGGGATGTGTGTTCAACAGGTAAGTGATGCCTTACAGTGACGTCCCCCCCTCCTCCTGGCTAACTGATTACAATGATTGTAACTGGCTGTGGCAACCACTGGAGCACACGCATTATACGGAGCCAACAAAAAGAGAGATGGCATGAATCTGTCAGCAGGCATTAGGCTGCAAGCCTGATGACATGCACACTCATAGAAGGACGACTTCAGAAATCCAGCTTGTAGGCAGAAGGAGGAAGAAAAAATATCCCTGACAAATTCCTGCTAACCTTACAAATATTGAAGCTCAGCATCAGATGTTTTCCTGCTTGATTCATATTCATTACAGCATCGGGTTATCAGTGTTGCCATGACACAGGAAAGTGTTTAGAGCAACATGGTTCTCAAATACGTAAATTATAAACTCGCTTTGAGTCACACTCTGTAAACTGTTAAGAGATGAACAGATCTGCAACACTGTTTGACTTTGAGTTTTTGATTACTCACCTTGTTTTAGTCTGGATTTGCATTAATCTACCAGTGCAACCGATTAGCTAATCCACCATATTTCTTCTTCCCTTATGGTGTCCGACGGTCAGGAAATGCTCACTTCCTTTCTCGACAAGTGCCGTGTTTCTGGAAGGTTCATTGCAAGATTTCCTAATAACAAGGGTTAGTGAAAGTGAAAGTCACAGCAGTTGTTGGTTTTTCTTAGACATTCAGATATTGTTTCAATAACTTGTAACTTACCTTCTTTTGACTGACCTTATTTATAATGTACATTGACTAGGTATTAATGGGCAATTAACACCTTCACCAGTTCGTTCCTCCATTTTGTGCCTTTCCTCTTGTATTTCATGCCCGTAAACAAGTTATTTCGATCACCTTATTCTAAAGTGTTATGTTTTGTTCTCCTAGTAGGTAATATTTTCAGAGATTTAGAGAGAGTCAAAAATAAATGCATCAGGCTTACACTTTGATTACAAATTTTCAATTGTTATGTCAAGATTGTTTTTTTTGAGAACTGAATACTAAATGGGGTTTCCTTATTCTAAATCTTTTTTCTAAACCCTTACTAGTCTGTGAAGATCAATATGTGAACATGGTTGAAAAGTAAAGATGAAACGGTCTGCACATGAAGAGGTAATTTGCTGTCTAACAAAGGTTGAAATGTTGTAAAGCTAACCAATGTCTTTTTTTTTCTTTTTTTGTGTATGGGTAATGATTGGTCAAGCCATTATAGGATTGACAAAAAATGATTCTGGTGTCAACAAAGGGACGAAATCCGACTCCCCATACAGCCTGGTACGACATGACCGAAACTACAAAGTACGAAACAGCAAAGGGGCAAATTGACCAGCACACTTTGGAACTGCGAAGAATAAACCAAGATGTTTATAGCAGCACCAGTCTAAATGATAGTATATAAACTATAGTCTAAATTCTGTAGGATTGTTTTCCAGACACGTGGTTAAAATGAAACTCTTAAGAGCGATTGAAATCTGAAACCGTGTTCCGTAATCGCAGCAAAGATAATCATGTTTACTGTATCTCCATGTGCCTTCTCTGTCTGCAGACCTGAAGTACATCCATACATCTCTCTTTCAGACCTGATTATAGGTGTGTCTGTGCACAGGAGTAGAGGACATTGCGGCCCAGCGTACTGATTACCATCAGTCAGGACAGAAGCTGCTTAGCATCAATATTTACTCTTTATCTCCCTATTAACACACAGTGAAGGGAGCTGGCAGCATCCTTCTCTGTGGGAGAACCAAAGTCTTGTTAGAATATCAGAATCGTGTCTTCAGTGCCAGATATTAAATTATTCAGGGTCTAATGTAAATATAATTTCTAAAATCACAGAAAGTCGAGGTAAATATTCGCTTGTTTCCAGTTTTGAAATACGCCCACCCTCTTTTATTGTTTGATAAAGACTTTATATAACTTTCTAGAAGAAGACATGTCTGTTTTATGTTGCCAGAAACCCATTTTTGACCAAAGTTTTAATTTTTATCTGCTAGACAGTTCAGAAAAAGTTTGATACTGGGATGTTATTTCCATCTGCCCCTCTAGTGAAGAGAAGACAGCTGTTACAGAGAGCGGTCATGTTCTTCTTTCTGCGTTTGCTACAGATGTTGGAACGTTTACTGTTGGAGTAAACATTTGTTCTTCAGGATCCCCTAACCCTGCTGCAGCCTCAGATCCTGTCCACCTCAACCCTTCTTTGGTAATTGTGTTTTTTTTTCTGTGTCAAGGAGTCACCCTGTGTTGTAAAAATGTTGAAATCTTTGCTCTGATATGACTAGTGTGTGCAAGGATCCAGCAGGTTGTCCAGGAAAAATTAAAGATAAAAATTAGGGATATACCGCTATGAAAATTTGGATGCCGATATGTTAAAAAACGCCTAACATTGGCCGATACCGATGTTGATGCCGATATATCGTGCATCCCTAATAAAAATCACTGTATATATATATACATATTCAAACCTTCTTCGGTTTATACTTTAAGGAACATGTGTGACACATTAACCTCTACACAGCCTCACAAAAATGGAAAGATATTTGTGTGACTCAATGTTAGAAAGCCAATGTTAGAGGCCAAGTACTGCTGGTTGAATATGCAGCCAACCCTGTCTGTTAATCAGATCTACTCCACTACCTGTTGCAATTCCTGACAATTTACAGAAATGTCAGGCAAGACTTCCAACCTAGAAATATCTGGAACGAGAGTTTGCTTCAGAGGAATGCGACCATGGGTGTCTTTGCATGCAGCAACAGGCGAGACTCTGTTTGAGCTGAGTAAGATAATTCTGGGTGTAAATTACACACACATTAGGGAGGAGTGGGGGGTTATTTGGTCACTTCCTTACCATTTTAGGACTGTGGTAATAAGGATCTGGGCCACCACTATTTAAATAAACCTGTCGGGTTTAAAATGCATCTAACAGAGAGGGAGAGTACTGAGTTGCACTCCTAGATTTAGAGCTACCAAGGGGGGGGGGACTGCATCTTAACAGCTCTGCTGGTATTTAATATTTATTAGTAATAAAACACATCAGTCAATTAAATAGTTATGTGTGAACTGCAGTTGTGTATGTACAGTATTACCGTGTGTTGGGTTTCATTAGCTGTTAGCTATAATTGGTGGAGCTTATGATATGTTTGGGCTTTAGCTGTAGTTTTTGTGTTGTTGTTACGTGTACATGAATTTGGTAAAAGCAAAAAAAAGTTTTAGAAGTCAAAACAGCCTATATCCATTGTGTACAAAAACTTGATTCGAAGCTGATTTGCAGCTCTTCATGCTGGAGAAGATACGATGAGCCTTTCATTTAAAAAAAAAGGGGGGGAAAAAAGCTAGTTGTTGCATTCATTCAAAAAAATATAATTTTTAAATGGTCTAGATCTAGTTTCATTCCTTAACTTCTCTGCAATGTTTTGTACTTTGGTGGTACATACAGGCTGTGGCACATTCCATTGTGATAACTATAATTGTAGAGACATTAACAATAAGGCCATAATAAACTCTTTCTTTGCATTAGCATAATTATAGTTTACATGTAGTTTTATTTAAATCTAGTAAAGACATTTTTATTTTCTCCCAGTGTTCCAGAGTGGTTTTTAAAATGTCTTACAGCAAAAGAAATCAGCCATTTTTTTTACCCTGTGAAAGGAGATGAAAAGTTGTTTCCTTTTACTATAGAACTGATAATATCATTGGAAGACCCCCTGTAAGTGTGTGCACTGCAATTTCATTCAGGAAGTACATTATACGTGTAATGTCTTTTTAAAAATCTCTGCCTCAAATCATTGTGATTTTTAACTTGCGACATTCCAGCTGCAATACATAGTTACTTCATGTTTTCTTAGCAGGTGAATTCTTTGTGAAATCGCTTCTTTTTTCAACTAGAGTGCATCAGTGTTATTCTGCTTCTTATTGTTTTTCTGAAATCCTTGATTATAGAGTTGTGCAGACAGAACTATGTGTGGCTGTGCTTGTCCTTGCCAGTGTAGATGTGGACATGTTTGTACGGCCGAAGCAGTCATTACTGAGAATGGTGGTGAAGCGAAAGTGAAGACACTTGAAGCCGCTCTCACAAAGATGCATTTTTCTCAGTTCTGGTCCGTGAATAAAGCACTAACATAGATCACGTTCCTTCTGGCCAAGATAATAAAGCGTCTAGTAAAAACATTTAACCCAAACAGAAACAATAGATTTTCCACAGCTGTTTGAACTGAAACTCAACTTTTTGCTCGCTTTAAGTTTCCTGGTGTCAATTTTTGGCCACATTTCAGATGTGAAACTTGGAATGAGGCTGGGCCTTTTTATGGCCTGTTCTAGTTTATTGCAAAGTTTTGATTATATCATGAACATCAACAGCCATCTGGTGACCATAATGAAGTAAGGAACAATGAAAATTTTAATCTGACCTTTCTATAAATGTTCCAAGTGAACAGCAAAATGAGAAAATGTAGTAACTTATCCCATTTCCAACTCTCCTGTAGAAGAAACATGCCAGGTCTTTTTGAAGATTCAATAAAATCTGTTTTTTCACAATAATGTGCTATTTATTTAGTCTTCATTCTATAGTGATATAATGTGTTTGTGCTATTAAAGGTTTCCTGAACAGGACAAAATGAGGAACGGTGTGTCTTGTATCTCCTGGGTTTTGCTTTGGTGCTTCTGCTGGTCCACACATGGGGAGATCTTTACCTCCATTGGTAAGTTAAAAAGACATTATTTCTTTGTTTTAAATTCAGATTCTTCTTTTTCTTATATTTTCATCTTTTTTTTTGTATTTCATTTTTGGTTGCTTTGCTTGCAAGTATCCTGTCAATACCCTTTTTCTTTAAAGAAGTAATAAAGAAGTAATAGAATTTCAAAGAAAACTTTTTCTTTTCAAACATATTTAAGAGAGAATTACATATTTGATTAATAGGGATGTGTATTGGCAATAATCTGGTGATATCAATCAAATCAAACTTTATTTATAAAGCGCTTTTCAAACCACAACAAAGCTTCTCAAAGTGCTTTACAGATTAAAAATGACCCACAATCCCCCCCTTTCCCAAAACCCCAAAATAAAAAACATCACCACAGCTATACCCCCCTCCCATGCACGCACACACATAAAAGCAACAATAGACAAAAGCAAAACGGGCTGAGTACAGATGAGCCAGGAAACGTCATCATGGGAGCCATCTACATCGGCGGCAGCAGATCGACAGCAGCAGCACTGACCTAGGGAGCCCAGAGGAGGGAGGGCTGGTACCCCCACCTCCACACAAGCACCACCTGGAGAGCACCAAGGCAGCCAGAGCCGACCACCGCCCCCGAGGCAGAGGGCTCCCACAGAGGAAACACTGGAAGGAAGACTAAAATAAGTTAAAATAATAAAATTAAAACAACATATGATCAAATAAAAATGCAAAGCAGATAAACAATAATTGATAAATAGCCAGGTAAAAGCTAAACTAAAAAGAATTCCATCAAATAAAACATGCAGAGCAATTAAACAGACTATAATAAATAATAATCAGTTAAAAGCTAGGTTAAAAAGGTGAGTCTTGAGCCTGCTCTTAAAAACATGAACGTTCTCTGCGGCCCTGAGGTCCTCTGGCAGCCTGTTCCAGAGGTGAGGGCCATAGTAATGGAAAGACGCCTCACCATGAGTGTGTGTCCTGACTTTGGAGGTGAAAAGGAGATGGCTGCCAGAGGAGCGCAGAGACCGCGAAGGTTCATACGGTAAAAGCAGTTCCGAAAGATAAGAACGCCCAAGACCATTAAGACACTTAAAAATTATTAAAAGAACCTTAAAATCGATCCTAAAACATATGGGGAGCCAATGCAGTATATGTATATACTGATATACAGATATGTATCACAATACAGCGTGGATGATACGATATACACACACCCACTTTTATTACTAGATCTAGGTAATCAACTGGAATGAAGAAACTGAAAACAGTCATACTTTAAATTTTACTACAAAATGACTGTTGTCATTATTGGTTTAATTCCAATTCTAAAAAATAAAATTAAAATTGATACATTGCTTTTGAATGTCGATACAATATCGTAACATAAAATATTGCGATATATCGGCGTATCGATATTTTTTTACATCCCTATTGATTAACAAAGAAGTTTTGCATTAGAAAATCAGCATGCATGAAAAATCTTTGGAATCGCTAGTCTAACAGTTATCTTTATTGTTATCCATAGTAATTATATTGGAGGATGCAGCTGATGGAATAACTTTGTGTTTTTGTCACATTGTTGTGCATCTGCCTTCCATTTCAATGGCGCAGAAAGAGATGCTGGCTTAGGTGCATAACATTCCAACATCGCCTTTCTACACATGTGAGACGCATGCAGTTTGATCAATTCAATTCAATTCAATTCAATTCAAAAATACTTTATTGATCCCAGAGGGAAATTAAGTGTTGGTATAGCTCATATAATTAATTCTTTAAGGAGTTGTTGTAGATGATGATGGCTGTGGGCAGGAAGGATTTCCTGTAGCGGTCTGTATTCCAGCGAAACTGAAGAAGCCTCCGACTGAAGACGCTCTGATGTTGTATGACTGTCTCATGAAGAGGATGCTCAGGGTTGTCCATAATTTTTTTGTTTTTATGAAGAATCCTTCTTTGCATCATCATCTCCAGATTTTCCACAGTTGTCCCAAGAACAGAACCAGCCTTCTTTATCAGGTTGTTTAGCCTTTTTAAATCCCTGGCTCTGATACTGCTACCCCAACAGATGACGGCTGAAGAGATTACACTCTCCACAACAGACTTGTAGAAGATCTGCAGCATCTTGCTGCAAACCTTGAAGGACCTAAGCTTCCTCAAGAAGTACAGTCTGCTCTGTCCCTTCTTGTAGACGGCTTCACTGTTGCGCCTCCAGTCCAGTCTGTTGTCAAGGTGAACTCCGAGGTATTTATATTCCTCAACCACCTCCACTTCTTCTCCCATGATGGAAACAGTTTTTGACTTATCCCTGTTTCTTCTGAAATCTACAATCATCTCCTTTGTTTTGTTCACATTCAAGGTGAGACGATTGTTTCCACACCATGTCACAAAGCGGTCCACCAGCTCTCTGTATTCAGCTTCTTGTCCATCTCTGATACACCCGACAATTGCAGAGTCATCTGAGTATTTCTGCAGATGACAGGTCTCTGATTTGTACTGGAAGTCTGAGGTGTACAGAGTAAAAAGGAATGGTGAGAGTACGGTCCCCTGTGGCGCTCCTGTGCTGCTGACCACCTGGTTTGACACACAATTCTTCAGTCTCACAAATTGTGGTCTGTTGGTCAGGTAGTCATTGATCCAGGCGATTGTTGAGGGCTCCACCTGTGTCTTCAGGAGTTTCTGACAAAGCAAATCAGGCTGAATTATGTTAAATGCACTAGAGAAATCAAAGAACATGATCCTCACAGTGCTGCCTGCTTTGTCCAGATGACAGTGGGTTGGTTGAAGTAGGTGGATGATGGCATCTTCAACTCCAACTCCACAGCGATAAGCAAACTGCAGTGGGTCCTGATACGTTCTTGTTTGCTTACTCAGGGGTGCCAACAGGAGTCTCTCTAGGACCTTCATGATGTGGGATGTCAGGGCAACGGGTCTATAGTCATTGATGACTGATGGGTGAGTTCTTTTGGGTACTGGAACAAGGCAGGATGTCTTCCACAACACTGGAACCTTCTCCTGAGTTAGGCTAAGGTTGAAGAGGTGCTGCAGAATCCCACAGAGCTGCTCTGCACAGGCCTTCAGGACTCTGGGGCTGACACCATCTGGACCTGCAGCCTTGTTCCGGTTCAGTTTCTCCAGCTGCCTCTTCACCTGACTTTTGGAGACAGACAAGTGGGACTGGGAGGCCAAGGGGTTAGCAGCATTTCCTGACGTGGTTGAAGTCAAACTTGTGGAATTAGAAGAGTCCATGGCTGAGGTGAAGGATAAAACATCTGAGGTGTAACAGGAAAGCCATTGATCAGAGGATAGTGGGATGTCTGTTTGGCTGGGAACAGGAGAGGGGGATGCTGAGCTAGTTCCTGAACTGAACCTGTTGAAGAATGTGTTCAGTTCATTGGCTCTGTCCAGACTTCCATCTATCCAATCCTTCCTGTCCTTAAAACCTGTGATCTTTCTCATTCCTGACCAGACATCTCGGATATTGTTCCTCTGTAGTTTGTTCTCCAGCTTCTTCCTGTATGCCTCCTTGCTGTCTCTGATCTTGACCTTCAGTTGCTTCTGTATACTCCTCAGTAATTCCCTGTCTCCCTCCCTGAAGGCTCTTTTTTTCTTGTTTAACAGTTCCTTCAGGTCACTGGTGATCCAGGGTTTGTTATTAGGGAAGCATCTCACTGTTCTGGTGGGGATGATGTTGTCTACACAGAAGTTTATATAGTCAGTCACACACTCAGTCATGGAAATGATGTCCTCTCCATGTGCTTGGCAAAGAGTCATCCAGTCTGTGGTTGCAAAACAACCCTGCAGGGCTTCTTCAGCTTCCTGTGACCATTTTCTCACAGTTCGTTTTGTCACAGGTTGCCTCTGAACAAGTGGTTTATATTCTGAACAGAGAAAAACAAGATTGTGATCTGATTGTCCCAGAGGAGGTCTTGGTTTGGACGTGTATGAATCCTTTACATTTGCATAAAACAAATCCAACAATCCAACAAATCCAAGACCTGCCTAAGCTATATATAGGTGTGTGTGTATTTACAGCACATATCTACCACTGCAAAAAAAATGATACAAGAACAGTAAACCGTTTTCAGACAGCTGTAGCTGATCCAGAATGCTGGTGCCTGCGTACTCACTAAATCTAGGATAACAGAGCACATCACCCCAGTTCTAAAGTCCTTGAGTTGGCTCCCTGTAGCTCCTCTAACCTGGAACAAACTTCCACAAACTGTTGAAAAATAGAGTTCCTTTAAATCAGGGGTTCTCAACCTTTTGCAAGCTGGGCCCCCCCAAAGCTGGTTCATTGCAGTTGCCCCAGCAGGATAACGCGGTGCGCAATGCACGCGGTGCGCAATGCACGCGGTGCGCAATGCACGCGGTGCGGCGCAGCTCGGCGCACAGCCTGCTGTCTGTGGCGTCAATAAACGGATCAGAAACAGCTCGGGAGGACGTTACATGAGAGAAAGGCTGTCATAATGCATGCATCACACCAGTCCGTTTAAGCATGGTCCTATGAAATCAATAAAAACCCGGACATTTTCATCAGCCTATAAATCCTCCCGGATGATCCGGACAGCACATGAACAGTGGACATTTCCGGAGAAAAGAGGACGGTTGGTCACCCTAAATTGACAGCTCGTTTGCTGTGCACACAAACGGATCTCGAACCCACGCAAAAGAGCGATAATCCTCTTTATAGTACGTCGCAAATAGTTTTCTCATTGCTGACAGTTGCTCAGACGCTGATTGAAATAGAGAGGAGAAATCGTGTGATGTGCCTGCATCAGTGATAAAGTCTACAAGGCTGGGGTTACCTCGACTGATGCGGCCATAGAGGTCTAGTTTTTGTGTGAAGGCGTGCACTTTGTCTGCGAGGAGCAAAATATGAGTTTCGCGGCCTTGCAAAGACAGTTTAAGGACATTCAAGCGGTCAAATATAGATCAAATAGGACAGAGACGCAAACCACATATAGTGTCATCCAGATGCTTCACCAGATCTGATTTGATTTCTGTCTAAAACCAATTCACCTCCTCTCACAGCTCATACAACCGCTGTAACAGCCGCCCCCCCTGGAGAGCCAGCAAACTTCAGTGTGACTCGCTGAAACCGCTTATCACCTGCATTTGCGCTCACGATCGACAAACATATCAAATTTGTTCAAAACTTCTTCTTTTTTAATGTATATACAAAACTAGAACTTTTTATGACAGTAGTTTAATAAAAAAAAAAATTGCAAATGTTCTTTTTCAGTTTTTTTCTTCCCATCCTGTAGCCTACTGGCGCCCCACCGGTTGAGAATCACTGCTTTAAATCAAGACTAATAACTGTTATTTTCAATCCTTGACATGATAACTTTCAGACTCAGATTATTCATGTAGATCTAAGAATATCTAACCATTTATTTGTATTTATTATGTAATTTGTGTCTTAATTGTCTGTAGTTTCTATGGTCATAATGTCCACAGCCAACCAACTGAAAACCTTAACTCTGTTATCTGTGGATAAATGTTAGATTTAAACCTATGCAGATACATTCGTACCAAGTGTCTCTGTCCCATTACTTTCTTAATAATCTAAATGCTTCTGAATATCAAATCAATATAAAAGGCACTCACGAAGATAGAACAATATAGCTACTACAGATAGGCTTTGATCACAAAAAATGGCGACATGCCTGCTTCATTAAAGAACATTATGTTTGGTTTACCCTTCCCTGCTCTTACATGAAATTTCCTTAGTTCATATGTTTAAAAAAGATTGTACAATGCGCATTACATTTGCACTTTCCTGATTTATTTCTCTGGCTGGCTTTTTTCCCTCTCTGCTCTTGTGAATCACTCATAGCTGAATGCCTCTCAGAAATGTGCACTCTATTCTCAATGGTTTATGGATTAGTTTTCCGCTCAATAACTCTACACTATCTCCGCTCCGCAGTAACTGAGGATTTATTTCATCACAGCCTGACAAAACAATTTGACCAAAAATAGTCTTTAAAACATGGAGAAATACATGTTCACAGATAAAGTGGGTAACCCAATGCTCAGCCAGTGTGCAACTTTAATAAAAGAGTAATGATGTCACTTTTATCCGTTGAATTACTGTTAACTTACCAAAAATTTGTCTACATCTTTGACTCTGCAGGACAAATGACTGACCTGATCTACACAGAGAAGGAGCTGGTCCAGTCTCTGAGGGAATACATCAAAGCTGAGGAGTCCAAGCTGGCTACTGTCAAAAGGTGCTTTGTAAACTTAATAGTTTAACACAAGTGGTCATTATTTCTAAATAAAGTGCAGTTTTTAACAAAATATTCACAACCCATAAACCTTCCCTCATTGTTTTATGTTACAATCACAGAACCTCAGTTTATTCTAATTGGCTTTTTTCCCCCCAGGATAAACCAACATAGAGCTTAACTGTAAAAAGTAAGGAAAATGGAACATTTGAACGCTTGTATTAATGTTCAGTCTGCATTAATGTTTAGTCTGCTTAACTTTGATATCAGTAAAGAAAATGCAGTGTAGCCAACTCCCTTTAAGAAACTTCCTAATTATAAATGCTGTAATCTCAGTAAAATGACAGCTGTTCTGCGAACGCCTCAGAGGTTTGTTCAAGAGGGTTAATTATTGGAGGCATTTTTTTCTTTTTTTACTTGTCTGATTTAAGATTATGTAGCAGCAAAACTCTGCTTCTCTGAGTCTGTTTCAACTTATGTTGAAAGTGTAGATTTTAAACAGTACACCAGTTTTTTTTTTGTTTGTTTTTACTTGTCACAGTTTTTCTGAATTACTAAAAACCTAAACTCCATTCTCAATCAAATTTCCAAATCACTTTTCGAATCAAAACACTAATTTAGTCAAACCTTAAACAATGTTCAGGTACTAAGACACACTTTTTTTTTTTTACCTTAAACACATTCTCAGTCACTAAACACATTTCACACTTGTATAGCAAAAATTTAAACACTGGCAGCAAAATGTGAACACAACTAAAACAAGCTGTCATCTTTTACACACAGCAACTCTAAATTCAACACATGTATCTGGTGATGCGATCAGACCAATTGGACAGGATAAAAGTCAGTCACAGGTGGGACATATTTATCTACAATGAATGGACACATACAGAGCGGGAGGAGGAAGAGTCTGTGTGAGAGGTGATGGATGAGGAGGAAGGGGGTGAGGTTAACCAAAAACAGTCATTACTGAGGAAATTCAGGGGCAACTATTGTACACTATTGTGAATCTGTGAATTACAGTAATGTGCTTTTCATTTTTGTGTTTTTGTTTACCGGTAGTTCTTTTTTTTTTTTTTTTGTTATCTACATTCAGTACTTCATATTGCTCTAATAAAAGTATTTTTTTCTTAAAAACCCTTAAAATATATCCTGTGAACTACATGCTCTGGATGGTGTGTCTTCAATTAGTTGATCCAGTGTCTAATGAATGTTATGTGGTGAACATATTTTACCTGATGTGTGTCTGACGTGAACACATTGTTTGGTTTTGAAGACATGATGACAGATTTTGAGGTAATAGTTTGTTTTTGACAGAGAAGTCGGAAGTTTGGTGAATGTAGTTAGGAGTTTTGGATCGTGTTTAAGGTTTTGAGAAAAGGACTGGAGGTTTCAAGAAATGTAGCAATTTAAGGTTTGATATTTGAGGGATTCATGACATTCAGTTTGAAAGTTGTGTGTAGTTTAGTGCTTTTTGCTTGTATGTAAAGAATGTTGCAAAGGCTGAATGTACAGCAGGCATAGTGCAGTTATTTTTTGAGCTAGAATATGAAGAGGCAGATGATGAGAATCTGATTATGACATGGTGGATCAATTATTTGTTTTAGAAACTGATAAAGAGGAGGGAGAGCATGGAGAGGAAGATGAGGTTCTGGCAGACGTGCATTGGGCTACTCTGAGATCCAAACCGAGGAATGGGCGATGTGGCACAAGGATCAGGTCCAGATTACCACTGGGTCACACAGGCAGCAGTGAAGCCTGGAAAACATTGGAGGATGCTGACAATGTTCCAGGAATAAACAGGTCTCAGCCATGGTGAACTGGAGTCTAGGTAGACAAACATTTAAGAAGACCGAAAGATCTTTTTTATTTTCTTTTTTTGTGTGTGTGCTTTGGCTGAAGACAATATGCCGAAACACCGTCAAACATGCAGTGAAAAACAAGTTATTTGGGAAGAAAAACAAGGAGACTAATATACAAGTGGAAAATATGTACACATGTTTTGGCCTCCTTATATGTATGTCGTTGGTGTCACTGCTAAGGATTCAGGACTACAGGAAACAAAATAATAATTATCCCCTTGTTGACTTAAGGTCCAACGTGGAAGTACTGTATCTCTAAATGTTTTGTAGTGGGTAATATAAAGGTAAAATCATAATTAGTCAAATATACTGATGTGGCAGAAAGTATATTAATTATGTTAAAGGTTAAGTCTCTTTGTTAACTGAGATATGCATTGTATGTTGAACCAACATGTGAGAGCTCAAGGATACTTTCTGTGTCTTGGGTCACCGATATTGTTAGATGTCTGCATGCTGACTGAAGGACGTCGGAACCACCTTATTATCTGCACTCTGACCCAGAGCGTCTGGGTGGCGTCTTACTAACGAGGTTAAAAGTTATTCTATCTTACTGAAGACAGACACCCTGTCTATGAAGGAGGAGTCTTAGTTTTGTTCATTTCTATATAGTAAGATGTTAGGATGGGGGTGCAGGTCAGTTACTGCCATGCTGTATGTGCTGAACTCCTTGTTGATCAACAAGCCGAATTAAAGCTCTTGAACTAAGAAGGAATCCTTTCTCATCCTTGTTAAATAATATTTCCATAATAATACCCTGGACCCCAGACGGTTATGAACAAACAATCTACTACAGTCGTGGAAAGCTGTTTGTGAATTCTTTTTATGACTGTTTGTACTTCTGTTCACTAGTTGGGCGAGCAAACTCGATGCTCTGACAAGATTATCTACTTCGGACCCTGAGGGTTACCTGGGCCATCCAGTGAACGCCTACAAACTGATGAAGAGGCTGAACACAGAGTGGTCTGAACTGGAGACCCTGGTGCTTCAGAATCCCTCAGATGGTAAGGAATTGTGTCCAGTACTGGAGAGTCACTCTTCAAAGTCTATCTGCCTGCATGTGGCACAGTTAATAACTACACCAAGTCTTCTTCTGTAGTTTATTAGACATAATCATCTTTAATTTATTGGACTGCGTTTTAAAAGCTTCTCTAGCCAAATCCAGTTCTCAGCATTCTGACATAACTTCTTCCATTTCATATGGAAAACAGCATTTGCTTCCTTTGATGTTGCCTGGTAGAAAGAGAGTGTGGAGAAACGAACTCAAAAATCCAGAAGGGATGTAAGCAGAGCGATCCTAACCTTGGCTGCGGAGTGGAAATATCTGCTGTGCAGCTTTGCTCAATAGTTCCTTTCCCCAAAGAAAGCAGCTGTTCCTCATCTGAGCATACTTTGGCTATGTTCTCACTTTGGGTGTGTGTGCGTGTTAGGACACAGGCCCTTATCTGTGTAAGACTGTTAAACAGAACATGACCTAAAAATGAATCTGACGTGGCAATTAGAGCAAAAGGGCTGGACGTAAATCCTCGCAATGTCACTACCTGGTACAACATTTCATTTAGTTCGGTGTTTGATCTTCTTTTATATGTATCTGACATCCATCTTTTAGCCAAAACAAATGTATGTAATGCTATTAAAGCAAGTTAAGTAAAATTTATACAGAAAGAGAAATAAATGTTACCGCATCTAGTTAAAAGGAAAAGCTAAAGAGAGAACAGCATCTTAAGAAATGAGAATACATAATGAAAATTAATTTGGCTTAGTATTTAAATTCAAAAGTAAAACTAATGTAAAGATTTCTGCTCATTTTAATGATCATCGGTTACAGCTAACAAAAACCCCAAATTGAAATTCTCAGAAAACTTCAATGTTGCATAAAACCAATAAAAACCTAAGACAATGCATTCAGTATTTGGTCAGGGCTCCTTTTGCCTAAATTACCCGATCAGTGCAGCGTGACATGGAGGCTCACCTGAGGTGATAACGAAGTCCTGCTTCCCTTAATTGGAGCCTTCAGCTCGTCTGTCTCTCATTTGCTCTTGACAGTACTTAGTAGTGGACACTGGTTCTCTATGGGGTTTAGGTCAGGCCACTTTTCTGACCGAAACCCCTATGACTGGTCATTCAATCAGGTATTGGTACTTTAGCCAGTGTGAGCAGTTCTTCCCATGATGACGTAGGCCATAGTATAACATTCATGTATGAAAAGGTCTTGTGTCCTATTATGAGTTTGGTTTTTCACTAACTGTCCCATAATAGACCAGATTTGATAAGATACAACATTAACAAAAAATTTTTTTTTGAAACATTGTCCTGTGTGTAATGACTGTAAAGAGGTTCACTTTTCGGCTCATACTGCTGAAATAAATCTCAGTCATTCAGATCCATCTGTACAGTAATGAAACTCATTACAAAGCATACCTGCACCATACCTTGTAAACACTTTAACCTATTGCTAATAGCTTCACAAAAAAAGCTGAAGATAAATTAGTATGCTGTTGACTTCCTGTTTATTGTCACCTCACATATGTGTTCCATAAGAGCAGGTGGAATTGTCTTCTATATATTCACTGCTGTGCCATGTACTGTGTGTGTTAGAGAGATGTCTAAATATATCCCTTTGGTACAGTCTCCTTAGGATTCATGTGTAGCTCTGGTTCTGAAATCATTGCTCCACAGATAAAACTGCAGAGTAAAATAAAAAACAACTGGGAAAGTGATTGCAGCTGTGGTAGTCACATCATACTTCCATTTCATGTTGGCTGGATAAACCCAGAGCTGTAAGAGGCGAACAAGAACAACCTTTGCTTTTATGGACAAATTTTGAATGAACATTGTTTATTTCGATAATAATAATTTACTTGGGAAAATAATTATAATTTTTTACTTCTGTTTTAAACTGTAAAATTTCAGAAATGCGTTTGTGTCAAAAACAAGCAGGTTCTGTACAGTAGGTATTGAGAGGAATTAGATCATGTTTCCTTTATTAATGTTGTAAATTGTCGTTCCTGTTGTCACTTAAAGCAGACACACTGTTTTCACAGGCTTCATCAGCAACATTTCCGTACACAGACAGTACTTTCCTGATGCGGAAGATCAAACAGGTGCCGCCAAGGCTTTGATGCGTCTTCAGGACACATATCAACTAGATTCAGAAGCGTTCTCCAGAGGAAAATTGCCAGGTAACCAAAGAGTTGGAAATGGTTGTGTAAAAGTGTGTGTATAAACTAAACCCTTACAGGATGATTGTTTATTGCGGTTATTTTTGCTGTGCAAGTCTCCTCTGTCTCTTAAAGTTACTGTTGCTTTAAGGTTGAGTTGGAGTTACATAAAACAATATTCGTGTCATCTGAGACCTGTACACCGTACTCGATTTATATCGCTATCTGGGAGCTGACGGCCCATCTGTGACCGATCACAGATGGGGCTGATCACAGATGTGCTCCAAAGAGCCCGGTGTTGTGCCAGCTATAGTCCAAAAACGAGATGCTGCAGGATGTAGGCTACTTCCTGCTGAAGCAACGGCCTGCGGGTCAGGAAACAACTCGTTCAGAGGGTCTTTCCAACTCCTGATCTCTTCAATCTGAGAAATATTCCCTCATTTCAAAACTTTGGCTGAAAAGGCGCTTGTCAGTCTCGAGTTTGGCAGCAGAGCACGGATTCAGCCTCCAGAACAACATCAAGAGAAAAAGTTGCATGTATTCATCTGGTTGATGTGATGGCACGATGTGGATTATCTGTTCCACTTATTTGGGTTAAATATTATTTCAAATGAATAAAAATGAATACTATTTAATATGTAATTATCATCTAAAAATTGACAGGTAAAAATAGATTATGACAGGATTTTATTTTAACCTGTCGGTCAAAATGACACAACCTTGATCAGCTTGCAGCATTTTTTTCTTATTTTTCAACTTTCATTAATTATCCCTGTATCATTTCATTGCAAGGTTAACCAAAACACTTCCCACTGCAGCTAGAGACTAGGTGAAAGGCTTCCTCCCTGACATCTAATCTCTTATTATGCCATATTCCCTAGATAACTTTACTAATGTGTAATTAATCAATTAATTCACATAACCTTTAAATATTGCTGTAACACCACAATACTGTTTTGCCCTTTCTCCTTTACAGTTACCAGTATTTTCAATTTTGGCAAAATTTTCCACAATTTAACAATACTCAAAAACTATTTCTTTATAATAAATGAAATCATATCTAATTTGTGAAACACTGTTGTGATAAATATTGTGTAATGAAAATGGTTTAGGATGTTTTAACAGTTTTGATTAAATTCCCTCCCAGGTGTTCATTCCAACGCCGTCCTGACTGTGGATGATTGCTTCGATATGGGAAAGACGGCCTACAACGACGCAGACTATTACCATGCCGTTCTGTGGTTTCAGCAGGCTCTGAAGCAGCTGGACGACGGAGAGGAAGCTGTGGTCACCAAAGCAGAGATTTTGGACTATCTCAGCTACTCTGTTTACCAAATGGGTGACATACCTCGAGCCATTGAGCTTACTCGCCGGCTTGTGGCTGTTGGTAAGTTGTAACAACAATAAACCGATCTTCTTTTTCTTGGCTCTAAAAATCTGAAACAGAAGTGGAACAGGAACTAAAATTGACAGATAGTGCTCATTAAACCCATTGAACCACAATCAATCACTTTGATGTAAATAGGAGTAGTATTCCTTTCTGAATCAGTGCAGCAAAGACTGGGTGTTGTCTAGTCTTGGTGAAAGTTTGTGGTTTTAAACTGTTATTTCTGCTCCATAGGCTCTGTCTACAGCTGCAGGGCATTTACTTACTGCTGTGGTGTCCTTGGTTACTTGTCGAGTGAAAGGAATTGACCAGAGTAGATGCAGACATTCCGTTGGCCAGTAACTGAAGCAAAAATAGCTAAATGAACATTAAATTTCCCTGTACAGCTCACTCACAGAAAACGTATCACTTTTTCCTATCAGCTTTTGCTCTTTAAGTAGGATTAGCAGAGAGAGAGGTGTTGTATTTTATTATTATTAAACAGGCTAAATCAGGTGGCAAGGGTCCCATGTAGGAAAACAAAAGGATTTTAAGAACTCAGGTGTCTTATTAACGTTATTATTATTGCATAAACCATTAGCACATTAATTATTACATTAGTGGGAGTTATGCTTATTTTTTTAACCTGAATAATTGATTTTTACTTGCAACATTTTACTAGGAGAGCACACATATGTTTGAGTTACTTTCAGCTTATTATGAAACAAAGTCTAATGCACAAGGACATCTAATATGTTGTATGTCTAATATGTTGTGAAATGGCTGCTTCAGCACACAACACATCATTGTTCTTAAATTACAATGAAAGGGAGGCAGAAAAAAAACTCTAATATTTATAGGGCTGTGGATAATTTTTTTTCTCAACATTTTCAACTATTCATTGCAATGACAGCTGGAGATCTGGACCAGACCTTGCATGGACAAGCAGGTATAGATATTAGATGGATGGGTGTTTAGGGCCCCCTGCTGGCAGTTGGAACACTTACACAGGACAAAGTTCGGACAAAGTTACAAACACACCAGTTTTCTTTCTAACAAGGACTTTCTTAATGGTAAACTAGCAGTTAACAGTCAGACTATAATGTCAATTTGTCATCTCTTTAATCCATATTCCATCATTTAAATGCTGTGTTCTCGCTTTATTTCTTTCCTTGTGTCCTTGTTTTCTTTTTATCATTCCTTCCTTCTTGTTTCTATTTTTTCATCTTCCATATTTGAAGCCTGTTCACTGTAGTAATATCTGCCAGAAAATCATGCTAAACTTTAGTATTTTATGTTTTAAAATAAACCTAAATGATGGGGAAGTGGAAAGTTAAGTCTGGAATTTTTAGATGAATAATATGTTGAAGCCCTGAGAAGTAGATCCATGAATAATACCCTTCTTTCCTATAGCTTCTTGGGCTCCAAACATGAACCCTTTCTGAGAACTTGATCTGATCTTTATGCAGCCAAGTTACCTAGAAATGCACGTTTAAACCATACCAAGAATTGTAATGGAGGCCCCTTTTTGTCATATAGCCCTTGATGATAACGGCAATGATTGCAACAAAATATATGTTGCAATCTGTTGTTCGAAAGCCCTGTTTTAGCAATACCAGCATCAGACTGAAAAGCTTGGCCTCAACAGATAGACGTATAGGAAAAACAACCATGCACCCACACACTCACTCGTAACACAATTTAGAGACACTAATTACTATTTTAAAAAATGTAAGACCGTGGGAGGAAATCAGAGTACCAGGACAAATGCATGCAAGGGAAGAACATCAAATCTGTGCAGAAAGATTTAAAACTCTGGAACTTTGTGCAAGGCAACAGTGCTGACTAATGCTCCACTGTGCAAATGTTACTAATTTGCATGATACCTAAATTTTGTATTGCAGAGGCTACATTATATAATCATGCATTAGTTCAAGCAGTTATCTGTGGTTATACTTGGTGAGGGTCCTCTGACACTTGAGGTGGTCTGTCATGAAGCTGCTCATGTTTGAAGCACTTGTCCAAAGAACTGAACTGCTTTGGATGTTATCCAAACCATCTTCTTGATTTGCTTTGTCAGGTGAATTATTTAGCCTAAATGGACAAGTTTGTCACTGTAGGTATAATAGATATAACTGTAGGCACATTTCCACTATTGGAACATCAGGGTAATTTTACCAGACTTTAATCTGTCGAGATAAAGATGTTGCCCCGCTACTCTTAGCCGTCGTGTCTTCATACATATTTAGCCCTTCAGGGAATTATCTAAAACGCCCACAAATAATGATCATTTCGACAGAGAGTAGCATCACTTATCAGTGCCAAAAGGCGCCCAGAGCAGCAGAGAACTACAAGAGATTGACATGGAAGAGGCAGGGATGGTTGCTGTGTTTCTGTTTGCTATGGTGTTAAACAGTACTTCACTCAGAACCTTTTTAATTTTACAAAGCTGGTTGTTTGGCAACATCTGCTCATTTCCCTCTGAATTACAACCAATCAGCGTGACTTTACCACAGCTCCCACCCAGTGACTACTGGGCCACTTCCGAGTACATACCCTAAGACTGGTACTTGGTAGGCTTATGAAATGGCCCCAAATATGGCCCTGTCGGGCCGGCCCAGTGGAGTGGAGACACTCGCATCCCGTGAAGTTCTGGTAAAATTACCCAGAAGTACAGATAGTGGAAATGCATCTCATGGTGTGGCATTTATTGGTTCTTTTTCCACATACTAATGAACCTCAAACATACTTTACCAAAGTCCATAATACAGCATTATGAGCAGTTACAGTCCTACAGTGTGAAAATTACAGCGGTCTGTATCTCGAGACCATAACTCATGGATGTCTCAGCACATCTTAGGGTATGTAAGTGTACAATTAACGATAGGAAGAACATGTAACATACAAGTGGGTAAGTGTTGATGAGAGATTAACAAATTTAGGTTGCACTCAACTAACAACTTTATTAACCACTAGATGTCGTATTCGAAAACTTTAATTTAAGCCTTGAGTATTGAACCATTATCTGATTGAGCTATCAAAATTTACCAAATCCTTGATCAGCCATCTCTAGCTTTACATGGCCCCTCGTCTTGTTTTAGCTGAAAGTGGCCCCCTAAAATGAAATTATGCGAAGGGCCTCATAGGTAGGTACAACCCCTCATTGTCTATCCACAAATTTGGTCAGAGTTTTAAAAAAAAATGTAATCACATCCTCTGCTGATTGTGAACAGCCCACAGTCCCAGACTCATTTATGAAGAGGTAAAATTCTAATTAAAAAAGAAGAGTTGCGTTTGGTTAATATAAATATTGTTGAAAGTGCTAAGCAGCTCCTTCATTGGCAGGCTGCTGAATCCACAATGTGGAAAAGAGAGATTCAGAATGTCTTTCCTGTCTGACTGACTCACTGTCTGGCTCTTCAACAAAGTTCCTGTAGCTGACTGCTCACACACACAGACTAACAAACACACATCCAATACACCACGGTAGTCTAAGTGCAATATTTTTCATGAGAGCAACTTATGAGGCCACATGTGCAATCTTTGGGATATGTAATTATTTATTATTATTAGAAGAGAGTAAAATGTGCAACTTCATTATTTGTTTATTGTACCTTTTATAGTGTACTGTTTTTTTTCTGTTGCTTTTTTGTATTGTTGCTGCTCTCATCTTGTACCGTCTACTCCCTGCTGTAACAATGCAAATTTCTAACTTGTGGGAGTAATAAAAGATCATCTTATCATTGAACTCCCTGCTTATGTAACTATTGTACTATTTTGCAATTTAAGACCCAGAATTACTTTTAAGGATCTCCCAAATATTGGCGTTCCACCTTTTGCTCAGATATTTTTCAAAACAGAATCAATGTATTTCCCATAATTACCACACGAGGGCTGACTTGTCATTTCAAGCAACTCTCTTTAATCTGTAAACAGATACTAGAGATACAAAAATGGCAAAGCTTAAAGTATTGATTCATAATTTAAAAAGTTAATGAAGACAACTCAAATAAGAGTTTATTGTCATCCTGGTGGTAAGATTTAAATATATTTCTGCATGCTTAATACTTTTTAGTTCATCGATGTATGAACAGTTTTTATTTTACAAGCAGTTATCAGCACTTCTCTATTGACATGCACATCCATTTTATTAAATAGGAATCAAATGAAAGTCTGCATCTCTTTACATCTTTCATTTCTGATCAGTTGCACCAAAAAGCATCATGAAATGAACTCACTTATTAAAAATCAAGAAAATAACCCCTGCCCTCTTTTTTCAACTAAAGGATTTACATTTTATAAAGTCCGATTTTGACCTCACTTCATGTTGGAAAACAAACAGAAGATGGGAAACCTAAATTTATCAGATTTGCAAATTTTCTCATTACTTCTGAAGTTGCTAATAATAATAAAAACATTTTTTTGCACTGATAGACCCCACCCATGAGAGGGCAGGAGGAAACCTCCGTTACTTTGAGCGGCTGCTGTCCAAACAGCTCAATGAGATGAACCAAGCCATTCAGCCTGCCTCTGAGGAACCCATTCAGCTGGGGACATACACTCGACCTAAAGACCATCTGCCAGAGAGGGAGTCCTATGAGGCTTTGTGCAGAGGAGAGGGGCTCCAAATGGTGAGATTTTTAAGCCCACTGATATATTTCCAACTTAATGTGCAAACTTAATGGAGAGGGACCCTTTCTGACATCTGTTTCTTTATCAGAGTAACAAGTAAGCACAGCATCAAGGCAAGTAATTACAGACAACCTGAAGCAGGCGTCCAAAAATCACTGAAAGCATAGCATGTAATGTTACAAGCCTTTTGATCAAACAAAATAAGAGTGGAGCTCACCTATGTCTTCCCTGTATACCAGGGTAGACTCCTGGTGTACAGGGACCCTAATCGTTCAGAGCTACTGGCCTGCAACTTTTAGATGCATCCTGCTCCAACACAGCTAAATCATATGATTGAATTACCTCTTCGGGATACCTTTAAGTTTGGCAGAGGCCTGTTTATGAGCCATTCATTTGATTCAGGTGTGTTGTAGCAGCACCTATCCCAAAATTTGATTTCTTATATGAATATTATATTATAATTACCAGTGAATTGGTTGATTCAATTGTTTTCTAGAAAATAAAAAATCATTAACCCTTTCCTGTTTGATAAACATCAATTAAAAAAATGCTAAGTATTCTTTGTAAAACTTTGCAGTCCTGCTCAACTGATATCCGACTTCTACCGTTAAACAGTTTTTTTAATCGTACATATTAATTATGCATGAGTATTTGTACATGTGTCTGAAAAATATACACAAATCTTGACAAAAGATACATTTTACAGTTTTTTTTAATCCTGTGTTTAATGGTTTGTTGTACTTTTCCCAGACTGAAGCAAGGAGGAGCCGTTTGTTTTGTCGCTATCAAGATGGTAATGGGAACCCTCGTCTTCTCCTGAAGCCAATGAAGGAAGAGGATGAGTGGGATAGCCCCCACATTGTTCGCTACCTGGAAATGCTGTCAGATGAAGAAATTGAGAAAATTAAAGAGCTGGCTAAACCCAGGGTGAGATTAACAATATTTAAACTAACACTGCAGATTGTCTCTGACTTTTCTTTTATACAAGTCAGATATCGTTTGTTAGCGTTTCTTATAGTTGCTTGGAAAGTCGCTTGCAGATGTAAGTTCAGTGTATTTAAGTAGAACTTATTTATTAAAGGAGTAGCTCAAATCACTTTAGCCTCTTCTACTAAGCTGTACACAGGAATAAGTAAATAAAATAAATCCCTCAGTTTTGTTAATATTTTGGTATCTTGACATTACAAAGAATCACAATTTAAAGATTTTACTTCATACATGTACTGACCAACAAAAAGCTTTTGTCTAATGAATGATGACAAGTGTGTTCACATTCCTTGGATCAAAAGAAAGCATTTGAAGCATAAAACTGTGCAATTGTAATCAAATGGAAAATGTTGTAATTTCCTATCATTTTCCTAATTTTCTGTTATATACATTATAGCCATTACTCAAATGCATGAATTGTTAATGTAGAGCACAATCATCCTGTATTAAAAAAAGCATAGCAATACACTTCTGAATTAAGGAAAACTGAAGTTTCTTGGTGCTAAAGACAAAAAAAACTGCATTTATTGCTAAATCTGTGACATTAATTACCTACTCACATTTCTTTACATTTTCAAGTGACACTGGTAATTATATTATTTGGTTGCCTGCAAAAAATTTTCCTAAAAGTTGTTTTAAGACCTGGATGGTTTCAATGTTTTATAAAATGGCTTCAAAATCCACTTATAGAAACTGTAGATGATTTTTTAAATTGTTATGTGCTTTTTGTTTTTAAAGCTTGCCCGAGCTACTGTCCGTGATCCCAAAACAGGAGTTCTGACCACAGCCAACTACAGGGTATCAAAAAGGTCAGTAATGGAGATTTAAAAGTCCATGTGCTCCCCTATACTAATTTTAGTCACCAACATGGGTTTATGATGTTTGTTAGAAATTGTGCTCTTATTTAGTTACTACTTTTCTGTTTGGGGCTTCTTAGAGAAACTCCTTGGATTTCTAAAATTCACTTCGATTTTTCTTCTATGAAACACATTCTCTTTTGTACAAAGTAAACAGAGTTAAAGTTGGAGTCATAACAAAACACATCAAAATTTCAACCCAACCGTTACATCATAACTCAGTTTAACTCTCTCTTTAGTAATATCTAGGCTAATCAATCTGAGTTTACGCTGGTTTGTGACACTGGTTTGTAATGAGAAACAGAAAATTACTGAGAATTTACCTGAGTGATTAATGAAAGTTTATTACTATCTTAAACCGAACAGTATCAACAGATAATTGCACACCAAAACTGATTTTCAGAAAGGTATTGAAAGAGAGATTTTGATTTTTTTTTTTATCTGTTTATGTTAAGTGACATAATGTTAAGTCTGACCGATCTGAGGCAGCCCATGCAGAATATATAAAGGCTAAATTTGAATAACATCAGTTCAGGGTGTAAGACCTTTAAAATGGAAAAAAGGATATTATAGCACTAATCAAAAAGAACACACATATTGTTGCAAAAAAACATCAGTGAAATATGAGTTGAACATTAACCAGGCCTTAAACAAATAATTATAGACTTAATGAAGGATTGTGTGTAATTTAAGAACTAAATTAACTTTGAGGTTATATATGAGTCAAATAAACTCTTTAGATTCTAGGTAATTTTTAAGGTTTTTAGTTCATCCAAAACGTCGATCCTAGGCAGAATAAAATATACATCGGGTTATTTTCTGGAATCATATAGCCATGGAATGAGGGTTTTATGGGCTTACTTGGCTAACATGGTAATGCGAATACTTGTAGGTCACGTAAGTTTTCTCTGAAACTAGTGACTTATTCTGAATACCATCACAGCAAGTTCATACCATATGGCCTAGCACCTTCAGCTGGTTTGGCTTCATCCAGAGTAAAGGAGTGCATCCGTCCACCGGCTCAATTCTGGTCTTTTGGCTGTGCTCTGGTCAGGAAGCCCTGCATGAAAACTCAATGGTTTTAGAGTTGAAGACCCCAGATTAAGTCAAAGGGTTTTGAATTCTTCTGACTTTACCGAGAAGGGATTTCTGGAGTGTTAAGAAAATAAATGTTGCACAAAGTAAGAAAATGGAGATGGATGCATACCTGCACAGCGGGTCTGCTGGATCTGACAAACAGATTTCGTGCTGTGTCAACCACATCCAGGTATTTATTTTAGAAAATGGTCCCACAAGTTAAGATATTTCATTCATAGCTGTACCAGTCTAAAAAAAGGTGCTGCTTATTTATTTAAAAAAAATCTAAAACGAGTTTGAAAGCCAGCCAGATATCTCTTATCCACAGGCCCTCTAGGTTGTCACAGAACTAAACTTTCATCAACATGTATCTCCTCCGAGAGGGTATACAGTATATTTGGAAACGCAAAAAAGAAACGGAATCTTGTTCGTGTCGTTTCTCTCTAACTTCAGCATCTTGTAAAAATCCACCCCTGCTCATGAATTGCAGGCATCTTGCTGAGAGTTTGTTTTGTATTTTATAGCCTGTCCCCCAGTACCAAAGTCACAGATTCACTCAAAGATAAAAAACACATTAAAGAATACTATACTGTTCTGTAAGGGCTACATTACAACACAAATATAAAGTGCAGTTATTAAAAATAGTTTGCTCCAATTCATGAAATGTGCAACCGGGCAAGATCATTGAAAAATATTTACAAAATGTACGTGTATTTGTTTCATAAAAAAAAAACATTATTTAGAAAAAGTGAAAAATAAAAACTCTACAAACACCAGAAATGTTATTTGAAATGAAAAGACAAATTCCAGCAGGAATGTAAACACTCATTGAGTTTGTTTGCAGCAATGATGGTTATAGTCTTACTGCTGCTGGGAGGAATAATCTGTGGTGACTCTCTTTTGTGCACTTAGGAGATGGCAGTTTGTCACTGAGGTAAAAGCCAGACACAGAATAATTACCCAGATACTTTAGCTATTACCTATGTTTAAACCTGTTAAATGCTGTTTTAATAAGTCTAGAGTAATTTGATAATACATTTTGGACCAAAGTTCTATAAGTCTTTATCACAAATATTAATATCAGTACAAAATAAAGATTTCTCCAAATATGTATTTATCCATGTTGTTTGTTTACTAGGCTTAACAGTACAAAAAAGGAGACATTTTGATGAGCAGCTCCTTAAGTTTTTGTTGTGCATTTAATGTGTAGGTAAAATATATTCTGTGTTTCTTCCTTCAGTGCATGGTTGGAAGGAGAGGAGGACCCTGTAATTGAAAGAGTTAATCATAGAATAGAAGACATTACTGGCCTCACAGTACAAACTGCAGAGTTACTCCAGGTAATTGTCCTTTTATTTTTTCAGAATGATGCAAACTTACTTTAAGACACATTTTGATACTTCTTCAGTATCCATTAGTATGTGTGTGTGTGTCGGGGTGGGGGGGGGGTTGGGTGTACATGTATATATTTATTTATATATATAAATATATATGCATGTAAACAGCAGAGGCTACTTTGTCGAGCTATTAGCAGCCTAGGCATGAAGTGACAAGACCTCAGAATTGGGAATAACGACACCGGAACAAGCAGCAAAGAGTGTAACACAAACTGTACAGTACTTACAAAATGTACTATGCTGCAGCGACTATGTCTTCCATTTCTTCACTCATTGTGCATATCTTGTTTTTACCCGTCTGCTTCACTGCTGCCAGCATTTGTTTACTATCTGTGTGACTCTAGGCCATTCGGAAGAATGCTAACATTAAAGGACGCATGTCACCACCTAACGCAAACGCACCTCATTCAATAACATAAACTGGGACAAAGGTTCCCATTCTGGTTAAGCTATTAGCTCAATATTTGTCAAACCTATGTATCTAAACGTGCTGGCTGACTTTCTGTATTTGCTCCTCCTGGATTAGCATGTAGACAGTGATCTGTCGCTTGTATTGTGTCATTGACTTTGCTGTAAACCCTCACTCTAAGTACGCATCTAGCGACGGCAGAGGGGAAAATTCCAGCGGAATCTGACTCTCTGTGATCAGCCATCTGCAACAACTGACTGGGGGTTCGGTTGAGATTACTGTACTACAGTGACTTCCACAGTCACCAGATCTCAATCCAGTTTGGGATATAGTGGAGCATGTCAAGCATGTACAGCAGCTATCATCTTGATATAGAACAAAAATCTTTGGGAAATCTTTTCAGACACCTTGCTGAATCTATGCCAGGCAGTTCTGAAGTAAGAAGAGGTCCGACCAAGTACTTTTAATGTGTAACTAATGAAGTGAAAGGCAGATATAAACATGCCCTATTCCACAGAACCTGTTGGGACAGATTATTTAGTCTCAAGTTTAGGGGGTTTGTATGCACAAGGAAATAATGGTGGATTTCTTAATATATATATTATAAATGAAGAGATTTTTTTTCTATCTTTGGTGTCCTTTTCAATGCATGACTCAACTATACCATGTCAGTATTTATTGGTTAAAGTGGAATCATCAAGTAACAAGAGGCATCATCTTCACGTGGATTGCTCACTCTACAGGCTGTACACTAAACCTGCTGAGACTTTTACATTTTTAAATAATGACAAAGCAATTAGGTGACTTAATCAAAGCCAAAGGTGATTTCATACAACGTGATGGATAAAATTACTATTTTTGTAAGATTTTGAATATAAAAAAGGACTTGTATAATTTTATGAAATGGACAAAAAAAAAGTTAGTTTTTAAGAAAAATATGACTGTACCCCGTGTCTACCTCTAGGTGTGCATATTTGGAATTGTTAGGTTTAGAGTAACCTTCGTATTCAGTGGGGGCAAAGAATAAGAAATATTATGATTGACTGTTGTGAGGAATCACTTATTATTGGGTGTTAATAAACAGTGTTGTCATTGGCTCTTCAGGTTGCAAACTATGGAGTTGGAGGACAGTATGAGCCACATTTTGACTTCTCTAGGGTGAGTTTTATTTTTGGTGACATCTGGTGAAAATGGCAGAATTGCTCTTATAATGATTTACTTCAGATTCATCTTATGATCTCCACTGTTTTTCAGTTTAACAATATCTATATTATATTATATTATATTATATTATATTATATTATATTATATTATATTATATTATATTATATTATATTATATTATATTATATTATATTATATTATATTATATTATATTATATTATATTATATTATATACCAGTAGCTTTTACAGAGATCAAGTATATTTCCAGTAGTACAAAAGGGGCAAAGCTGTAAAATGTGTCTCAGCCAAAAATCTAGTAGAATCATCTTGGAAAGTATTCACACTCTTTAAATTTTTACTCATATTGTCATGTAACAATCATAAACTTCCACATATTTATTTGCGATGTTATGTGATCGACCATTACAGTGTAGTTCACACTTATGAAGTGCAAACAAAAGGATACTTGGATTTAAAACTTTTTGACAAATGAAAATCTAAAAAGGGAGTCATGCGGTTGTGTTCAACCCCCTTTATTCTCATTTTCTAAAATAAGATCCATTTCCACCAGTCATCTTTAGACCTCACCTAAGTAGTGAATAGAGTCCACATAGCATGGCACCCCTGCAGACATACAAAACATGGCCATCCACATAACCTGATAGGGCAGACATTATTAGGATAAGGTAAGAGGCCCATGGTAACCATGGAAGAGCTTCAGAGATACACAGCTGATGTCAAAGGATCTGTTGTTAGAGCCATTAGTTGTGCAATTCACAAATCTCTTTATAGAAGAGTTGCCTCAAGGCATGTCTGTGAAGGACGCAATATGTGATTAATTGTGTGCCTGTCAGCTGGGAACAAAATTTAACTGTAGATTTTAGCGAAATACTTTATATGGTGAAAAACTAAGACTTCATATTACCTCCACTGTGACACACAATGGTGGCAGCATCATGCTCTGGGGATGCTTTCTTCTGCAGGGACAGGGAAGCTGTTCAAAGTTTAAAGGAAGAACGTTGGAGCTAAATCCAGGAAAATCCTGGAAGCAAACTTGCTAGAGGCTGCAAAAGTCTTGAGTGTGTGATGGACCTTCAGCTCCCAACAGGACACAACCCTAAACATGTACCCAGAGCTGTGATGGTATTGTATAGATCAAAGGATATTCAAGTGTAGGAATGGTTCAGTCAAAGTCCAGACCTGAATCAAATTAAGATTCTGTCAAGATTTGAAAATTGCTGTTCCCAGACACTTTCCATTCAATCTGACTGAGTTTAAGCTATTTTCCAAATAAGAATTGGTAAAATGTTTGTTGCATATGCTCACCAACCTTTTCTGATTTTTTTATTTTTTGTTAAAAAAACAATTGAAAGTTATGTCCCTTTTTCATGTCACAATGATGCCCTACTTTGTTTTGGTCAATCACATGAAATGGCAATAAGATTCAAGGGAAGGTTTTGGTTGTAATGTAAGAAAATTTGGGTCATAGGTATCAAACACTTTTGCAAAGTGCTGTAAATTGTCGATGGTTAATAGTTTATGGATATCATTTAAAGGCATACTAAGCAGTAACTTCTAGTAAATTGGAGGACTCCAGGACTTCTATTTCCCATTAGACTTCTAAGAGATTTAATTGATTTTTAATTAGACACGAATCAATATTCTATTTTAATGGGTTAATTTTGGTTACCCTTAAGGGTTAAACTTAGTTTTTAAAGAAATTCAACAAATGTACTGAAAACACTGATGCCATGAAAAAAAAGCATAGGCAGATATGTAGAGAAAGGCTTAAAATCCATGGGCATGGATCAGGAACCATACTTTTTCATTGTAACATGTTTTTCCGTTTTTATAGAACGTAATCAGCATAGTATGCCTTTATGAGAAAACCGTATGATGAGGACAATTTATCTGGTAGAAATCAATACATTTATTATAAGTGCATTGTGTGCTTAAAAGCAAATAAGATGAAGCTATTTTTGCTATTTGAAAACAAGTTTTTAACTTGAACTTGAGTGCAGTGTGTGCCCTAAGCAGCAGGCTCCGAATGTGAGTCTTTTGGATAATGAGTTAAACGTATAAACATCTGTTGCAGCGCGCCTTTGACAGCAATCTCAAGGTCGATGGAAATAGACTTGCTACCTTCCTAAATTATGTAAGTAATGACGTGTCATGTTTTTATCTTGAATTTTCTCTCTTAAATTTTATCTTCATAGAAAGAGGAGCCTGATGCTTTCAAAAGGTTAGGCACTGGAAATCGTTTGGCGACATTTTTAAACTACGTAAGTACGAGCATTCAGTCGCCGCTGATTTATGTGGAAGCCACTTGACATCTTCCCTCAAATTACAGTGTTAAACCAAGAGTGACATCCATCTTTATTACATTTGAAATTCAACAGTAGTGTAATTGAAGGAGCAAGGACCACAGTGTTTTGCCAATAAACTAGTGATAGTTTTCAAATGGCTCCAGATTAAACAGAACAATCCCAGGCAGTGTAGAAAAAAGAACTCCTTTACAATCTCCACACGGTTCTCTGGTTCATAGCGTCTGATCACAACTTTATCTTCTTTGATTTTTCTTTCCTTCACTTGCAGGACTTGTTTCAGTCTTTTTTCTTCCTGTACAAGACATATCTGTTGTGACCAGTGGTGGTTCTAGAGCCAATCTACCGGTGGTCCCAGTGTTTTTAATGGGGGAAACAGATCAAAACTAGAAATCTAATCATTCGTTCTTGGTCCCCCTGCGGACATTTCCTGAAATTGTCATCAAAATCCGACTACAACTTTTTGAGTTATGTTGCTTACAGACAAACAAACAAACCCTGGCAAAAACACAACCTCCTTGGCAGAGGTAATAATGAAACAAATTAAATAGGGCAATATTTCATTGTTTAAAATATGAAGTTAGCAACAGAGCCACTTGTGGCAGGTTGCAAACCCCTAATCTATCAAATGAAAACTGCTGAAGCTGAAAGTTTTATGAGCAGGCTCCATACTCCCCTTTTTTGCCTAGCTTTTAACTGATTATTATTTATTATAGTCTGTTTATTTGCTCTGCAGGTTTTACTTAATGCTTTTTATCAGTGTTTTATTTAATCTTATATTTATCCACTGTTCCTTTTTATATCTTAACCTGTCATTTTAACCTTCCTTCCAGTTTTTCCACTGTGGGAGCCCTCTGCCTCGGGAGCGGTGGTCGGCTGTGGCGGCCTGGCCCCTCTCCAGGTGGAGCTTGGGTGGAGGTGGGGGTATCGGCCTTGCCTCCTCTGGGCACCCTGTGTCAGTGCCTTGGCTGCTGCTGTTGATGTGCTGCTGCCGGTGCAGATGGCTCCTTTGATGGTGTTTTCTAACCTGGCTCATCTGTACTCAGCCCAATGTTCTTTTTATTGCTGTTTTTAAGTGTATGCGTGCATGAAGGTTGGGTCTGGGGGAGGGGGGTATAACTGCGATCATGCTTTTAATTATGTGGGGGAGAGATGGGAATGTGGTCTTTGTGGGTTCATTTTAATTCAGTAAAGCACTTTGAGCTGCAATTGTATGAAAAGCGCTTTATAAATAAAGTTTGTTTGATTGAGAGTGCAACACCTTCAATTTTAATTCACTGTTGAAGTAAGTCTGTGACAGTAAAAAGGATGCATTATCTCTACAATACAGGAGCAGGGACCAGTTCACCAGGGGCACTGGCCCCTGTCTAGAACCGTCCATATTTGCTTTTTTGTTCCCATACTCATTCCCTCTTCATTATTCTAGCCGTTTTATTTTACACAAATCAAATTGAATAAAGTAAACAACTGCATTTCACATGCCCTGTTTTATATTTGCAAGGTTTTTTCCCCCTCTGTTTCCCATATCGTTTTTTACTATTTTTGCTCTTTGTGTCAAAAACTCCCAAAACAATCTGTTATTCTCATAGGTTTGGGGTGAGGCTCACGGCAACTTCAGTGTTCTTGGTTGTTTTACTGTTTTTCTTTGGCAAGTACAGTTGCAGGCAGAACTAACTTTTAGGCGTTTTGACGATTCAGACTCAGTTTATAGTTACACAAGCTGCTCTCCTATCATGTCTACGCAGCCAAAAGCAGATTGCGACACGGAGTGAACTTTTGAGGCTAGAGGACAGATGGAGAAAAATATTGCTGGTGTCAAAAGAAGGTTAGGAATGTTCAAGACCCATAAAAGACAAGAATGAGAGGGGATCTCCCATAGGACACCAAAATTGATGGCAAGAACATTTGACATACAATACATTGCCGTTGTGTTTACGGAATATAATGTAAGAGAAGAAGATGGACTAGTTTGGGTTTTATGCCTCAAAAATCTTTCAGTGGACAGCAGGAAACTTCACGAAGGAAGAAGAAAACTTAAACATTACATCCCTTCCTTTCAAAGAGATACTTGTTTCTTTGGAAAAAAACCCACAAAAAGTCCACAAAACGCATGTAGACTGCTTGGGCGAATTCAATGTAGAATGTAGAACTTTTCCAGCCTTACAGTGAGCAGTAAATCATGCTTAGTCCAACAAAGGCGCGTCACACCATAGCAGAAGAGCTCATCAATCCCTTTGAGAATCTCAAGTGACTTTGTTGAACCAATTGATTTGGATGACACTACACTGAATCACTCAAGAAGCAAATATATTCCTTGACAGCACTTTTCACAAAGTGATTCCAGACAGTTGTGCTCAGTATGACTGGGTGAGACCTCGCTGCACAGCTGTAACTTTTAATTTGAACTGTGCTGAGGAAGAGCAATTAATCATCAATATGACTTCTCCGAGGCTCATGCTTTCATTACATACTCTAAGCGAATTCTGCTTTAGTGTTAGTGTCCCTTTTGCTACGTCCTACTTCCCTGAACATGGCTTTTCTGTTGTTGTGTCTGTGAAAACAAAGTACAGATGGATCTAAGCTGCATATTTAGCATGCATTGAAAGTGACGGCACTAAGTGTGCAGCCCTATTGTGAACAGATGTCAAATGCAAAAAAGGCTCTCTGCAGCCATTACAACCAAAGTCATAGTAAACAGCAGCGCAAACGGAGCCAATCAATGACTGGTGTAGAACTCAGGGGTTCCTCCACATGTAAAGCGGTTTGAAGGAAAACAAATGTTGTTGTTACTTAAAAATGTCCCCAAAAATGGTGAATTAAATTAATTTTAAATAATATACCAATTGTGGCAAAAAACAAACAACCCAGTGTTTGGCGCTGTTATATTTAATTTCCAGACCTGATGTATTTCATTCGTCTTCTATAAAGGATATCCCTACAGCAGGATTAGAGCATAACGCTTTTGGTCTGAATGGGCCATACCTTTCTGTTGCACCATATTGGCGACAACCATAAACTTATGTACCAATCTTTATCTTTAGGACAAGTGACTTAAATGTTTTAAAATACGGCCTAGCAGATTTCAAAATAAATTTTGAGAAAGAGTTTATTCTCATTGTGTTATACACTGTACCATGGGATTTGAAGTCTTCTGTGTTGCTTTCTAAAGCTGCTATTTCAGAAAAGGATATGTGATCAGATTTCTTTGTAAAGATAAAGACTTCCTTTAAAATGTTTTATGAATGAGTTAAATCTCCTGAACTCTTGGAAGAGAGAAAAATATTTACAAATTAAGAGTTCATATGAGTCGTTATCTTTTCTGTCCTCCTTAAACACAAATGTCAACTTCCTTCAAGGTTGAAGTGATTAGACTTTTTTATTGTTGCACAAAAACAGACTATGTCAGATATTACAAATGTTGTAACCCAGCAACAACAACAAAAAGAGGTTTAAACCTTTTTTCATAGATTTCTTTAAAAATTTAGTAAATCTTTAGGTGACTGCCTATTAAATTCTTTCGGTGTCTGTTACTAAAGCTATTTTAGTGTAAGAAGACATACAAGTTAAATGTAACATAAATGGCTGGGATTGTATTGTTAGTGTGGTGCTAAAGTTATACAAAAACTTTCTCATTTGGGTTTTTTCACAGATGAGTGATGTTGAGGCGGGAGGTGCTACAGTCTTCCCTGACTTTGGCGCTGCAATCTGGCCAAGAAAGGTGATACAACTGGAAAGCACTGTTTGCTCTTTGTTGTTTTTATTTTACTAGGTGTGAAGGTTGTTTCATTTTTCAAAAGTTAACAAAAACTTTCTGTGGGAGCCTGATGATTCAGTATGTTTCATTAATATACTGTCCTCTGGGTCAGCTTTTATGCATCTCTAATATAAACAATACTTTTTACTGTAATTCTGCCGTCATTTGTCTACAGGGAACATCAGTGTTCTGGTATAATCTCTTCAGAAGTGGAGAAGGAGACTACAGAACCAGACATGCAGCCTGCCCAGTTCTTGTAGGAAGTAAATGGGGTAAGTAGTGATTTCTAAGGAAATGATAAATGACTAAATTGTAGCTATAAATAATTAATATTAGGAGTGGGACTCGAATAAAAAAAATCTTATTAATCTTTGTAATTAATAAATCTCAATTAATCGCATTTTAAAAGCACAAAAAATATTGCCCATAAATTTGAATGGATTTTGGTGGACGACAATAAGCGTCACAGACATGAGTACTGTAAAATTAAGTTCTTTTAATGTCTAAAAAATGCATTTCAATTCAGAACAGTAGTAAAAGAAAAAAATATCCTTGGCCAAAATTGAACAAACCTAAAACTGAAGTGTCATTTTAAGTAAATTTTCAGAACTTTGTCTTTTAAAATAATAGCAAAAAAGATTCTTTATTTAGGGTGACCATATTTAGATTTTCAAAAAAGAGGACACTTGGTTAAAAAGAATAGTTAATTAACAAACTCCAAATGGCTTCTACAAGTACAAAATTGATGATAGAATGATATAAATATTTGCTTTCCTGAATTAGAAAATTTACCAGTCACAATAATTTACTTTTTAACAAGAAAAAGATCAAACAAAAAAATGTAATATTCTGAGAAAACAAGTATTTTCTTTTCAGTATAATAAAAGTAAAAAGCAGCAGTCTCAAAAAGACAATTGAAAAATGTATACTCTGTGTTTAGTTTTCATCTTCATCCTCCTCAGTCAGTTTATAGAGGAACTTTCACGTTGCACAGCATTACTAGTTTCTGTGTCCATGTGACCTTTGGGATCTTTGCCACTTGTCACACACAAAAACACATGTGCCAGCTATATGCACAGTGCACTCTCCCTTTATAGCCTAAATCTGAAGTGTGCATCATTGTAATCTGTGTACCAGGTAAACATGCACAGATAAACGTTCCGCATTGATTGGAATGCAAACTGCGATCAAATGCGTTAATTATTTTTAACGCGTTAAGTCTTCTGTAATTAATTAATCACAATTAACACATTACATTTCCACCCCTAAATTATATACATTAATATTGTCAGAGTATTTTCTGTGGTTTAGCAGTAGACCACTGGTTACTGCTGAAAAATAGAAAATTGGCTCATTTATGTTTGGTGCATCTCTAGTTTTCCCCCTAATTGCTGAAACACACCATATACAGATCTGAGTCTGGCCTTTCATGTAATAGCTGTTAGCTGGTTTCCTGAGAACCGATTGAAATGTCACTGACATACTTTACCTCTACTTCACTCTCGATTAGGACAGTTCAAAGGTCTCTACAACACATTCAAACATGACTGGCAAATTGCGAAAAGATTGGCAAATCTGAAAAAAAGGTTTTTTTCAACATTTTTACTTAGCACAGTGCTGAATGATGCACACAAAATATTAGATTTGTGTTTTTCACTTCTCACTGTAAGGAAAACACACTGCGGCTCCGAAATCCGAGGTAAGTTTATGTCTTTAGTCACCCAGCAACACATAGATCAAAGTGCAGCTTGTCCAACTCCCACGCACCCTACACAAGGACCCTGACCTGTTGCCACCAGAATAATGAAATTTCATTATAGAAGTTTTGTGCTTGCTCAAAATAGTTGGAAATTGTCGTCCTCTATCATGCATTATGGGGACCCCACTGAGCCTGAGAAGATTAGGCACGGTGCTGCCAAGACCATCCATATTAAAGCTCATAATTTCATAGTTTGGTTTTATTGCAGTGTGAAATACAAAAAAACCCACAACAGAATGACACTAAAAAAAATAACCTGCACACTTGACTCCACTCCTACCCCTCAGGTCACGTATTTTTAGACATGAAAGCATACACACAAATTTCTCTAATCCTACCCCTTGAAGAGTATTTACATTATTCATCTGACAGTTCACAGTTGCACACACAGAAAGCTGTTTCAGTCCAACACGTTTTACCTTCGGATTAGTACATTTTTCTCTGATCTACAATTTAGCCATAAGTAATTAGTATTGATATGGGTTAGAGGCACTTGTCATTACAAGTCCTGTGTTGAAGTGGGTATTTAACCACAAATTTCTGAGAAAAGTTAACAGTAAATCTGTTGAATCACTCGATGAATTTGAATTGCAAAAGAAAAAAGTTCAAAAATATGTATGCCACGTTTATTTTAAAAGAGTGAGAACATCAACAAAAAACTAAAATTAAGCTCTTAAAATAAATTAGCATTTGAATGAAATAAACACTTGATCCTGAATTATGGAAATAATTAAACTTTTCCATGATATTCACATTTTTGGAAAGGGTCTGTACACTGCCGCGCCAAAGAAGAAGATAGACACCTAGATTTAACCAAACAAATGGGTAGGCGCCTCCTCTTGGATAATTACTGCGCAGACAACTATCTTTCAGCTCACAACAAGTTACTTAAACCTATGTTTAATAGTGGAAGTAAGGGCATATCGACACACACAATGTGAAGGGAATGAACAGCTGTGTGGCCAAAAGAAAACCACTAAACATTGAGGTTACCTGGAGAAAAAGGCTTCAATTTGCCTGTAGTGGCAGTGCTATTATTTAGGGTTGCTGCAGTTGGTCAGGTCTAGGTTCAGCAACATACTGTGTCTGAAGAATGAGGTCAGCTCACTACCTGAATAACTAAATGACCAATCCTGAAGGTTTCAAGGGATTCACTTGAATATTTGATGACTCTTTGCCAAGCACATGGAGAGGACATCAATGCCATGACTGAGTATGTTACTGACTATATAAACATATGTGTGGACAACATCATCCCCACCAGAACAGTGATATGCTTCCCTAATAACAAACCCTGGATCACCAGTGACCTGAAGGAACTGCTAAACAAGAAAGAAAGAGCCTTCAGGGATGGAGACAGGGAATTACTGAGGAGTATACAGAACCAACTTAAGTCAAGATCAGAGAGTGCAAGGATACATATTGGAAGAAGCTCGTGAGAAAACTACAGAGGAACAATATCATATGTGTGGTCAGAAATGAAAACAATCACAGGCTTTAAGCATAAGAAGGATGGGATAGATGGAAGTCTGGACAGAGCCAATGAACTGAACATATTCTTTAACAGGTTCAGTTCAGGAACTAGCTCAGCATCCCCCTCTCATGTTCCCAGCCAAACAGACATCACATTCTCCTCTGACCAACAGCTTTCCTTTCAGACCTTAGATGTTTTATCCTTCACCTCAATCATGGACTTTTCTGTTTCCACAAGTTTATCTTCAACCAAGTCAGGAGATGCTGCTATGCCCTTTGCCTCCCCCTCCCACTTGTCTGTCTCTAGAAGTCAGGTGAAGAGGCAACTGGAGAAACTGATCCTGAACAAGGTTGAAGGCCCAGATGGTGTCAACCCCAGAGTCCTGAAGACTTATGCAGAGCAGTTCTGTGAGATTCTGCAGCACCTCCTCAACCTTAGCCTAACTCAGGAGAAGGTCCCAGTGGTGTGGAAGCCATCATGCCTTGTTCCAGTACCAAAGAGAACTCACCCATCAGTCATCAATGACTATAGACCCGTTGCCCTGACATCCTACATCATGAAAGTCCTGGAGAGACTCCTGTTGGTCCACCTGAGTAACCAAACAAGGTCGTATCAGGACCTGCTGTAGTTTGCTTATCGCTGTGGAGTTATAGTTGAAGATGCCATCATCCACCTGCTTCAACCAACCCACTGTCATCTGGACGAAGCAGGCAGCACTGTGAGAATCATGTTCTCTGATTTCTCCAGTGCATTCAACACAATTCAGCATGATTTGCCTTGTCAGAAACTCAACAATTGCCTGGATCAATGACAACCTGACAAAGAGCCCACAGTTTGTGAGACTGAAAGATTGCGTGTCAAACCAGGTGGTCAGCACAGGAGCACCACAGGGGATCGTACCTTGAGCCATTTTTTGTTGCCAGGGCTGTATGTATTGAGTAATTATTATCCTGAAACACCTTGCCCACATCCAATGAGGAGGTTCTTCTCCATTCCACATGGCCCTGTTCATTGTTCATTCAATGCAGTGAAGTGCTCCTGAACACTAGAGGAGAAACAGCCCCAAACCATAATGCTTCCACCTATATGTTTGATGGCAGGGATGGTACTCTTTGGTTCAAATTCTGCATTTGTCGGCCTCAAACTATGGTGAGTCGAGCTGATGTTAAAGAACTGAATTATGGTCTCATCGGAGGATATCACATTTTCCAAGGCCTTCTTCTTTATCATTAAGGTGTTCATTTGTATTTTAGGAGAATTCTCTAGATGTGCTTTCATAATCACGGGGACCTTATAGGCTCTTGGCTCACTCCACTATGGCAAAGTGTGTAACCAATGATTTTCTTGGTGACTGTGGCTGAATTCAAATGATCTTGTCTTAATATCTTGCGAACAGTGGTCTGTTTCTCATTTCCCTTACACCCTTTGACAAGAGAATGATTCTCTGACAGGTGTGTTTTAGACACAAGATTAGTTTAGTACTTTCCTAAAGGAACAGGTCTAATTGTGTGTCTCATGTGGGTCTAACCTTGCTGGTTGGTAGAGAATCAAATATGTAATTCAATTGATGAAATGCATATGTATATTTTGTCTCTCTGTGTTAAAATAAACTGACCATAATTAACCACTATTAACTTTTTTGTAACAGAAGCAAACCTACAAATTCAGCAGGGCATTCTTAATTTTTTCTTAACAAAATTTCAAACCTGTCAGCGAATTATTGCTTTTTAAATAAAAAAATAGGCTCCTAATCACAGAAGCAGTGACATTTTTCAATAGATATGCTCTTTTAACATTTCCTTTTTTGTGTGTACAGTGTCAAACAAGTGGATACATGAGCGCGGACAAGAGTTCAGGAGACCATGCGGCCTCACAGAAGTGGACTGAAGCTAACTCCATGTCTATGCTTACCCTCATTAGTGCCTGTTTTAGGTTAAATGATGCAACGCAGACACATTGTGTAAAACTTTTGAATATGCCTGTATGACTAAAACGTGGTCTGCAGAGGATCTGACATCTATCTGAAAGTTCAGTGTCTGAGAATCTTTTTTTAGCATTCATTCCATATGTTCATTTGATCAGACGTATAAAAGAAAACAATTAGGAATGTAAATTTAGTATAATAAAAAATGTGATTGATGCTAAATAGTTTTTTATAAAGTTTTTATTTTCATAAATTCACATTACCTAAATATGTTTGTATGCCACCATAGCTTGTTTTAAAGTGCTAAAAGTACATATTAAGCTCAGGTGAACATCTACACTACTTATGCAACTTCAGTTGCATTAATTGAGCTACAGAGGACCAAATGTCTAATTACTGTGATCTGTTTGCACAGTAGATGTGCTAAATATATTTTTTACTTGCAATACCCATGCTGACTGTTGTATTTATGATGCACAATAGAGTAACAGCTTGTTATCTGGTGTTTATGAACTTTAACACTAACAACATTAATTTGTTATTTTCATGGTAGTTTGAATCAGAATTAAAATATTTCTTCTGCAGAACTTGCATACATACATACTTTTAGAGCTCTGATGGAAGCATATGTTTTAAAACTCACATTTATGGAATAATTTGTGTGTATCATTTAAAACAATTTAAAATAACAAAACATTTAAGTTTGTGGTTGATATCTCTAAGTGACACAAACTACTTTTAACTTGCCGTCTGCCAAATGCACCAGTTATCAAAATAAATAATTGCTTGTTTGCTATTTCATAAACTTCCTTATTCCATGATCTGTCAGCCTTAGCATCCCATCACAGGGCAGAAATAATTATCACCTACTTAAAATGCTCTGGTGGTAAAAAATGACAAATACAAGTGAATAAAATAAACCCCATTTGTGTTTATTACAATTGGCACTGCTCTGAATACATATTTCAACAGCCTTGTAAAGACAAAGAGTTCATGTTAATAGAATCTTTAAAAAACTAAACAAAAACATGAGTTTGGTCCCAGGTTTGAATGAATTGACACAAGTGGGTCATGGCCACACAAATTCCATAAACAAACTCTTAAAAGAACTCACACTGAACAAGAAAAACCCTTTTAAAATGTATTAAACCACTCACCCAGTTACAAACAGATAAACTATAGACAGATTCTAAGTAGTAAGAAACTGTACAGGACACTTCAAAATAATGCTTAAAAGTAATGATGAGGCATGTGTTAAAATGTTCCTTGCTCAGCTTTTTGCAGGCCTCATGGGGTTTACCAGGAATTACTCATGAGTGAATGACAGAAACATCTGCTACGTTATTCTAACGTTTGTCATTTTTGATTCCCATATGAACATAATTTTCTTCACACCCTTTTTAGCATGAACGTGTCGGGGCCCATGTAAATCTGGAATGCAGTGCGTGACTGAGCCTTAATGACTAGTTTTGGCGAGGAGAGGTGAGAGAAGTAACTGAGCTTCTACAGTACCACAGTGTTTTTCTCCAAGGCAAGAAGCAACAAAGGTGGCTCCAGAGTGGGGCGGATGAAAGTGGGATTTTATTTGCACGGTGTTTGAAGGAGACAGATCAAAGAGTGGGCACATTAAGGCATTAGTGCATGCATGCAAACATGTTTGAAAATCAAAAGGATTGGCTGCTGTGGAATGCTTCTGACATGATAATTGTGATTTTGAATGAGTGATTGCAGGCAAAATATCATCTACTGTACAGTACCTTGCAAAAGTATTCATGCCTGTTGAGGTTTTTCACATTTTGTCACACTACAACCACAATCCATCACAGAGTACTGCATAATTGTAAGGTAGAAGGAAAGCAATTAATGGTTTTCAAATTACTTTCACATAAAATTCTGAAAACAATGGTGTGCTTTTGTATTGTATTTACTCATCATTACTATGATACACCTAAATAGACTGCAGCGCATCTTGCAAATCTGATTAATACAGGTAGTGTTTAACAAAAGCTAACCTAACAAAAGCTGTTTTTAATGCAAAGTATTTAGTGTTTAAAGCTGCTATGAGTAATCCCGATTAAAACAGTATATCTGTAAGTCCTATTTGACTTGATATTCAAATACAAAGTTTAAAGTGCTCTCACAACACCTAATGTCCCTTATAATTTGCTTTATGTGGTTACATTTTTCTTTATTTCCTGTTGAACAGCAAAACCCCTAGCTTGAATGATAATGACATGAGTATGCAAAAAAAACAATTAAAAAAAACCTATGGAAATATATAAATACACTTTGTCAGGAAAACAAACATACATATAACATTTCCTTGACATGTAAGATTTAGTGGTGGCTGACCTGCTATGGTTTAAAGGATTTTTTTCCAATTCAATAACCTGAAACCTGGATCACCCCATGCTAATAGACACTAAACCTCTCCACTGTGCAGTTCGATGTTGTCAACTGAGAGAGTTATGCCATCTGGGTCAGAGGCTTGAGCTCCGTGTATGGAGCATTGGTGTCACCTTCCGGTGCAGAGGGGGTATTCCTTTGCTCCAAGGTGGCGATGGGTTTGCAGAGTGATAAGAAACGCTGAGAAAAGAAACATAAAAAGTAATGGAAGCTTTGTTTTCTCTCTCTTTATCGCCTTTTACAGAGAATGTATCGACAAGTCAAGTATAGTTTATTTAATGTGTGTGTCTTGTTGAACTTTACCTGAAGAAAAAATAATTTATTCTAATCTTGTGTTGATTTTACAAAAAATACTGCTTGTTCTGTAACTTCTTTTTATCTGTTAGGCTTGTTCTGTGATCATTCTTACCTGTCGGAGTGTGCCTTGGCCTCGGATTAATTTAAAAATCACAAACAGCGGGATGAGTGAAAGAGAGATTGTGGCAAAAAACCATCCCAAGACATTCGCCCACAGTGGATAGACGTAGGAGTTACTGAACTTCAGTGGAGTATATTTAATAATCGAGAAGATGAAGGTTCCCTGTGAGGAGACGAGATAGAGGAGATTAAAAAAACAAACATACAATACTACAAACTGGAGTCTACAATTATTAAAACTCTAAAGTTAAGATGTGTGAAAAGCTTAAAATAAATTATTTGATCCCACAGGTTTTGGGGCTAAAATGACCAAGGGTGAAGGTTGATTTTTCTTTCTTTTTTTTTTTTGTCTGGTGAACCATTTTTGTGTTGATTTGTTCCTTTATATATATTTAGATATGGATCATTTGAGTGGCATGCTCTCTTTTCTTTCAAATTTTGAAGAGAGCCTGAAACAAATGGCCCCATTTTAACACCGTATTTTTATCCCAAAGAAACATTTTAATTCCCCAGGAAGGTCATGGATTATGAATTAAGAAGTTAATAGATACTCAGACCAACTAAAAGAAATAAATATGCGTTGGAAACATTTATTCTACAGGAACTATTAAGGTGGGTGGGGGGAGGGGGTTAAATGTGGCATTGGAAAGTTTGTAATACAAGAACAATTTGAAATAATGATTATAAATGAGTTACACTATCCTTGTGTAGTAAAATATTTTGTATATTTTACTAATATTTACCAGGTCTGTAAATATTTGTTGGCGGTGCTGTAACTATAAAACAAGAATACATACCAAAGAACTCCTTAAATTGTCACAGATTTTTCTTTACATTACTACTTTACGTGGAAGAAATAAAGAACTTAATACCTCAGATATGTGGGAGGGCACAAAAATATGATATGACATTTTCAGATGCATGTTTGGAAGTTGATTTTTATAAAGTGGAAGAAATAGTTGACCACTGTTGCTTGGCCACTACAAGGTTGACTAACGGCCCCTCAAAACAAGTTCAAATGCCTTTTAGGGTTGGCATCTTTATTGGTTATGAATATACACATTGAAAAATCTAATGGAAATCAATTCTGAAAAGATATACTTATAATTTGTTTTACTTACGAAGCAAACAAGAGGTGTGATGTACCGCCAGCAGTACATCATGAAGGGAACTGGACGATAGCCAATCATCTCTGTGATGTTGTCATAAAAATGGTCTGCGCCTGTGGATTAATGGAATGTGAGACTCAACGTAGTGTTTGGGATCAGTTCGGCTAATTTAAAAAAAATTGTTTTCTTGGCGTGAATAAGGCAAACACATTCCAAAATGAAGAACATATTGTTTTTCTCACAGTAGTGAAAATTAATCCAGGTATCGATGACTCACCATAAACCCACCCAATGCTAACAGACTGGCAGAAAGAGAGGATCAGCAAGGTGGAGCCACTGCAGACATGGTGATCCAACAGCTGGAGAAGGTAAATCCCACCCTTCAAATGAGGAAAGAGGAGTAAACATTAGCTAGGCTTTTGGTTAATTTCAATTCAATTCAGTTTATTTATATAGCGCCAATTCACAACAGATTTCATCTCAAGGCACTTAACAAGAAGTCATTTCAATACATTTATACAAACATTCCAATCAGTTAAAAAGTTTCCTATTTAAGGAATAGGTTAACAATACAAAACGCTTAAAAATTATAATAAATATAGATGTTACTTTTTTTGTTTGCTTGTGTGATAGATACCAAGTTAAATGTTTTTAGGAGAAATTTAAAGTCATGCTACCAACAAGCTTTTTTAATTGATCTTAATTTTTCTGACAGGACCGGGATAAATTTAAGCATAAAAAACCGTTAGAATATTTTAATAAATCAGTATTTTTGGACATAATACCACCAGAGAAATAAATGTCTCTCAAATTTGTAAAGCTAAATCAGATTCAATTCAATTCAAAAATACTTTATTGATCCCAGAGGGAAATTAAGTGTTGTTGTAGCTCATATAATTAATTCTTTAAGGAGTTGTTGTAGATAATGATGGCTGTGGGCAGGAAGGATTTCCTGTAGCGGTCTGTATTGCAGCGAAACTGAGGAAGCCTCCGACTGAAGACACTCTGTTGTTGTATGACAGTCTCATGAAGAGGACACTCAGGGTTGTCCATAATTTGTTTGATTTTGTGAAGAATCCTTTGCATTATCATCTCCAGTGGTTCCACAGTTGTCCCAAGAACAGAACCAGCCCTCTTTATCAGGTTGTTTAGCCTTTTTAAGTCCCTGGCTCTGATGCTGCTACCCCAACAGATGATGGCTGAAGAGATTACACTCTCCACAACAGACTTGTAGAAGATTTCCAGCATCTTGCTGCAAACCTTGAAGGACCTAAGCTTCCTCAAGAAGTACAGTCTGCTCTGACCCTTCTTGTAGACGGTTTCACTGTTCAGTTTCCAGTCCAATCTGTTGTCAAGGTGAACTCTGAAGTATTTATACTTTTCAATCACCTCCACTTCTTCTCCCATGATGGAAACAGTTTTTGACTCATCCCTGTTTCTTCTGAAATCTACAATCATCTCCTTTGTTTTGTTCACATTCAAGGTGAGACGATTGTTTCCACACCATGTCACAAAGCGGTCCACCAGCTCTCTGTATTCAGCTTCTTGTCCATCTCTGATACACCCGACAATTGCAGAGTCATCGGAGTGCTTCTGCAGATGACAGGTCTCTGATTTGTACTGGAAGTCTGAGGTGTACAGAGTGAAAAGGAATGGTGAGAGTACGGTCCCCTGTGGTGCTCCTGTGCTGCTGACCACCTGGTTTGACACACAATCCTTCAGTCTCACAAACTGTTTGTCAGGTAGTCACTGATCCAGGCGATTGTTGAGGGCTCCACCTGTGTCTTTAGGAGTTTCTGGCGAAGCAAATCAGGCAGAATTCTGGTAAATGCACTGGAGAAATCAAAGAACATGATCCTCACAGTGCTGCCTGCTTTGTCCAGATGACAGTGGGTTGGTTGAAGTAGGTGGATGATGGCATCCTCAACCCCAACTCCACAGCGATAAGGAAATTTTTATTTTTATTTTAATGAAATGGTTGGTAGTTCAGCTAACTCTTCTAAATTCTGGAAAGCTATAAAATGTCTTCAGGGTCTGAGCATACCGTGCTACAAATCTTTTAAAGTTTAATGTCTAAATTATTACAAACAAGAAAAGGATGCCAGATTGCCCGAATCAGCACTTTCTATCTTCTGGGTTGTTGTCTGAGCATGTAACACAACAGATATTAGTCCTTCATTAAAGGGTGAAGACTAATCAAATCCAGATAATTATAGACTCAACATGTGCTCGTAAAGTGACAAAATGTAAGATAAAAGGTGTACACAGTTTTCAAGTCACTGTAAAACATTCACAAATTAACATGTTTTTTTTTCTTTTTGATGTTATTTGCACATTAGTGTGTACACACCTCAGTTACCAATAAGAGCCCAAACATGCAGGAAAAACAGCAGATAACAAGCAGAAGCAGCTCACGCCTGTAGCCTTGATGCAGGTAAGAAGGGAAATGATCAACCAGTGATGTCATCACACACTCTATACCAACGAACTGGAATGATATGATACAAACAATTAGTACACTAATTCAATAATGTATTCATTTACTTGAGTCTTGATTGTTACCTGGCTATCTAGTCCAAGCAGAATGATCATGAGGAAGAAACACACTGACCACACCTGAGGCATAGGCATCACGGCCACAGCACGTGGGTAGACAATAAATGCCAACCCAGGGCCTAGAAAAAAAAAAACAAAGAAAAATACAAAGTGGATAAAGAAAACCAAATTATATAGTTTTTTTAATTAAAAACAATTGAAACATAAAATGGACTATAAGTACCATTGGTTCTTACACAGCAGTTAAAACAAAAACTTCATTCGTCATTCAATTACTGCATCAATGATTCAGTTCATCGAAAGAAAATCCTTTTGGTAAAATTATAATGTCATATGCAGACTACAGTTACAAGCTGTGGGTAGAAAAGAGGAAACAACTCCTGAAGATTTCTAAAATCATTCAAAATTAGAATGTAGTTCTCACTAGAAACTTTTTTGAGTCAGTGCTTGCCTGATTCTGCCACTTCAGAAATATCCACGCCTTGTTCATATGTCATAAAGCCCAAAACAGAGAAAATGGCAAAGCCGGCCACAAAGCTGGTGCCACTGTTTAGCAGACACAAGTAGAAACAATCCCTGTTGAAACAAAGATCATAAGTATATAAGATCATATATAATATATAAGATCACATATATATATATATGTATATATATATATATATATATATATATATATATATATATATATATATATAAATATCCCATTCTTCTTTCATATTCTAGACCTTTCTACATTTCTGTTTTTCTTTTTAAACTATTTGGTCTGGAAGTTCTGTTTTTGACCAAATCTTGACACTTCTCGACCTCTGCCGGCAGGTAACATTCCACAAATCCTCCAGCCTCAGGGATTTAGTGACCCAGCAGTCTAGACATCACTAATTGGATATTGTCAAACTCAGTCATATTCAACACCTTTTTATTCACAGCAAATCAACCTGAAAAGCAGACGTTCTTCTACCTTCCTAATTCTGTATAAGATAATTACTGATTTTAATTAACCTATAAACAATTAGAATGGTATGAGTAAATGATTGGTCAGAATTATGTTAAATCACCTTTCACTGCAAGATGACAGGCCAAAAACTAAAAGTAAAAGTCTTTTGCATAACTAAGTATCGGATTTTGTCAAATTTCTCTATGTAAAAAAAAACAAAACTCTCAGCCACAATCAGATTTTATGGAGTGTGTTTGTGAACATCAACTTTCATGTTTTGCAACAAGCTTTTCAGCTGATTTAAGCCTGGGCTTTGAATGGGCCATTTTAACAGGAAAATGGGTGAACTTGAAAATTGGACAACACAGGGGGAAAGTATACAAATCCAAACCAAGCTGTTAAACCCCCCCCCCCTTCTATCATTTATGGCTACCCAGTTTTTATTTTTACGTCTTTTATCATTATTAATTGTTTTAGATTTTGATATGTTGTTATGCTTATACTGTGGGTTCAACCTTGCCCATTTTAAAAACTGTGAAGCACTTTGGTCAACCCTGGTTGTGGAAACGTGCTATATAAATTAAGATTGATTGATTGATTGATTGATTGATTGATTGATTGATTGATGAAAAAAACTAGTGTGTCACGTATTGTTTTTCTACAGGTTCCCAATAAAGTACTAATTTGAAAGTTTATTGCATAAAACCGGTGCGATATTGGGGCTGAATACAGTTATAAGACACACTGATTGAACTTACTTGTAACAGTTATTGTTGTAGGTGTTGTAACTCCCAAGAGAAGTGAGGAAACCAAGACCGATGGCATAGGAGAAGAAGATCTGAGTACCGGCATCCATCCAGACCTGAAACAAGTCCACAAAGGTTAGCCTGAGCATCTCTCTCAATAGGTATAAATTAAGCATTGAATAAATTTTCTTACCTGGGGATCTGAGAGGCGAGAGATATCAGGGTAGAGATAATAAATGATCCCGTCCAGAGCTCCTGGCAGGGTAACACCTCGTATCAGCAAAATAAACAGCATAACATAGGGGAAGGTGGCTGTAAAGTATGCTGCCTGTGTGGGAAAAGGGAAGAAAGAGTATTTCACAACCATATTTTACAGACCACAGAGAACAAAAATGATACGGAATTAGGGAAACAGGTAAACTCATACAACATATACAAACAAACAGTGGAGACAAGACACAGCCTGCATTAAATGTACATATATACAGTTTGATATATGCAAAATAATGTTCTTCATCTTTTAACTGTCAGACCTTTCCTGTTGACTTGATTCCTTTCCAAACGCAAAAGTAGCAGATAATCCAACTCAGGATGAGGCACAGCGCCAGTTCCCACCTCAGCTCCCCTACCTCTTCGATCCCACCTGAGATCTTTAAAACCCGTTGTCTGGTCAGATGACAGTGGTCGATGGGGTGAGAATAAAAGGAGAACAGGACTGAATGACAAATGTTGAAAAGGAAAAAAACAAAACATGCTTTTTTTCTCAGTTTCTGCTATCTGTCCTCTAGGCTTCCTGTCCATTGTTACCATATTCTTGATTAGGAGGTGGGATTGCTGCAGATTCAATGTAATACAATCTGCTGAGCTTGTATAGATCGACAACTTTTTACCAGTGGCGTTACAAACATATTTTAAAATGTCACAGAATCTTAATCTGTCTATGTTATTGTACTGGATTATATATATATATATATATATATATATAAGTAACCTGAATAGAATAGAATAGAATAGAATAGAATAGAATAGAATAGAATAGAATAGAATAGAATAGCAGCAGCTGGCCCTGGTTCTGCAGGAGGTATCTTCCTGTTCAAAAGTAGTTTGATTTTCTGCTGTCACTACATGACAAGTATGGTGGAATGCTGCGAACTTAATGACTCAAGGCATAAACTGTCACAACATGATCGATTAAGAGGAGGAGTTGACAAAAAGTGAGTCACTTGATGCAATTGACTGAGTTTCCTTAGATACAACACTTTAACCCTTTTTTAGCACTTGGCTTTATAAACGTAACTGCATATTAGTTTAAATAGGATGAAAATGGAATATATGTAATTTAATTTTTTATCTTTATACCTGCTTGGATCTGTTTGTATTTTTTTGTAAATTGCATTAAACTGAACTGAAGTTGAAAAATGGAGTGGTGGTGAAGATGGAGTGGTGGTGAAATGACCACGGCTATAGAACCCTGCAGAAGTATGCACACACCTTGAACAGTTTTGTCAGGTTACAAGTACAAACTTTAATGCCTTTAATTGGGACTTCATGTAACAAATAAATAGCAAGTAATACATAATTGTGATGATGATGGAAACATTTTTCTAAATGTTTTATGACTTTTTTTACTTCTCATGGTGCACTGTTCTGTCAATTATCCTAAATCAGAAAGAACATGGCACAAATGCAGGTCTACTAAGATGTGGCTGTCCACCTAAACAAGCCAAGTCAGCAAAGCAAAGCATTTATCAAAGAGGCAGCCAAAGGGTTCTTGGTCAATCTTCTGGAGCTGCAGAGATCCAGGTTCTCTAGCAGGACCACTATTTATCCACAAATTGGGTTTCTATGGAATTGGCAAGACAAAAGCCATGGTGGTAATAAAGCCATAAAAAGTCCAGTTTAAAGTTCACCACAAGCCTCGTTGGGAACATGCGGAAGAAGGTGCATTAGTCAAATGGGACAAAAAATTTACCATTAAACCTATACACCTTGTGTGGCAGAAATATACACTATGTTCCATTACCAAAGCTGGCTATGGTGGTATCATCAATCTGTGCAGATCCATCAGTTACCGAAAGAGGATCTGGGTTGATGGAAAAATCGACAGAGCTAGAAGAAGCTAAAAGGGTAATCATGGGGGAAAACCTGTTAGAGACTGCAAAAGACTTCACATTGGTTTGGAAATTCACCTTCGTGCAGCACACTGAGCCCTCTCATACAGTCAGTGATACAATAACATGGTTTTAAAAGGCATATTCATGTGTTAAAATTGTCCATTCCAAGTTGGTTTTACAAAATACTGAATCAAGGGGCTAAACACAAATGCAGCTGCAGTTAAAAGATTTTCATTTGTAAAAAATTTAAATTCATGCATCTGTTTCTATCTAATTTACAAAGTTGTACAATTTGTGGTATCCTGTCACATTAAGTCCAAATGCAAAAATTCGAAGCTCATAGTTGTAATGTGACAAACTGTGGAAAGGTTCAAGGGCAAAAAAGGCTTACACAAGCGTTGTGTTTCGAAGTAGAAAAAAAAAAGTTGGAAGCTGGCAGGAGCTGCAGCAAAATGACTTTGGTGTTGGGGAAGACTGAATAAAGAGATGAAACAAAATATAAAGACATTTATTATGAAATGAACTGTATAAACTTGTGTGAACTCATGCTTACTGCCAGAACTCCACAACTGGGAGAGTAGTGTTTAGTCTGGATTCCATGCTCAGGTTCAGACGATTGTCGAAGCATGAGTCTAGTGTGAGAACATAAAAGCACATATTAAAATGCTAATTTGATCATTTACACCTAAAACCATGTGAAGCTATCTAACTGCAAAATAACTTTAACATTTCATACTTTTATCTGTATATATATTGTAACAGAAATATATCCTCACAACTGGTAAAATAGTTGCACACAATCAGTGCCAAGAAACTACCTGAGTTCCAGTAATTTCCACATGATGACCATGGCAACTCTGCACTGAAGGATGAGAACAGGTAAAAGAACGCCCAAGCAAGGATTATGATATAAGAAGTTGCGCTGAATGCGATAATTAGGTGACTGGCATAGCCAATGCCTAAAAGAAAAAAACAATGAATAAGACTGGTACAATGAAAGTTTTCTAAGCCTTCTTATATCATATACATAAATAACTTTGAAAATAAAGCAAAAACAATCTCTTAGTACCTCATAGTACATTTTAAAATAAAGTTACTATAAAAAAAGATTTAGTAGAAACTAAATTTTTCTGTCATGTGGTCGTGTTTGTTGCCCCACCATCCATTCCATGTTTTCAGAGGACAGCTACAGTTTTATTTCTAGTTGAACCTCAAATTCACCTTACTCACATCTCTACAAAAACTGAAAATGTTCCAGACTAATGAGCAATGCTTTTTTTTTAAAGCAGTTTCAGAAGTTGGTAATGACAACATTGTACCAATTTATATGTCATCTGTCTGTTGAAGAAGGGTTTTTCAGATTAATAATGATATGATTCAGAAATGGGCTGCACAGTTGGTAGAACTGTTGCCTTGCAGCAAGAAGGCCTGGGTTCAAATCCAGGTCTGGGGTCTTTTTACATGGAGTTTGCATGTTCAAGTTGTGCATGCGTGGGTTCCATATGGGTACGCCAGCTTCCTCCCACAGTCCAAAAACATGACTTAGGTTAATTGGTCTCTCTAAATTGCCATTAGGTATGAGTGTGTGAGTGTGCATGGTCGTGTATCTCTGTGTTGCCCTACGATGGACTGGCGACCTGTCCAGGGTGTACCCCGCCTCTCGCCCAATGAATCCTGAAGATAGGTACCAGCCCCCAGGTATAGATGATGGATGATTCAGAAACAAATCTTTATTGGGATTCTTTAAAATGTGGTTTGAGGGGAAACCGCTCAAAGAAATCCACAATCAGGTTTCTTCTTCAAAATATTTAGTATTTGTTTAATGAAGTAAGTATGGTGGTTTGTTTTTGGATTTGAATGCGGCTTATGAAGGTAAAAGAAAATTATTGATTACAACTTCTAATGTAATTTGTCACATTAAGTAATTGTCAAAGTTTCACTCATACCAAAAGGTCTAGAAGCAAAGTGTTATAGCTGATAACATCCAGTATTTTGCTTTGTCTAAATTAAAACAGGAATTTCACAAGGAACTATATATGGACCACAGTTTTTTTTTTTACCTGACCATGTGGGACAGAACTTTGTGACATGTCTAAATAAAACCTCAAATTCAGGAAAAAATGTGTTGGAATGATCTCTTAGTAACAATAAAATATAAATATAAAAAATAAATTCTTCTTATTTACTCACAAATATGTTGCTTGGACTGTTTAATGCTAGAAATAACTGTAGCCCTGTTGAACAAGTAAGAGTAAATATGTATAAAATGGTACCTCTGCATTCAATCAGATTATTAAGCCATATTTTGATATGATAAATAAAGATTTTGAACATTAAACTTTTTACTATTTGATCGTCAAACTGTGCGCAATAAACTATTTGGCCCAGACCACTAGTTTTTAAATTAAGGATTCCCTTTAAATGTGATACACTTCCACGCCTCAGTGACGGTCTTTTTCCATGACTCTAAAGCTTCTTGTGACAACTGAGTATCTCATGAGAGATTTCCTGGATATCTTGACTATTTACTGACAAAAATGGTTTAGCTTGATTAATTCCTGCAGTGATCAAATGAACACTGATAAGTTACTGATTATGCGACAATGTAAACAATTCCACTGCGATTGTTCTGTAAACTAAACCAGTTTAACAAGAAGCGAAACGTTTTTTTCTCAGTAAAACTTTAATCGTCAAGCAATGCTGTGTCTAGGATAAGATAATTATGTCTGGTATGAGTCAAGCAGTCAAAAGTTTCTCAGTTTCAGTGAGACAAATAAAGAAACATACAAATAATTTAGTGTGTTTTACCTTGAAAAAGCGGACAAATCTGTCGCCAGCATGTGATTCCCCCCTGGCTGGTGTACTGCCCTAACGCAGTTTCAAGAAAGAACAGGGGTATCCCGCACGTAAATATGAACAAGATGTATGGGATGAAAAAAACACCTGTAAAAACAAATCTTCTAAATGAAAGCAGTAAGAAGATAAGCGTATAGAGGAGCAAAAAGCCAGTCAAAAAAATAAATAAATCACCTCCGCCGTTCTTGTAACACAGGTATGGAAACCTCCAAATATTCCCAGGCCCGATAATTGCTCCCATCACGGTGAGTATGAACTCCGCCTTGTTCCCCCACTGGCCCCGTTCCTCGACCTCTTTAGACTTCTGAGCGTATCCGTTTAGCGCGCAAACTTCTGCGCTGCTTTTCATCCCGTTCGTTGCCATCTTCAGTCTCTGGACCTTTTGTTTGATAGAAAGACAAAGTTCCTCCGTGCTCACAGAGGCCTCAATGCTGGACGTTCCGAGCAAAGCCCAGAGGAGGAGTGGAGAAATGCCAGGCGGGAGTGGGGGGGCTAGAGAGAGAAAGCTGCTGAGATGTAAAAGGAGTTCTCTTTAATCAAGAGGGATCGCAACTATTTAAGTTGAAGATGCACGCTTCGGGAAGCAGTGGAGGGCGTTACTTTGTAGGGCAAATGAAAGCGTATGGGCTTGAAGACGGGAGGTGGCGAATGATCTGGCTGTATTCTTCAAAAGTGTGCGTGTGTGTGTGTGTGTGTGTGGTACTGCCTGAAAGAACGAATCCATGGTTAATCATGCGTGATAATAAGTCTTATGTGAACCAAATCATGTTGGTTACCAAAACTACCGCTGCCATAATTGTGAAATTAGTTAGTGCCTAAAAAGTCACATTGTCAAGTTGTTGTTTTTTTTTTTAAGTTATTTATTCAGGGCCCACAACTTAAACGATTTCAAGTATCAAGTAGTTTATTTGTACATAATTTGGGCTTCCAGCTCATAAAACCCACAAAAACAGTAACTCAAAATATTAGAATAATATGAAGAAATCACCATTTACTTCTCAGATTTTGCAGGAAAAAAAAATAGTATCACATCAAATCAATCAAAATACGGTAGTTTCAAAACGATATGTCAATCTTAGGTACAGTGGCTTGCAAAATTATTCGGCCCCCTTGAACTTTTCCACATTTTGTCACATTACAGCCACAAAAATGAATCAATTTTATTGGAATTCCACGTGAAAGACCAATACAAAGTGGTGTACACGTGAGAAGTGGAACGAAAATCATACATGATTCCAAACATTTTTTACAAATAAATAAATGAAAAGTGGGGTGTGCGTAATTATTCAGCCCTCTAAATCAAAGCTTTGTAGAACCAACTTTTGCTGCAATTCCAGCTGCCAGTCTTTTAGGGTATGTCTCTACCAGCTTTGCACATCTAAAGACTGAAATTCTTTCCCATTCTTCTTTGCAAAACAGCTCCAGCTCAGTCAGATTAGATGGACAGCGTTTGTGAACAGCAGTTTTCAGATCTTGCCACATATTCTCGATTGGATTTAGATCTGGACTTTGACTGGGCCATTCTAACACATGGATATGTTTTGTTTTAACCCATTCCATTGTTGCCCTGGCTTTATGTTTAGGGTCGTTGTCCTGCTGGAAGGCGAACCTCTGCCCCAGTCTCAAGTCTTTTGCAGACTCCAAGAGGTTTTCTTCCAAGATTGCCCTGTATTTGGCTCCATCCATCTTCCCATCAACTCTGACCAGCTTCCCTGTCCCTGCTGAAGAGAAGCAACCCCAGAGCATGATGCTGCCACCACCATATTTGACAGTGGGGATGGTGTGTTCAGAGTGATGTGCAGTGTTAGTTTTCCGCCACACATAGCGTTTTGCATTTTGGCCAAAAAGTTCCATTTTAGTCTCATCTGACCAGAGCACCTTCTTCCACATGTGTGCTGTGTCCCCCACATGGCTTGTAGCAAACTGCAAACGGGACTTCTTATGGTTTTCCTTTAACAATGGCTTTCTTCTTGCCACTCTTCCATAAAGGCCAACTTTGTGCAGTGCATGACTAATATTTGTCCTATGGACATATCCCCCCACCTGAGCTGTAGATCTCTGCAGCTCGTCCAGAGTCACCATGGGCCTCTTGGCTGCATTTCTGATCAGCACTCTCCTTGTTCGGCCTGTGAGTTTAGGTGGACGGCCTTGTCTTGGTAGGTTTACAGCTGTGCCATACTCCTTCCATTTCTGATTGATCGCTTGAACAGCGCTCCGTGGGATGTTCAAGGCTTTGGAAATCTTTTTGTAGCCTAAGCCTGCTTTAAATTTCTCAATAACTTTATCCCTGACCTGTCTGGTGTGTTCTTTGGACTTCATGGTGTTGTTGCTCCCAACATTCTCTTAGACAACCTCTGAGGCCGTCACAGGGCAGCTGTATTTGTACTGACATTAGATTACACACAGGTGCACTCTATTTAGTCATTAGCACTCATCAGGCAAGGTCTATGGGCAACTGACTGCACTCAGACCAAAGGGGGCTGAATAGTTACGCACACCCCACTTTTCAATTTTTTTGTAAAAAATGTTTGGAATCATGTATGATTTTCGTTCCACTTCTCACGTGTACACCACTTTGTATTGGTCTTTAACGTGAAATTCCAATAAAATTGACTCATGTTTATGGCTGTAATGTGACAAAATGTGGAAAAGTTCAAGGGGGCCGAATACTTTTGAAAGCCACTGTACTTGGTAGGAAATCCCTTGGCCTTAATCACTGCCTCCAAGTGCAGATGGCATTGAGGCAATAAGCCTGTGGGATTGCCTGGGAGTTATAGAAACCCAGAATTCCTTGATGCTTGCTGTCAGCTTTTCTTTGTTTTTGGGTCAGGTGCCCCTCATTTTCCTCTTGATAAAACCCCATAGATTCTCAATGAGGTTTAGGTCCAGTGAGTTGGCTGGCCAGTCAAGCACTGTGATGGCATGGGTATCAAACTAGGTTTTGGTGCTACTGTTGGTATGGGCAGGGGCCAGGTCCTGCTGGAAGATTAAATCTGCATCTCCATACAAATCCTCAGCAGAAGGAATCATGAAGTCCTCTAAAACATTCTGATAGACTGATGCAGTGACCTTGGATTTAAGAAAGCAGAGATTACCAACACCTGCACGGGACATTGCACCCCAAATCATGATTGAGACTGACTGTGGATATTTCACTCTGGACCTCACACAGCTTGGGTTCTGTACCTCCCCCGTCTTCCTCCAAACCTTTGGTCCCTGATTCCCAAATAAAAGGCACACTTCACTTTCATCGGAAAAGAGGACCATGGACCACTGGCCAACAGTCCAGTCCTTCTCCTTGGCCCAGTTAAGATGCTTCCGATGTTGGCTCAGGCTCAGAAGTGGTTTGACCTGAGGAACCCGACAGTTGTAGCCCATCTCCCGGATGCGTCTGAATGTGATGAATCTTCTGTTTGATAATCCTCTGAAGCACACAGTCAGCTCTTCTGCTGGTGAATTTTCTCCTGCCAAATTTTGCCCTTCTTCTAGACTTTCCATTTATATGCTTTGACACAGCCAGCCTCCTTAGCTATGAACTTTTGTGGCTTACCCACATGTCCTATGGAGGGTATTAAGGCATGGCAAATGTATTTGCATAGCACACTTTCAACAACAATGTAATTCAAGGTGCTTTACATGATTAAGGGGTAACATTAAAATAGCAGTACAACACAGACCAATCATATAAGTAAAAACAGCAATAAAGCAGGAAGCATACCCAGATACTTCAAGGCATAACAAAGCATATGATTTAAAAACAGCTATAAAGCAAAAAGCATACCCAAAACATGATACATTAAACCATTACTCAAAGACGGCTCTAAACAGATATGTTTTTAGTTGTGATTTAAAAGAACTCAGTATCAATGATGGTCTTTTAGCCAGTTGTCAATTCAAGTCTGCAGTCTTCCCCTTATTGAACCTAACTGAGACAATTTAACCAAAGTAAAGTGATTTAATGACACCTGGGAAAACATGTGCAGGTGCTTTGAGTTTAGTAGATGATTTTTGTGTGACACTCAGTTTAAAACATTCATGCCCTGTAAAATTTGGGCTGATTTCTTCACAGTTTTCTAATTTTTTGAATTCCTGTTTTTGTGAGTTTTATGAGCTGGAAACCCAAATTATGTACAAATAAACAACTAAATACTTGAAATTGTTTAAGTTGTGGGCCCTGAATCTATGATCTATGGAAGATTAACGTCTTGAATGGAATTATGGAAATGAATAAACTTTCCCATGTTATTAACATTTTTTGGAAAGGGTCTGTTTCTTGTGAGCACTACATTTTATCCAGTCTTAAATTGAGATTATTTCCACCTACTTGCCCAGGGTGCAGGTATGAAATGGCATTGTCCACATCATCCTGTCAAATTACAAATAGTCTGACTTCTCATAGAATGTTTTACCACTCAGATCAATTTTATCCATGCAACAAGATATCTCCTTTTTTTTCCTCTGTCACAGCTGAGTGGATAGCCTAAAATGGTGGAGTGGACCTGCTCAGCCCTCTTTTTGTGTCAGATCACCTAACCTAAGCTAGCTGGCCCTTGCTACATTGTGGATGTTTTTTTTTTCTTTTTAGTGTTCTTAGCCTCCCTATATTTTAGTGCTTATCCAAATCTGTCAGGCTTTTTTGGTTTGTTATCACAAAAAGGTTTAACTAGTTAACTTTTTTATTTTTTTGTGAATGACTAGCCTAAATTGAATTGTATTAGTCCATCCATCCATCCATCCATTTTCTTCCGCTTATCCGGGGTCGGGTCGCGGGGGCAGCACCCTAAGCAAAGAGACCCAGACTTCCCTCTCCCCAGCCACTTGTTCCAGCTCCTCGGGAGGAACCCCAAGGCGCTCCCAGGCCAGCCGAGAAACATAGTCCCTCCAGCGTGTCCTGGGCCTTTCCCTGGGCCTCCTCCCGGTGAGACGTGCCTGAAACACCTCACCAGGGAGGCGTCCAGGAGGCATCCTGACCAGATGCCCGAGCCACCTCAACTGACTCCTCTCGATGTGAAGAAGCAGCGGCTCTACTCTGAGCCCCCTCCAGATGACTGAGCTTCTCACCCTATCTCTAAGGAAGAGCCCAGACACTCTGCAGAGGAAACTCATTTCAGCCGCTTGAATGCGTGATCTCGTTCTTTCGGTCACCACCCAGAGTTCGTGACGATAGATGAGGGTAGGAACGTAGATGGACCGGTAAATCGAGAGCTCCGCCTTTCGGCTCAGCTCTCTCTTCACCACGACAGACCGGTAAAGCGCCCGCATAACTGCAGATGCCCCACCAATCCGTCTATTGATCTCCCGCTCCATTTTTCCCTCATTCGTGAACAAGACCCCCAGATACTTAAACTCCTCCACTTGGGGAAGGACCCCATCCCCGACCCGGAGAAGGCACCCCACCCTTTTCCAGCTCAAGACCATGGCCTCGGATTTGGAGGTGCTGATTCTCATCCCAGCCGCTTCACACTCGGCTGCGAACCGCTCCAGCGCAAGCTGTAGATCACGCTCCGATGAAGCCAACAGGACCACGTCATCAAAAAAAAGCAGAGACCCGATCCTGAGGCCACCAAAACGGATCCCCTCAACGCCTTGGCTGCGCCTAGAAATCCTGTCCATAAAAGTTAGGAACAGGATCAGTGACAAAGGGCAACCTTGGCGGAGTCCAACTCTCACTGGAAACAAGCCCGACTTACTGCCGGCAATGCGAACCAAACTCTGGCACCGGTCGTACAGGGACCTAACAGCCCGTATCAAGGGGCCCAGTACCCCATACTCCCGGAGCACCCCCCACAGGGCCCCCCGAGGGACACGGTCGAACGCCTTCTCCAAGTCCACAAAACACATGTAGACCGGTTGGGCGAACTCCCACGCACCCTCCAGGACCCTGCTGAGGGTGTAGAGCTGGTCCAGTGTTCCACGGCCACGACGAAAACCGCATTGTTCCTCCTGGATCCAAGGTTCGACTATCCGTCGGACCCTCCTCTCCAGAACCCCTGAATAGACCTTACCAGGGAGGCTCAGAAGTGTGATCCCCCTGTAGTTGGAACACACCCTGTGGTCCCCCTTTTTAAACAGGGGGACCACCACCCCGGTCTGCCAATCCAAGGAAACTGCCCCCGATGTCCACGCAATATTGCAGAGTCGCGTTAACCAACACAGCCCCACAACATCCAGAGCCTTGAGGAACTCCGGTCGAATCTCATCCACCCCCGGAGCCCTGCCACCGAGGAGCTTTTTAACGACCTCGGTGACCTCAGCACCAGAGATTGGAGAGACCGACCCCAAGTCCCCAAACCCTGCTTCCAGATTGGAAGGCGTGCTGTTATCAGGTTAAGCTGAATCAAGCTGAATCAGGTTAAGATTCAGCTTGTGATTTATAACTCAAATGTACATTCAGCATTCCATTCATCTATTTACTTTTTCTTCTTCTTAGGTGTGGAGAGACTCCGGCAAAAAATATACTACTCCCGAGACACAAAAATGCTATTACTTCACGCTTCTATTTGTTATGCAGTTTGTCAGCAGTTAAGATGTCATTTTTGGTCGAACTTAGGGGATCTGTTTCCCAGATGAAGATTAAGCCAAATTCAGTTTTAACAATTCCTTTCAGTTGTAGTTATACCCCTCATATTTTTCCACCCAGTACAAACTTCAAGGAGGAGGAAGAAACTATTAGCAGCTGTGATCCGGTAATATTTGTGTTGTAAAAAACCCTTCTCTGCCTCTATGACAGACGTGTTCACAATAAATATCCACAGAGGGCCGCAGAGAACGCTCATGTTTTTAAGAGCAGGCTCAAGACTCACCTTTTTAGCCTAGCTTTTAGCTCATTAATATTTATTCTGTTTAACTGATTTGCACGTTTTACTTGCTTATATTTTATCAATGTTTTACTACTTAGTCATATCAAATTTATCCACAGTTTATTTTTAAATTTGTTATTTTAAACTTTCTTCCAGTGTTTCTTCTGTGTGAGCTCTCTGCCTCAGGAGCAGTGGCCGGCTGTGGCAGCTCTCCAAGTAGGGCTTGGGTGGAGGGGGGTGTCTCGGCCTTGCCTCCTCTTGGCGCCCTGTGTTGGTGCCTTGGCTGCTGCTGTTGATGTGCTGCCGCCGGTGCAGATGGCTCCTTTGATGGTGTTTCCTTACCTTACTTGACTCATTTGTACTCGCCCCAAAGTCCTTTTTATTGTTGATTTGATTTGATTTGATTTGATTTGAAAATCTTTAATGTCCCCGAAGGGCAATTTGGTTTGCAGCAGGAGTCAAACAAAATTTAACACAAAACATGCTAATGCAATAAAAGCATAAAACTTTTGCTCTTGAGTGAGTGTGCGCTTGGGGGTTGGGTTGGGAGGAGGGGGGTATAAATGTGATCATGTTTTTAAATATGTGGGGGACGGATGAGAATGTGGTTTATGTGGGGTTATTTTAATCTGTAAAGCACTTTAAGTTGCAATGTTTGTATGAAAAGTGGTTTATAAATAAAGTTTGATTAATTGATCCAGGAATAATTGCAGATAGATATCGTTCAAGTGATTGGGGATTGGCAATAGCCAATCTGCTGAACCTGCTGATGTACTGAGATTTTCACACAAAACCATCTCTAAGGTTTACTCTAGAAAATGTGAGCGGCAGCTGTTTTACAAAAATGCCTTGTTGATGTCCAAGACTTTCAGATGATAGCACATCAAAAGTAGCTCAACTAACCACTTGTTACAACCAAAGTATGAGGAACATCATTTCTGAATACAAAGCACATCAAAACTCACAACGGTAATTAATCCTACCTACTAAAACAGAAAATGGAGAATCACTAACATACAAAGACAATAGATTGGTAAAAAGTTGCCTTGTTACATACATTTTAATTTCACCTACTACGTTCAAATTGTAGGGTCCTAATGTGAAATAAAAGGCATCCATCCTACCTTATATCAGTGATTTAGGCTAATGGTGTTATAGCATGTGGAATATTGTCTTGGCTCATTTTAGTCTCTTTAGTACCAGTTGGGCATTTTTTAAATCACCGCAGCCTACCTGAATATTCTTTTGCACTGGCCATTCCTTTATTACCACAGTGAACTTATCTTATCTTAGCAGGGACAGGGAGGTAAATAAATCAATCCTGGAAAAACTATTAGAGACTGCAATAATACCCGACACAGAATTTCACCTTTCAGCGGGACAAAACCCCTAAACTTACAGCTGCCCCTACAATGTAATGGTTTGCATAGCCTTGTTTCAGAATGACTTCAGCAACACTCTATGAGTGAGTCACTTGATTTGTCTGTCATCTAGCCCCAAACTGCAAAATAAGTCTTATATAAGCAACAATCACATCACAGATTGAGAGAACAAAGTCAACCCAACTCAAAAAAGTCATTTAAGGAGCTCATCAAGACCTGCAAATACATTTTTTCTTATTATGAATGGTTTAACAAAAATATTCATTCCTACAATTAAATTACAGATTGCAACTCAACAACCTGAAATACTAGAAATTTAAATTATCCCTTGAGATAAAAACCTGAACAGTAAAAACCATGGAGAACTTTGAGACTCAGTTAGTAGTAGGTAGGCACTGATTTCCGTGTTACTGCAGCAAACCAACTTAGTTGGCTTCATTTCTCAGAGCTCCAGAATGTAATGGTTAAAATGGCTTGGGTATGATCTACAGTTCTCTTACTGACATTTGAGTAGTGCTAACGTTCATATCATAGCTCTCTGATTCAGGATCTTTCATAATTTGCACCATCTTTGAAAATACCAACATGGTGAGCACATCCAAAACCAAAGAAAATAATGCAGCTGTATAAGATTATCTAAAAAAGTGAAAGTAAACTGGTTAGAAGTATAAATGGAAATATACACTGATTTTAAGGCACTGAGATTTTTCCACTTCTTCTGCCAAATTTGGTCTATTTTCTTTGACAGCTTTGTTAAAAAGGAAGCCCATTAGATAAAAATAGCCTGAAATTAAATGCAGCTTTCTAAGAGCCACACATTACTAGCTGCAAAGACTCAGTATTCAATGTGAAAAAGCGGTAAAGAATCAGCTTCTGTCAGAATTAGCTTCACACAAATCTATAGGAACTGTAAAAATATAGAAGGAAATGTGACAAAAATCACACAAAAAAGAATTCTGTAGTGTCATGAAATGAGTTTTTAGAGCACTGTAAAGAATAGCAGAAGAAAAAAAAACTGTAAAAAACAAATGTACAGCAGCCTGAGGCAAAAGCAGCACAAGTACAGAGATCGCTCAAGATAACCTAAGCCGCACTTTAAATCTGAGCCCTATTAAAGAGGAAAGTTTTAAGCCTAGTCTTAAATCCCTTACAAAACTAATGTTATTCAGTGCACCTGAGGCAAAGTGGGGGGAAAGGTCAAACTATGCACATTTATTAGACATAAATAGATTTTTAGCCTTTAAATACAGTAAGTCTTAAAACAGCAAGAACAGGAAATAAAAGGATACTAAGTATGTTCCCGTAATATCACTTTTCTTTTATTCACTTTATTAAATATTGCCTCCTATGAAGCCCAAAATGATTAATTCCTCTGGAAGATTTAATTTTATCCATATATGGGTAAACTGAACTGGAAGCAACATTAACATTTTTGGAAATGCTCAGCAAGAGACTAGACTTGAATCTGTTAGAGAAGGGAGCTAGAGTCTGAGGAGAAGGCAAGAAAACCTCACCCTACCCTAACCCCTAAACACAAAAAAACACATTCCCTAAAACTAATAATCAATTTATTAGTAGAAACATGCAAAATGCTTTCCTGCAACTAATAAGATTTAATTCATATAATGACAATAAATATTTTTGTATAAATTGTTGAGAAGGAAATCTTTTTATACACACCATTTTTAAATTGGACTACAAAGAAAAACAAAGAAAAAAAATGTCATCTTTTTTGTAATATCTTTTTAAAAGACTTGTTCCATTTCCTATCAGAAACAAACTTGGCTGAATAAAAACTGTATAATTATAAATCTAGGGGTAGAGGTTTTGGTATATTTTAAAGCTTCTCGACACAAGAAATAGTATTCTCTTTCCCCTTTTAATAGTCTAGCTTTGTTACCTTAGGTTATCACTAGGGTTTGTTTGTTTGTTTGTTTGTTTGTTTGTTTGTTTGTTTGTTTGTTTGTTTGTTTGTTTGTTTGTTTGTTTGTTTGTCTGTCTGTCTGTCTGTCTGTCTGCCTGCCTGCCTGTCTGTCTGTCTGTCTGTCTGTCTGTCTATTAACAACATAACTCAAAAAGTTGATGACATATTTTGATGAAATTTTCAGGAAATGTCTGCAGTGGGACAAGGAACAAGTGATTCGATTTTTGGGGCTGCTCCGGATCACTGTGGGGGGAGGGGACTGAGCTGCCTTGGCAGAGGACTGGCCTCTCCAAGTGCTTTTCAATAATCAAATTTTTTGTTCTTTTTTTTGGTTGTTGTGGCACTATTTGGCTTTTATTTGCAGTAGTTAGACAGGAAGCGAAACATGTCCCCTTTAAGCTTATGTTGTTACATCTAATAAGGCAACTCCTGCAAGATTGTTAGACCAGTTAACTTGATTTGCTCGGCTGACCACACATGACTGTTCTCACACTCAGCAGAACATATCAAGCTACACTAACAATTTGGGAGGCCTATTGAAGCCACGAAACCTCCAACTGCATTTCTTTTATTAATTTTTTTTTTTTTTGGCGTCTGAGTACCAAGTAGAAGCCCAACAGATTTACTTTCACAAGCGGAGCACTACAGTTCAGCTATAGTACTCCACTTTATATATATGTGTGAAAAATCTTTATTATGAATTGCTGGGGGGATTATTTCCTGATGTTATGGACACTGAGACAGAAAATTAAGGGGAAGAAAGAAAGAAGATGAAGAAGAAAGGTAGGAAACAAAAAGTCAAGAGAGAGGGTGAGTTGAAAATACAAGGGAGGAAAGGGAACAAAGAAAACACAGGAAAACATTGAAGTCTGCCTCCATACCCACAGGACGGCAGAGAGAGGCAAAAAAACCAACAACAACAAAACGAAAAAGGAACATCGACAAACCAAACATTGTGAACTAAGAACTACACAACCACATCACAAAAAAATGGATATTAAAATACAACAACAATGTCACAGAAAAACTCATGGTACCGATTAATCAAGATCTATTAATGATAACCTCAGCCCAAGAATATATCTGTAAACACCAGAGACCCCATACCTATGTGTGTGTGTGTGTGAGCATGCTGGTGCATATAAGGTTTCTCCATAAGAGTGTTCTATAGCTGGTGTGAGCAGGTATCAATTAGTCTCCCAGGAATCGATGCAGACATGAAGGAGAAAAAGGAGCCAAGACATCCAAAGGACCCCCAGAGCCCCAGGCGGACCCGGGCAGGGCCGACCGCATCCCCCAAGAGAGGAGCAGAGGAGAACCCCAGGGGAACATCCAGCGGCTACGATGCAGGGGCCCGAGGGGCAGCAGTGACAAGCCCACGGGCCCCGCCGGCAACCAGCTGCGCCAGGGCGGGCCGGTCCACGGACCGGGAGAGCCGGGGTGCCCCACCCCCCAGCAGGGACCCGACAAGGGACCGGCCGACAAGGGGCAACCGCAGGGGCCGCGGCCGGCTGCCACGCGCCACCGCCACCCTAGGCCAATCCTCACCACCAACATCCCAGCGCCCTACCCCTGCCTCATGTCGGGGCGCTCCACCGATAGCTGCAGCGGATGGACGGCATCCCCAGGCCAAGCTCAGCCAGCACCTGGACACCAAGTTGTACCAGCTCTTGAGTCCTGATCCTGCGCAATGCAGAGCGCTGGGACCAGGCATCCAACAAAGGCCAGGGCCTGTCCAACCCGCCAATGAACCGACTCTAGACCAAACCTGGCACCCCTGAAAGAGGTGCCCCAACCAACCAAGGGAAGACATCGGCCCAGCGCATCGGCCGACCGACACACCAGTCCCCCCAGGCCCGGCCAGGCACGCACCAGGTCCGAACCAGATTGACCACCAATGCACCAGTGGGCAGGGGCATCCGTCACTGGCAGGGATTGACGGATTTTTTAGAGCATAAGCTTAAAGGGGACATATTATGCTTCTTTTTAAACAAGTTATATTAGGTCTATGGTCTGTACAAAACATGTTAATGAATTTCCTTGCACAAAATCACTCTCACATAAACCAGTCTCACCACCTCAATTCTTGACAATTTCAGTCCCTTTCAAAATGACCTGTTTAGGACTGTGTCACGTTTATGCAAATAAGTGGTTACAGACCACGCCCATCCATTTTGTTACTAGACAGTGGGGTTGCCACACATGAGTATGGGGAGCCTAAGTCTCCTCCCTTTTCGGTCGGCCAATGGGTCCCTTGGCTGAAAAAAGAGAGAGAATGAAAGTCAATGGAGTGATAAAAGTTATTTTCCGGTCTGGTTTGCCTTACGCCCTGAATCACACATATGCTGAACCTCAATAATAAATAATGATGTGCATTTTGACTGTGTTTGTCATGAGATTTATGATTTATTTGCTTGTACAAATTCTTGATTAAAATGACTACAAATCAGAAGTTGCATATATGATTTCACAGTTAGCCAACATTAGCTAGCACTTGAAATACTCACAGAAACCTTGTAGAGCTTGCCCCGCATGCTGGCTCTCACTTGACCAACTATTTCTCCCCCAGCATAGCTGCTACTTTCCAAATGACCAGATTTATAGTGATTTCCTTTACATTTAACGCTCTTTCCTTCCTCCTGGAAGAAGGATGCAAAGCTCACTAAACTCACGGCCATTTTTCTTCTTTTTCTTCAGTTGTAGTCCACTACGTGTTTTACACAAAACCTAAAGTGACTTTTGTAGCCTTTCGAAAATTTGTGCTTTCTCTGCATGTCTTTAAAATTCAAAGACATCATATATTAAATCTATAGAACATTTCAAACGGGATCAGAAAATAACTTATCGCTCCATTGACTCTCATTCATTTTTTTGACAGTAAGGGACCCATTGACCCATAGATGGGCATGACTTGGGGGCTGTTGTATGCAAATTTCCCTTATTGTGACGTCACAAATAGGCACTTTTTAAACTTGTAAAAGATTCCTGACAGCAAAAACTTGCAAAGAAATGAATGAATGTTTTTTATTCATGTTTGGAGTGTTTATAGAGGAAGCACAGACCCAAAAGGCAACATAAAAGATTGAAAAAAGTTGAATTTGCATAATATGCCCCCTTTAAGCGAAGGCTTCATTCCTCCTTGATGCGGTTTTTGATACATTTCAGGGACTGCATTGCATTGCCACATACAGGACCAGCATAGATGCAATAAAATCCATCCATCCATCCATCCATATATACATCCATCTATCCTACCCACCATCATGTATACCCACTTATCCTTGCAGGGATGTAGGGGACTGGTGTCTATTTCCAGTAGTCATTGGGCAAGGGGGACGGTACACCCTGGACAGGTCACCAGCCCATCAAATGGCAACATACAAACACGCAGGAGGAAAAAAAACAATGCACACACATACATACATTACCTAAAGAGAATTAAGAGAATATAACCTAGCAGATATGTTTTTTGGACTTTGGGAGGAAACCAGAGTACCCAGAGAGAGCCCACATCTGCACAGGGAGAACATGGCAGAAAGACCACAGGTTGGGATTCAAACCCAAGACCTTCTTGCTCTACTGTGCAGCCCACCTAACGATTAATCTACTGTAATTTGCATGTGTAAAGAAGACTTATATAAGTATGGAAGCAAAACTATCTAAAAGCCCAGGGATCCGTATCCTGCAAAATCCGGCTTTGGTTTTAACTCCAGTTGATAATTTGATTATAGTTAATTATGTTTTAATACAGATTATTTGATTATTACTATTTTATCACAACAAAAATGCTCTTAGTATCAAAATGGCAGCAGCCCCCTGTGTAGACTGCAGTATCCTGTTAAAACTTAATTTCTTAAAAAACATGCATGTCTAAATAAATTTGAACAGCACTGATAGGTTGTTATATTTGAGTAATGAATTAAAAATTAACTTATATGCAATGAAGGTTCCCTAAAGTATAGTGCATTTCAAGCATTTGTTTTTCTATGATTTTTATGACTTGGCTTACAGCTTATTACAAGAAGTATTGCTACTGTTAGCAGTGTGAGCAGGTGCCAAATCCTGCTGGAAAATTAAATCAGTGGCTCTATAAAGCTTGTCTGTAGAGGAAAGCATGGAGGGCTCTAAAATTTGTTGGTTCATGTCCAGGCTGACTTTGGATTTGATCAAACACAGTAGATAAATACTGGCATATAACATGGTTCCCCAATCATCACTAATTGTGGGTTATGTGTCTCTTCTGCATCTCTAGACTCCAGGACTTTGATTTTCCAATTAGATGCAAAACTTACATTCATCAGAAAAGAAGACTTTGGACCAATAGGCAAAAATCCTGTCCATTTTCTTGCTAACCCAAATAAGATGATTATGTTTGCATGTGGTTCAACTGTGACTTACTACAGGGAATTCTGGAACCCATGTTTTCCAGGGCCGTGCAGAGAGCTCTAGAGAGGCAGGTGCTCAAAGTTAAAAAGGGGCACATGGAGCAAGATTTTAAAATGGCTTGCAACAACATAACTTATAGTACACCATCCTGATTAACAACAACCAATGTTAATCAATAATCTAATTGGGAGTCGCAACATGATATATCAACGTCATCAGATAGGGAGCATGCAAAGCAAAAAGTAGCCTAATTTTTATCTGATGGGGAACAATGTTGCTGTTGAAATGCTGCTGATGGGCTGTGTTGATCAAAGACCATAAGTATTTAAATTACCATAGGAGAGCTGGCAGCTGATTAAGCAAGTGTTGTAAAGTAAATTATGGAATAATTTACTTGCTGCTGTGTTTTACTAAATAAGCCCTAATATCTGACTGGTTAACCTCCACAGCAACTCAGCTGCAGACAGCTTTAAAGCTCAAACCAGCTCAGAGGGGCTAACTCTACTTTTCTATAGTAGTGTTAGCACCTCTGAGAGATTTAGATTTTTAAAGTCAAGAGATCAAATAAATTCATGGTATCTTCAGCAAACAGCCATTAAGGTAAAAATATTAATACAATTTCAAGTAATTTAAATTTAAAAATAGTGTATAATTATTTGGATAATAATACATTATTTTAATTGAGAAAAGCAGTTTTATAAAAACTTTCACATGTATAAATATCAGTGTTGGGATGTTTTGATTTATCAAATTGTGACATGTCTGACTTTCCATTTCCTGCTGCAGTCCGAATTGTTGGTACAGTTGGCTATTTTCGGCTGTTTTTGTGACATTTTTAGATGTAAGCTGCTAAGGCTATGGGCCAAACCTTTCTGGTTGAGGGTCTACAGGAGTAATTTCATTTCATTCGAGGCCACTGACCTCCAGCCCAAATCCGGTGCTAAGCGGGGAGGATGCACCTGGTTTATACGGTGAAAGGAGCAGAGAGCGAACCAAAAATTAGCTGTACCTGTGCTTTGAGGCGTGAAAATCAGGTAAAAGTCATGGTGCCGTTTCTTTATATGAAAGTGATGGAGACTGCCTGAATTAGAGCGAAGGGACCGACTGAGGCTGCGTTATTTTTCTCTTTCAGCCTGTAGCGGACCGAACATTTTGTTCAGACCTGGAACAGGCTAATAAACTAAAAGTCTGAAGATTTCCAAACCACTTCTGTGTTTGGGGGGGGGCTGAAATCACAACTGCAAATAACTAAACACGGTTTCATGTAGTTCAATATCAGGACTGTATTTTCCTTCACAGACTGGCCTATTTTTTAAAAAGATGCATATTTTTGGCCGCAATGTGATTCTTGGAGGGCCCAGCCCCCTACCATGGGCTCGGGACAAATCTCAATGGCTGTAATAGGGAGATAATGAAAAGGATAGATAATGTTTTGTCATGCAGTTGCACGGTGCACACACAGCATGGTCATTTCACTTCGTCAGTTGCCATAAGACAAATTAAGAAGAAGAAAGTATACAGACCCTTTCCAAAAAATTTGAATATCATGGAAAAGTTTATTTATTTCCATAATTCCATTCAAAACGTTAAACTTCCATAGATTATAGATTCAGGGCCCACATCTTTTTACTCAAGGTATTTGTTTTAAGTTTACAAACAGATACGACAGAGCACAATCTTAAAGTGTTATGGTAGCAAGAGCCTTAAAGGACAAGTTGCTCAAACAAATACTTATGTTGTTAAAAGGAAATAGATAGAATTAAGTAGGAAAAATGTGTTTAAATCAATAGCATGACAAACCATGTGAAAGCAGAACAAAATTACCCCTTTCCCATTCCCCCCCTCCCCTGTCACTTCCATAACCATATAATCACTCCACCACATCAGGGCCTGCATTATGTAGTATCAGATGCAGCTATGTTGCAACAGATTTGTACTAACAAATCTTAGGCAAGTCATGACATCTTGCAACCACTGTGAATGGGATGGAGGAGAGGAATCTTTCCATTTGATTAAGATAGCACGTCGTGCCAGGAGGGCACCCAGTCAGGGTAGTCAGGGTGCTCATAATAAAAGGACCAGTGCACCAGATTTCTCAAGTTTGATGCCCAATAATATTAGGATTAGCTCATTTCGTTCTCTATTTGATTCATGCTTCAGGCGAGCAGTATAAGAAATAATTTGCTCCAGGGAGTCGCGTGGCGCAGTGGTTTAAGACGGGAGTCCCATGTTCAGAGGCCTTAGTCCACAATGTGGTTGTCCCGGGTTTGACTCTGGCCAAGGGACATTTGCCGAATGTCTCTCTCCCCTTTCTGTAAGCCTATCCACTGTCAATAAAGGCCACTGTGGCCACAAAACCTTAAAAAAATAGAAGGAAATCATTTGCCCCGACAGGTAGACTTTGAGTGTATCCCACAAAGTGAGATAAGAGATTTCGAGATCTGCATTAGTGTCAGTAAAAAAGGCTATTTCCTTTTCGAAAAACTTAATAAAGTTTCCATCGGGTAGAATTAAATCCGGATGAGACGGTATGTGTTCAGATCTGGAAGTAGAGAAAATTGTCGTTCAAAGAATTCTGGATCGTCCATATTTGGGGCATATACGTTGACAAGAGCTACTAATGTATAGTATAGTCTGCCTGAGACAATCACATACCTTCAGTATTTGTCTGAAAACACATTGTGAGATTCAAATGGGACATCATGGCTAACAAGAATTGAAACACCCTGAGCTTAGCCTCAAAATATGAATGAAAGCAATGACCTGACCAGCGTGACAACAACCGTTTGGAATCAGTGCTACGAACATGAGTTTCTTGTAAAAAGGCTATTTTGGTCCTAAGGTGTTTGAGATGGGAGAAAACCTTCCTTCTCTTGATAGGGTGGTTTAAACCCTTAACATTCCAGAAGTAGAAACAAAATAAAAACGTATGAGGGCTGAAAGATATGAAAAGTAGAAACACAGCCGGAGCACGCTCACTACATGTCTACTCCATCTGCCTACCAACCGGAAGTCCAGGCCTCAAATTTAAACAATTTCAAGTATTTAGTTGTTTATTTGTACATAATTTAGGCTTCCAGCTCATAAAACCCACGCAAACAGGAATTCAAAAAATTAGAATACTGTGAAGAAATCCACCTAAATTTTACAGGGCATGAATGTTTCAAACTGAGTGTCACACACTACTCATCTACTAAACTCAAAGCACCTACACAGGTTTTCCCAGGTGTCATTAAATTGCTTCGGTTTGGTTCAATTGTCTTAGTTAGGTTCAATATGAGGAAGACCACAGACTTGACAAGTGACCAGAAGACCATCACTGATACCCTCCGTAAGCCACAAAATTTCATAACTAAGGAGGCTGACTGTTCACAGAGTGCTGTGTCCAAGCACATCAATGGAAAGTCTAGTGGAAAGGCAAAATTTGGCAGGAGAAGATGCACCAGCAAAAGAGCTGACCGCTTCATCAGATTATCAAACAGAGAAGATTCATGAATCTGGCAAAGAGGCGGGAGTCACAGTTTAAAAAACTACCACATTCAGACCCACAACTGTCAGGTTCCTCGGGTCAAACCACTTCTGAGCCTGAGCCAACCTAGGAAGCGTCTCAACTGGGCCAAGGAGGAGAAGGACTGGACTGTTGGCCAGAGGTCCAAGGTCCTCTTTTCCAATGAAAGTGAAGTGTGCCTTTTATTTGGGAATCAAGGTCTAAGGGTTTGGAGGATGATGGGTGTGGAACAGAACCCAAGCTGCTTGAGGTCCAGTGTGAAATATCCACAGTCAGTCATGATTTGGAGTGCAATGTCTTGTGCAGGTGTTGGTAAACTCTGCTTTTTTAAAATCCAAGCTCACCGCATCAGTCTATTTGACTCTTTTGAATATGTAGCCACCCAGCCAACTTGCCGGACCTAAACCTCATTGAGAATCTATGGGGTATTATCTAGAGGAAAATGAGGGGCACCTGACCCAAAAACAAAGAAAAGCTGACAGCAAGCATCAAGAAATTCTGGGCTTCTATAACTCCCAGGCAATGCCACAGGCTTATTGCCTCAATGCCACAGGCTTATTGCCTCAATGCCACGGCGCATCGAGGCAGTGATTATGGCAAAAGGATTCTACTAAGTATTGAAGATTGACATATCGTTTCGAAAGAATCATATTTCGATTGATTTGATGTGATCCAAATTTCTTTATTTTTTCTGCAAAAACTGAGAAGTAAATGGTGATTTCTTCACAGTATTCTAATTTTTTGAATTCCTGTTTTCGTGGGTTTTATGAGCTGGAAGCCCAAATTATGTATACATAAACAACTAAATACTTGAAATTACTTAAGTTGTGGGCCCTGAATCTATAATTTATGGAACGTTTTGAATGAAATTATGGAAATAAATAAACTTTTCCATGATATTCTATTTTTTTGGAAATGGTCTGTATACAGTAATCTTGTAATAAAAGACAGTGTATAAACTAATCTTAACTCCTGTAGCTATTCTATTGTACACCCTACTTACCAGAAGCCTCACTCGCAAAGCTAAGCAACTGAGAAGTGGGGGCAGAGGCATTTGTTAATGGTCATCATGTGACTGACAGCAGCCAGATAATTTTTATTTAGCTAAATTGTCATTAATAGTTAAATGTTTATGTTGAGGGGTACAGGCAGGCCTACACACGCATGCACAATCCAGACAAAAAAATTATTTATTTTTATTTCTTTCTCCAAAAAGGAGACTAGGGGACTCATGGAGGAAATGGAGCAGGTGTCCAAAGCCCCCCTCCACTTTGCACGTGCCTGATGTACTCAATCTATCTGCATGTGGTGGCTCCTTGAATCCAGGTGCAGTCCACACCTTGCAAATTTCTCTTGAATCTCTCCAACAGTTCTCATTTTCTACTACCCTTTTACCCTCCACCAAACTTCCCATTTGCATGTCTGTAAAACTGTGTAGTCAACAGTCTTCCCGCATGACAGCGTCAAACATAGCAATAGCATGACATATGATTTGTGTATTAAAAAATACATTTTTGGTCTTATGTAATATTCAAATTTTTTGAGAAACTGGAATTTGTATTTTCGTACGCTGTATGTTATAACTGTCATGTATGAGTTTCACTTTCTGAATGGAACTACTGAAATAAATTCGCTTGATGATATTCTGTATTTTAAAAAAGACCAAAAGAAAATTATAGCTTTATTTTTTTTTGTATTAAGCTTCTTTTATTATTAAGTCCCAAAACATTAATGTTTTTAAAGTGTGAGGCTGTTCTGAAGAAAGATGACTTGTTAAAATCCACTAGCAGGAGATTCGAAAGGGCTTCTTAGCACTGCTGAAAGTCTGAGCTCACTCTAGTTGCATGCGGAGGAGGGCGGGGCTCCCAGCATCATCACCACCCGGCCATCACTGCTTCATTGTAGGCTGCCGCTGCTCATCCAGACGTCACCACGGTGGAAACCGATTTACAATAATAATATTCTCCAAAAAGGAAGATGGCATGGACGGTGTGTTAGGTTTTCACGCCTGATGAGAATTCATTCCGAGGTAAGTTCGCAGAAGCGGTGCATAATTCTAGAGGTTGTTTGTTTTATCACCGTCTGAAGTGGGAGTTAGTCGGACTAGCGGGCCTGTTGGTTGGAGTCAGATTCTCAGTTAACACCGGGCACGTTATTTATAAACCGAGTGATCTTCGACAAAATATTTCTGTTGTTGCCAGCGTCATGCATCGTAACATGAAATTAAAGGTGTGTGTTATTTAGTCGCGTAGCGGTGAATTAGCCTGCACCTCGGAGCCCGGCCTACACCGGCAGACCCTTTAAAGATGCTGGGAATGAGCAGCGGGGGAGGAGGTTACACACGACAGGGGCGCAGACTGCATCGATGCTTCTTCCATGTTTGCATGAATTTCATAACAGTATTTTTTTTTTTGTACCGCAGGTAATACGGTAGCTGTCATCAGCTGCCTGTGCAAGAAATGGGGCCCGATGCACGTAAATTTTGATTGTAATCTAGGCTGTATTATCCTGTATGGTCGATTCTCTCTGCGCGGCGAATTACCACACATTACTGACCATCATTTAAGAGGATGCTGCAGTGATGCTGCAAGACGATGTTAGTCGACAGGGTGGCAGGGCCTTCACTGTGAGCTGTAGCCTGCAACTAACATCACGGTGCTACAGTTGAGGGGAAGAAAGCGTTCACTGCTGTTTCAGGGTCATCACAGATGTGGGCCACAATTTCATTGTTTATAGATCATACTGAAATGTTAACAGTAGGCCTGAGCCATCGCAGTGGAACACATAGGAAGATAGAAATGTAACAACAGCATGATATATAGTGCCATTGTATGTAGGTTTGCTTTATGAGTTGGTTTTATTTGAATAATTTTCCCTCCTGCCAACTAGTTTTCAAACTTTTCCAGTTTATTTTTAAGATTTATTCACCTGGTTATGATTACTTGTCAGCACACATATTCTTCATTTTGGGATCAACTCCTCAGGTGTATTTGTTTTTTGGTTTTATCTGCCATTATCAAATTTTCTGCTTAATTTTGCTCATGCTTTGATTTGAAATACTACAAATGGGGTGTCATAAGATTCGGTTCTTGCATAAGCCCTCCTTCTGTCCCCAACTTTTATGCTTATTTCAATCTCAGGTAGTCCTAATGCAGAAGAAATGAAAATGGCTATTTTCTGTGTTTATCCAAATGCAATAAAGGTTTCACAAATCTCATTTGTGATTTGAATAATTTCCTTTTTAACTGTAAATGAATTAAGTTCACGTTTCATATTTTGAAGTCTAGATTGGAAAATGCAGCCCAGGATTTAACTGTGAAGAAAACATAAGTACATTTAAGTCAAAAGACAATGACTCAAACTAAATGAAAGTATCCCGTTGAAGTTGACACTGGACCATAACGAGAAGCTGTAAATGACACACAGACTTAAGCGCCATTATCCAGCTGTGATGTAAGACCATATTTTCTTCCACTGTGTACAACTCACAACTAAATGAACATGTAATATAGATAGATGGATGGATGGATGGATGGATAGATAGATAGATAGACAGACAGATTAACATAAAGTAGTGCAAACACAACAAACAACATAATATACAAAGTATAAAAAACATATACACAATGAAAACAGCATTTCCCCATAACAAATGAAAACAGTATAGTGAAGATATCTAGTGCATAATTCACTGATTCTAGACAAGATACACAAGTTGTCTTCAGCTGTTTTTAACATTGTTTAAGGATGTAAAAGTTCTGTGAATGTTCTTTATAGCTTTATGGTTTTGCAATATCAGTTTATTTGTACAAAACTGTAATGTAAAGCAGTCTGCTTGGGTAGTTTCCCTAGTCTACTTTACAACTGTAGTCTTCAGAGTAGTCTTTCTTGTAACTGAGAGAAAAGTGTAAGAACATTATTTCAGTCAACTGAGCGGCCGTTTGAAGCAACTAGTGGGGGACAGGCTGGATGGCACTACTCAGTGCTCCATACAGTGGGAGAAAATGAAAGTCACTTCATGTCTTTTTTTGCATCTTTGTTGTGGAAGAAAAACATCATCTTCTAACAAAAATGAGGCTGGAGTCCATTGGGCGTTTTTGATATTTAATGATAGTACAACGGCCAGAATCACCAGACATACAGTGCCCCCAGAGCTGTATGGAGGGCCATCTCTGCCAAAATTGACAATAAATAAAAAAAATGCATGTAGAAATAAATGAGGGAATACATTTGTAAATATATATATATATATATATATATATATATATATATATATATATATAAATAAATAAATAAATAAATAAATGTCGAAATTAATACATAAAATTGGAAATAAATTTGTAAATAAACAAATAGAGATATAAATAAATGTGAAAATAAATAAATACATAGCTTCATGCTTGCTAAGCTAGAGCAGGAGGTTTAGCCTTCACTTGCTAACCCTGCGCCCCAGCACCTCACCACCTAAAGCACCTCCGTTTTCGTCTGTTGCTTGTAGAAGACCTCCCTGTCAGGGACAGGCCTGGTGTTGAACTAGTGTTTCTGGTTGTAAGATTCCAGTGGCCGGGTATCTTAACTCTGTGACAGACACAAAGCTACCATTAGTGCAGTAGCACAGAGCCAGGTTTGTTTAAATGGAGTCTTAGAGCTGACCGATCAGGCTTTAGGCCAGTGTTAGAAACGCTCCCCTGATTAGAATACACTTCTGTAAATAAATATGTAGATGTGGAAATTAATAAATAAATAAATGTGAAAATAAAAAATGAATGTGCAAATAAATTAATACTTTATTTATTCGCACATTTATTTATTTGTATTGTAATTATTTATTAATATATTTATTTACACATTTATCAATTTTGGCAGGGACGATCCTCTATAGAGCTGGGCTCTCCCACAAACGTATTCCTAATCCATTATGGTATATAAAATAATCCAGTATTATCTTTCTCAGTCCCTCCTTCGCAGTCTGGATGTGTGGTTCCACAAGGTTAAAAACACTTCACACTGTAGAGTAAAGGGAACAAGGTCAGAAGGCGTCCTGCTCAAATCTGCTCTTCACTGACATCTGCTAAAGCACTGAGATGATCTCTACCTGACATATTCCCTAGATGCTTTTACCAACAGGTAACTAATCAATTAATTCACAGTAAACCTAAAAGTTAACTTGACAGGTTTTGTACATTTCAGCTGAAGCTCTTTGTTGAAGTTGTACTTCTGAAGACTAATGAGCTTCAGGATTTTAACCACTAGTTCATTATGTGTGCTTCATTGCTCATAGATGATTAAGTTTACAGAATAAAAACAAATTCAATTTTAAAATGTAGCGATGGTTAAGGGTCACATGTCAGAAATGATCAAATTATGGCACATTCCATCTTTGTAGCTGATTTGAACCCTTGGTATTTTCATGCCCCATCTGCTTATACACAGTTTTGAGATTATGACTGCAGGGAAAATTATTGCTCAAGTCCTTGTTGGCTCAAAATGAATCGCAATTCAAAAATCAAGCTGCTGACTGTTGAGGCGAATGTGATGAGACTTTGAACCAAGTTACATCATAACACCCAGACTGATTTAACTTAAATTGCTCATTTACTTCAGGGAAAATGCTTCTATTAGTCTGCACAACATTTGCTGATTCTGTTGCATAAACAGGATTAGCAGGAAGCTAAGTTGTCCTGAAATGTAAGAGCTTGTTTGCCTGAAAAAAAAAATAGAGAGAGCTGGAAAGATGTTGTTGGGTGCGACAGTTGGTGGAGCACTTACCGTCACAAAGACATCCAACCACTAAAAGTCTGTCTGGGTCTGCTATTAGAGAACAATGAGATCGCTGCCCAACATGTCTGTTACAGACATATTCAATACCTGTTAAAATAATTATATTGCATTTTTGGATTGAGTATCAACACAGTCGAAAATACTTAAATACAAATAACTATTCTAAATTAAATATCTTTTTCATTTCAATTGGCCACATTACTACTGTTTTACTTTTTATTTTACTTGACTTTAATATTCTCACCAGCTTGCCGGTGTTCTCAGCAGCTGGGCTGTCAACAGTGATGAAAATTGTAACACATACCCTGGCCAAATGTGGGTAAATTGAAGTGGCAAATTAAGAGTTAGGACCAATAAACAAATAATAGCTTGCATTTATATGGCGCTTTTCGAGACCCTCAAAGCACTTTACAACTCCATTATTCATTCACTCTCACATACTGGTGGAAGCAAGCTGCAATTGTAGCCACAGTATCCCTGGGGCAGACTGACTGGAGCAAGGCTGCCATCGGCCAACACCAGTAGGCGGGTAGTCTTAGTGTCTTACCCAAGGACATAACGTGCAGAAGCAGGAATCGAACCCACAATTTGTGGGTCGCAGGCAAACAACTCTACCACTGAACTACAGCCACTATAGTCCAGTGAAGATGTGTCTGATGTTGACTCTGGTTCAGGAGCAGCTTATCATAAGGAATGCAGTGGTTATAGGTTATATTCTGGAAACATGGACAAACAGGGCTTCATGATTTTATTTGACAAAATTATTGAGTTGTGCTCATTTCACCGTCAAAATAATGTATTGATCGCTTCGCGGTCAAGACACACACACATTATATATGTGTATGTGTATGTGGGTGTGTGTATGTGTGTGTGTGTGTGTACCAGCACGTTATTTGGACGGTTTTAACATGTAAAGTAGATAAGAAATGTGATCATTTCAACCCATTGTCGACCAAGCAGCCTTATCTTAGAGGCACATCTGTTTTTTTTTTTTAAATCCTTTTTTTTTTCCAATTAACTCCAGATATATTTTATATTTTGTTGTCAGAGATTTTTTACTTTTTAAAAATGTATAAGAGTTGTCAGTTAAGGCATTAACCATTTCTGATATGCTGTTATATGCGATTCACCTTCATTGTTGTACTTTTATACATACACCCATAAGTGTTATATCTGTGTGCTCATTTGTTTATAGCACGTTTGTCTTGTTGTGATGAGTTGGTTTCCAACTAATGTTGAATGCAATGTTGAAATTTTAAGTTGTTTTTAATATAGAATGTTTTTTTTTCCTTACAGATCATTTCTAGGGATGGTATCCTTAAGGATCTATCGATACTACTACTCTTAACGATAGTTCTTATCGATCCGGTACTTTATCGGTATCTGTACTTTTTTTTGGAAAGATAAAACGAAAGGGGAAAAACACAAATAATGAACTGTAGTTTTATAAAAAAAGTAACTTGGATAAGAAGGAAGCTGTTGTTCAAAAATATCCAGCATTTATTAATTGTAAGAATAAAATAGCAGGTTAACTGTAGTTTAAGAATTTTTTTTTTTACTTAAATAAGAAGGAAGCTGTTGTTCAAAAATATCCAGCATTTATTAATTGTAAGAATGAAATGGCAAACTTCTGTCCATGCTTCACGTGTTTGCTTTGCATACTAACATGCATACCTGATGTATCTGATTCAGGGGTTGTTGTTGCAGCAGCACTCTGGCGGTCAAACACCGTGCATCTTTCGGTTTGTAGTTGGTGTATTTTGGCAAGGTGTTTGGTCAAATTACTTGTGTTCCCGCCTTTGCAACCAAAACTTTTATTAGGCTACATGTGTGACAGCGTGCATTGCCGGCATTTCGTAAAATGAAGCCAAATTTTGGATCTTTTCGCTCTGCCATCACACACGCTGCGGGGACAGTGGCGACTACCGTTAAGAGGACCGATAAGGCTGAAGCTTATCGGTCCGGGTGGACCGTCAGAATCAGCCCCGGGGCCAATTTAATACTGGGTTTCGGTACCCATCCCTAATCATATCAATCCCCTAAAACCACAGGAAGATCAGAAGGAGAAGTACTTAACAATATATGTGCATCACCCATAGACTGTGGCATCACCTTTAATGCCACTTTTTTCATATCCTTGGGTGCTGTCCATTTTCTGTTTTTGATTAAATAAACAACAAATCAATGAAGTTTATGTTTTTCTTTCACACAGATATTGTTTCCATTTCAAGAAAAAAATTCATAGTTTTGTAGCTACATAAGAAGTATGATTTGGCTTTGTAATATTACAGTCGCCAAGGTTTATTTTAATACTGAGATGTTGAAGTAATTTATCAAATTCAAAAATGCAGTTGGCTGATTAGTGTGAATGCTGTAGGCATGCTGTAGGAGTGTGAATGCTGTAGGCATTCACACTCTTGAGATCCTGTTTCTCTTTATTCTTTATTCTTCCGTCTTATAGTTGCTTCCGTACGTTGTTTGAATTTTAACTACTAATGCATACTTGGTGCTATTTTAACCATTCAACTTTTCAATTATTCTGCTTATTCTGCTCTTTCCAGCTATATCTTTTGGTATTCATAACCTTTATACTTTTTATAATATTCAACTTTTTATGCTTTTTTTGCTCCCTTTGAAATGAAGGGAAAACCTAAAAAATTCCACTAAATCTCGCCTGTCTTGCAAAACTAACTGCTTCCACATACTTCCACTTAGAAACACCATTCAAATCTTAAAATGTAGTCATACTCTTCAGCTATTACTGTATGTCTCGGCTTCTTCCTAACTTGTACCGTTTTCATACAATCCTTCCTCAAATTTTTGGTCGCAAAATGATCAGATTTCTGAAAATACATACATGTCTATGGGAGGGAAGCAATTAAGCTAGTTTGGCCCACTCTAGCAGAATTACACTTTTCCACTTTCCTGATTTTCCACCTTTCTGCACATATATATCGATAGGCCTTATATTTTCAGAGTAAGAGGATGTAGTTCGGGACCAAGAAAGGACAGATTAATGTTTCCATCAAATTTATCAACATATTCGACGACATTTTACGCCTGTAATATTATACTTTAAACAAATCGAGTGGTTTGAGAGCATTCGCCTATCCGTTCCGATAAAAACGGCACATTGGTGACGTCGATACGCCTTTCGGTTCTTAAGTTATTAAGAGTAGTTCGGAAGCTGCGTTACCTGTTAAAAACGGCTGAGAAATTAGGAGACCTAAGTGAGGTGCTGCACTCTGGCTGTCTCCCCCAGTCACAGCCTGCGTGTGATTGGTCGAAAAATGGCAGGCCTTTTCATGGCTTTAGGTTGAGCTCCCTCTTGTGGTAGAAAAGAGAGTTACTATACATTATGGCCTCCACTGTAAAACTGACGTTTCAGGGTTATTGTAAGACATCTCAAACAACTTGTCGATTTTAATACAAATCAGTTCACCAGGACTTTTGATTACTCTGTAAAATATGATGATCAATACAGTCTCATAGGTACTAGGCAGGCAACAGCGGCCATTTTACTGTTCCAGCACCTGGAAAACAGTGATTACTTTTTAGGGCAGTTACACAGACTTGTATGTTTAGGCGATTGTAGGCATTATAAATGGAGTAAGATATTGTTAGCTAACTTGCTATTGTTTTCCATTATACTAACACTAGCATTTAGGCTAACATTAGCATTTTAGCTAATTTTGACTTAATAGCTAATAGGCAGGCAACAGTGGCCATTTTACTGTTCCAACACCTGGAAAACAGTGTTTACTTTTAAATGGCAGTTACACAGACTTGTATGTTTAGGCAATTGTAGGCATTATAAATGGAGAAAGATATTGTTAGCTAACTTGCTATTGTTATCCATTATACTGACACTAGCATTTAAGCTAACATTATCATTTTAGCTAATTTTGACTTAATAGCTAAAGTTAACATACAGAATGGATTGAGATACAGTTAACCAACATGTTAGTGTTTGCCAACATGTCATCTCTGGCATTTTTGCTAACATTACCATTTTAGCTAACATTAGCATTTTAGCTAATTTTAGCTGTCATTTGGTTTTTGGGTTGATTGTAACATACTGAATGGTTTGAATTATTGTTAACCAATATGTCCATGTTTGCCATCATGCTACCAATAGCTTTTTTACTAACCATTGCAATGTAGCTCATTTAAGCTAACAATAACATTTTAGCTAATTTTGACTCAACTGCTAAAATGAACATAATGGATGGATTGAGTTACTGTTAACCAACATGTTAGTGTTTACCAGCATGCTATCTCTAGCATTTAAGCTACCATGAGCATTTTAGTTAATGTTCACTAATATTAGTATTTTAGGAAGATTTTAACATACTGAAAGGATTAAGTTCATGGTAACGAACATGTTAGTGTTTGCCAACATGTCATCTCTGGCATTTTTGCTAACATTAGCATTTTAGCTAACATTAGCATTTTAGCTAATTTTAGCTATCATTTGGTTTTTGGGTTGATTTTAACATACTGAATGGGTTGAGTTATTGTTAATTTATATGTTCATGTTTGCTAACATGCTGCCAGTAGTCTTTTCACTAACCATAGCAATTAAGCTCATTCAAGCTAACAATGGAATTTTATCTCATTTTAACTTAAAAGAAAGAATTATAATAATGAATGGATTAAGTTACTGTTAACCAACAAGTTGGTGTTTACCAACATGCTATATCTAGCATTTAAGCTAAAATCAACATTTAAGCGAACATTAGCATTTTAGCTAATGTTCGCTAATATTTGCATTTCAGGAAGATTTTAACATACTTAAAAGGATAAAGTTAGGTAGCATTTAAGCTAACACTAGTATTACAGTTAGAATCAACATTTAAGCTAATTTTGGCTTAACAGCTAAGGTTACCTTGCTAAATGGATTTTGTTAATGTTTAGAGCCATGTTAGTGTTTGCCAACATACTACCACTAGCATTTTAGCTAACATTTGCATTTCAGCTAATTTTAGCTAACGCTTCCCTTTAAACTTATTTTTATTATACTGAATGGATTGAATTATTGTTAACCAACATGTTTGTGTTTGGCAACATGCTACCACACGCTTCCGTACATTTTTGAACTTCAACTACTTCTGCATACTTTGTGCTATTTTAACCATTCAACTTTTCAACTATTCTGCTCATTCTGCTTTTTCCGGGTATATCTTTTGGTATTCATAACCTTTATACTTTTCATAATATTAAACTTTTTATTTCAGCTAATTGTGACAGTTTTTCTTTGTGTTAGGGTTGGCACACCCCTTTTGTTTTTTCTGCTGTTTCTGTTTATTACACTTCAGAAAGTGTTTTACAGTTGACTTCAAATACTTCCGCCATTTTCTGCAAGTAAATTCAGCTTACAGCATTCACACTGCATTTTCGCAGGAAATGCAACTTTTTCTAGTTACTTGTTTGTTTTATTTCTTCCCTTGTTATATACTGTTGAAGTATTTTCAGTCATTATAGAGAATAAAACATTAATTTTTTTAAACAGAAGATTCTATAAAAGAAAAGGACACAGATAAAAAAAGCAAAGGGGCTCCAGAAAGCAAAAGAGACTTATGTACAGTAAAATGGGGTAGGGGGGAGGAACAGAGTTGTCAACAGTGTTATGGCAACAGATATAATTGTTGAAACAAAAAAACTACACCAACAAACACATTAGACATAACAATCAGGGGTATAGTTATACTTTTTGCTTTAACATCAATTGTCCAAAAGGACTGTCAGGTCTAATGTGAGGATGCATAAAGATGGAAGCATTTATAATTAGGAATAAAAGACCCTTAACACTGTTGACAAACCCGCTGGCCTTTTCTATTTTTGCTGGGTTTACACCTGCCCTCTATCGACGCCTTTGGGTGATGGAGAAGATGATGGACATCTGAGGGTGGAGAAGGTAAAGCTGGTGCAGGTCCTCCTTCATCATGTTCACCAACTGGACACTGCTGACCATCCACATGTCATCTCCGCCACAGCTGATGATGAGGACATTTAGAGCTGCTCTTCCTCACAGGGAGTTGGGGAAAAAAAAGGGAGAAGGCCTTTCCACCTCAGCCCCCCCAGCCAAACCAGGAGATACGGACGTCTGGGAGGCTGAGGTTTCCTGCGATGGTTTCTTCAGCTCTCTCAGAACTATGTCAGACATAGCTGTCTCCAATGATCCAAATGGCTATGGAGAAAAAAAACTAGCATAATGAATGGTAGTTGCACAGGTATAGCCTATCGGTTGAAAGTATAATACTATTAAAATTGTACATGAAGTGATCGAGACAGGTACTTACATTTTCTGCTTTGTTTGGCTGTTGTGGAGGACAGGCATGCAGCCATTGTGACCTGGTAAACAAAATCTATAAAAAGAAACACAAGTGTCTTACTAAAAGTGCAATTTATCCCTTCCCAGACCTCAATAAATAATTAGTAAAATTCATACATTACAGAATTGACAAGGATCGAAATTATTTATATTAGCTGTTGCTAATCTACAATAGCTGTGGGAACAATTTTTTAACATGATCCTACATGGTAGTACAATCACTAACAATTAGGGTAAATACAAACAAATATTAATAAAAATATGTGAACTATCCTAACTAACTTAGCTTGATCATGTATCTCATGCATAGACTAAATAGATCTCATACACTATTAATAAATAAGTTACAAATATTATTGAAAACTTGCATTAAGTTAATGATAATTTCATTTAAATAAATAATTTCAATTTAAATGTTAACTTACCGATTTTAATATTGTATTTACAGCCTGGATGGAAGAGGGTAGCAGAGTTCCTCTACCACGGCTTTCAGGCTAAAGGCGCCCCCTAACCTCTTTTAGCTTCACTTAGCTCCAGGACTAGCTCCTGGCTACAGCGGCTCAGAGTGTCAATCATCCGCCCCCGCCCTCACAGCGCCACTCTCAGCTCCACCTCTTTGCCCATTTTTGTATTTTCTGGGAGTGACGAGACGCGTGAAGCGTCCAAGATGGCGGCGGTGGAAACCGCCTATTTTGCTTCATTTTTGATCTTCAGAAACCTGTGGGTGACTTCACCGAGGCTTCGTCCAGTTATATACAGTCTATGGTCCCAACTGCATGCCGGACGGCTTGCAAGTCGACATCTTAACGAACTGTCTTGGAACAGTCCTGATATCGCCCAAACTGGATACACCAACAGGATGAGCACTTCTAAGAGTTCTTCCCGGTCCAGCGGGTCAGAACAAAAAAGAATCTTCACTGGTGAGATGTCCTCTGTATGGCAGGAGTTTCTGCTAAGAACCTCTGCTGAGAACAATTTTGAAATGGCCGCACCCACCTTCTTATAGCTCCTTTGGCAATGATGTCATCGTTGATGTCACCATGGGTGGTCACGGACCAATAGGAGTGTGTTGGGGGTCACCGCTAGGATTGCTGGGAAATGTGGTCTGCTCAGTCCATCTAGGGAAAATGGCTTCCAGCCGTCCAACAGTCTGTTCAGTTCATTTGGGGAAAATGGAGCCCCAACATATGTCACAGTATTGATATTCAAAGTAACTTGAATGGAACCATTAACGAAGACAATAATTTCTGAAATAAAAGTAAATGTATGACTGGTAGTTTGTGGCCTTTTTTCACCTTCTTCATTCCAGTGGATCAACTAGATCTAGTAATAACACTGGATGTCTTAAGTATGAAAAATGTTGCCGTTTTTAAAATGCTGTGACAGTTTATCTACAGTTAAATTCAGTTTTAAAAATAACAATATATGGTCTTATTCATAGTATCATAATATATTGTATCGTCTCCCCTGTATCATATCGACAGATTTTTACCAATACACATCCCTAATATATATAAATTTTTCTTATTCACTAGAACAAATGAATTAGCCACTAATTGGCTCTTACACCTGCACCAACACTTAATTTAGTCTGTGTAGTCAGAAGTGGGTCACGGTGTCGGTGTGCTTAATGCTGCAATATTTCTGATGCAGAAAATAATACTAATGTTATACTCCCGCAGTGCATTGCATGTAGCCAAGAGAAAAAAAAGGGTCAGGAGATGTCTGTCCATTCTTCATTTTGAATGTAGTTTCTACCGGAATTTATGAGCCTGCTTAGTCATAGACTGTTATTTTAAAACCGACATTAGTTACTGCACTAACCTCTCATGCAATAAAATTATCAGTGGGTGTTCTTATACATTGTTAAAATGTTCCCCTTCATTTTTTTTCTTTGACTTTTTAGACTATCTGGTAATGTGAACAGAGTAACTGAAAGAACTGGAGCAAAAATGCAGCATGTTAATTAACTAAAATACCATCTATTCCTTCCACTATTTTTGCTCCATTTCATTTTCCACGTCTGCACTAGTTGTGGTCTGTCTGCAGGGCTGGTCAGCACAAAAATCTGTGTTCTGCAAGTATGGAGGGACCCAACCTGTCAACCAAACATGTTGAAATTTTTTTTTTTTTTGAGTAATTGAACACCTAGTCTATTTAAAAATATTGTGATGACTGTGACCGTTGTGAAGTGTGTCCCCAATTTATAGGAATTTCTTTCCATCAGCAGCATAGCTAATGCATGAATTGTGGTAAATGTCATGGCATGGGAATTCTCTCAGCTGTTCCTTAATAGTAACTGGGCTTTCAACAGATTCTCTCAGTTGAGCAAGGGATATCTGCAGCTTCTTCAGAGTTAACACAGATGTCTTCGAAGCTTCTCTGAATAATTTACTTATTACCTGGGTGTCAGTGTAGGTAGACAGCCATAGTCTTTCCATTTTCAAATGATGGATTAAACAATGTGTCGCTTGATGCCCAAAGCTTAGAATATCTTTTTATACTGTAACCCTAATTTCACTTCAATTCAGTTTATTTATATAGCGCCAATTCACAACAGATGTCATCTCAAGGCACTTAACAAGAAGTCATTTCAATACATTTATACAAACATTCCAATCAGTTAAAAAGTTTCCTATTTAAGGAATCCCAGCAGATTGCGTCAGTCATTAGAGTGAGGTTGGGCAGACTATCCAACCACAGCAATCCTTCAGCAAACCCTCAAACTGAGCAAGCATGCAGCGACGGTGGAGAGAAAAAACTCCCCTTTAACAGGAAGAAACCTCCAACAGAACCAGGCTCAGTAGGAGCGGCCATCTGCCACGACCGTCTGGGGGTTTGAGAAGACAGAGCAGAGACACAGAAGGAACAGAAGATCCGATATAAGAGTACTCTGTGTTACAAAAAGTAAAAAGTTGATAACAGGACACAGTGGATGTTCAGCCACTGGGAGCACCATCCCAGTCGATGCCCCCCGTCCAACAGGGCATTGCAGCCAAGCAGGATACCAGACCAGGTATATCTTCTATGGAGAGGAAAACACTGAGGAGAAAACAAAGTTAACAGTTGAAATAGCAGAATGTACTGTAATACAACTGGAGAGTAGTAGTAGAAAAGGAAGTAGCAGAGTGAAGAAAATTGGTAAGTCTGTCCTCCAGCAGTCTAAGCCTATAGCAGCATAACTACAGATATAGCTCAGGATGACCTAAGCCACTCTAACTATAAGCTTTATCAAAAAGGAAAGTTTTAAGCCTGGCCTTAAAAGTAAACAGAGTGTCTGCCTCACGGACTAAAGCTGGGAGCTGGTTCCACAGGAGAGGAGCCTGATAACTAAAAGATCTGCCTCCCATTCTACTTTTAGAATTCCTAGGAACTACAAGCAAACCTGCAGTCTGAGACCGAAGTGCTCTGTTGGGAACATATGGAACAATTAGATCTCTGATGTATGATGGAGCTTGATTATTAAGGGCTTTGTATGTAAGAAGAAGGATCTTAAATTCTATTCTGGATTTAACAGGAAGCCAATGAAGGAAAGCTAAACTTTCAGCTTCTCCACAACTTATCCCTGACCTGTCTGGTGTTTTTCTTGGTTTTCACAATGCAGTTTGTTTGCTGATTTTCTTTAAAGGACCTCTGAGGTCTTCACAGACCAGCTGTGTGTATCATAAGATAAAACTGCAAAGAAGGGGATTCTATTTATCAGTTTTATTTCAGGGTGAAAGAGTAAAAAAGGCTGACTACATCTGCATATTGAATTTTCTGATTCAGAAGAAAAATTAGCCCACTCATGTGTAATCCCTTTATCTTCAATAGTCTGTGTGCTGCAAAATAGGCTACAATTCAGTGGCCGAATTTCCCGCGATTACACGCGGATGTGACGTCAATCTACAATTCTTGCGCATTCTCGATTTAACAGGAAGAAGGAAGAGAAAGAACCCGGACTTCACACGCGGCTGATTGTTGTCAAAGATATTTACTAATGTTACACCAAACTAAACACTATTACTTACCTCGTCGCTAGACATGTTGCTTGTTGTCGTACAACTGGCGATGTGCGCTACGTCACTGAATTATTTACTTTTTGTGCACGCTCCCGCGGTGGCTGCAGTTACTCGCAGCGCCGGCCGCGGCAGTCGCGAATTTAATTTCTTCAAACCGGCCCCCTAATCCTTTAACAAGTCGAAAAAGTAGCAAATAATGCAACTGGAGAGTAGTAGAAGAGAAAAGTGGAAAGGTTTTTAGTTTGTCCTCCAGCAGTCTAAGCCTGTAGAAGCATAACTACAGAGATAGCTCAGGATAACCTAAGCCACCCTAACTATAAGCTTTATCAAAACGGACAGTTTTAAGCTTGACCTTAAAAGTAAACAGAGTGCCTGTCTCATGGTCTAAAAGTGGGAGCTGGTTCCACAGGAGAGGAGCCTGATAACTAAAAGATCTACCTCCCATTCTACTTCTAGAAATCCTAGGAACCACCAGTAAACCTGCAGTCTGAGAGTGAAGTGCTCTGTTAGGAACATATGGAACATTCAGATCTCTGATGTATGATGGAGCTTGATTATTAAGGGCTTTATATGTAAGAAGGAAGATCTTAATTTCTATTCTGGATTTACCAAGGAGCCAATGAAGGGAGGCTAAGACAGAAGAAATGTGATCTCTCTTTTAATATTTATCAGAACTCTTGCTGCTGCATTTTGGATCAATTGAAGGCTTTTAATTACATTTTGCGGACTTCCTGATAGTAAAGAATTACAGTAGTCCAGCCTTGAGGTAATAAGTGCATGGACTAGTTTCTCAGCATCACTCCTGGACAGGATGTTTCTAATTTTAGCAATATTTGTGTGGTGAAAGAAGGAAATCCTAGAAACCTGTTTAACATAGGACATGATTAACATATACTAGTCAAAATAACGCGGAGGTTCTTCAAGTTATTACTGGGGGCCAATTTAATACCATCCCTATGAAGTGATTGACTAAGCAGTTTCTTTTTTAGAGCTGCTGGTCCAAAGACGGCAACTTCTGTCTTGTTAGAATTTAAGAGAAAAAAGTTTAGCGTCATCCAGGTTTTTATGTCTTCCAGACATGCTTGTAATACCTAATGGATTGGATTCATCAGGATTTATGGATAAATATAATTGTGTATCATCGGCATTGCTGTGGAATATTATCCAATGCTGTCAATTGATTTTACCAATTGGAAGCATGTATATTAGAAAAAGAATTGGTCCAAGCACAGAACCCTGTGGTACTCCCCAAGTAACCTTTGAGTGGGAAGAAGATTTATCTTTTACGTGAACAATCTGGAATCTGTCAGACAAATACGATTTAAACCGGCCTAGTGTTGTTCCTTTGATCCCTGCAACATGTTCAAGCCTTTCTAACAGAATATTTAGCATCAACTGTGTCAAAAGCACTGGCGGAAAAATGTGTGCAACTTTAACCACACTAAGGATCTTGCTTACGCACTTTTTGGAGAGATATCCTGGAGAGATGGCAAAAATGTGAATTTAAGCCACAATTTCAAACTTGTAGAGCTTTGCGCACACAGACCAACAACCAAAAATGAGAATCTGAATGAAAATATGTTGCACATAAGAATTATATCAAAGTGTGTTCATATGTATTTATGTATTCAGATTATATAGAAATTGCACTTAGTGGTGAATTAATTGTGTGAAGTACGAATACTGCAACCTCCCTCGTATAATGATGCACATTGGATGCTGGCGCTCATTGCAGATCACGCTACTGGAAGCATCTGGATGGGGGACCTGATGTAGATTACTTAAAGCTGTCCTATTAGATCTATGTGCTGAACTGGACCCGGTGTTAGATCTACCGACCTGCTGGAACCATGCACCCCGTCCCCCGCTCTTGTCAAGAACGCGTTTGTTTGTGAACCCAAATCAATATTTTGCAAGGATGATTCTTTTTAAAAGTAGACTTAAAACGCACCTTTCTGTCAGGCTTTATATATCTAGTTTAATTTGTTTTATTAAGTTCCAGTCTTATTGTTGCTACAAGAAGTAATCTTATAGGCCTAATTGAAACTTCATTGTTCTTATCTTTTGTATCGCTTGTGCTGTTTTTATTATAAAATTTTTAAATCTTTTTACTCTCTTCTTGTTACACATTTTCTTTTTGCAACTGTTTTTTGCAACTTTGGCTCACTTCGGCTGAGTAAAGCGCTGATTAAGTGATTGATTTAAATTAAACGGTTTACCGTGCCTCCACGAGCCTGCAGCTGTCTCTGAAATGACTTTCTCCGCCTCTCGGTTTCCATGGTTCCCCGTGAAACATCCCATATTTGCTGGCTTAAGTAGATGCAGAATTCTCACTAGAGACTGCATAGACCGTTTATGGGAGAAAGTGGGTGTGTAGGAGGCGGGATATGATCCAAAAATACCTGCGCACATTTTTAGGGAGAGTGGGATTTATAAAGCTGAAAGTGTGTGCAGCTGTGCGTACTCAAAGTTTGATAGATAGAAACTTACTAGGCGTAAGTAAAAAAAAGTTGCTGAGCTTAAGTACGGTTTTAGTAATGATTCTACGCAAAGATTTATAAATGAGGCCTCTGAACAGTCACAAGTCCATTATCTGTGGCTATGAGAATATCCTTAGTAACCTTCACCAGTGCTGTTTCAGTGTTATAATGAGCTCTGAAACCTGACTGAAACTGTTCAAACAGGTCGTTACTGTTTAGATGCCCACACACTTGATTACCATCCATTTTCTCAAGGATTTTGGATAGGAAAGGAATGTTAGATATAGGTCTGTAATTACCTAGGTCATCTTGATCGAGGGAAGGTTTCTTATGTAAAGGTTTAATTACAGCAACCTTAAATTGCTGTGGTATGTATCCGCTCTGGGTGGTGACCAAAAGAACGAGATCGGGGATACAAGCAACTGAAATGAGTTTCCTCCGTAGAGTGTCTGAGCTCTCCCTTAGAAATAGGGTGAGAAGCTCAGTCATCCGGAGGGGGCTCAGAGTAGAGCCGCTGCTCCTCCACATCAAGAGGAGTCAGTTGAGGTGGGTCGGGCATCTGGTCAACCTGTTTGCGTTTCTGTTAGAAACGCAAACAGGTTGGTGGTGACCCGTGGGCTGGGTTCTGGAACTACGCTTCCTATATGCTGTCACCCAGCCGGCCTGAGGTCCTGGCTACGCGGGTTTTGTTGGAGGACAGCTAGGGGGTTCTGTCCTTGTTGGCTCTGCTAATGGGCCTCGGTTATCTGCTGGTTTTTAACAGCGCGGAGCCAGGCCTCTAATTCCGACACCTTCTCCTCCAAAGCTACAATCATTTTACATTTATTACAGTTACCATTATCACTAAAGGAGGCAGGGAAGTAACTAAATATCTGACACAGAGACCAAAAGAGAGGAGAACATTTAGGCCGAGATTGAGAGATAGGAGAGAAGAGGAGTAGCCATACCTGCAATGAATTTAAGCTAATTAAGCTAGGGAGACCTTAGCACAGCAAGAAACACTGTGTGAAGCACAAAGAGTTCCCAAAACGTAAAGTACACATACAGAAAATGTGTTTTAGTGTGCTTGTGTGTTAAGATAACTTAGAAAGGGCTTAGCACAGAGAAAACTATATCAATTCAAGAGAGTCTGAACACCAAACAGCTCCACGGAGTGCAACAGTGACAACAGGAAATAATGTAATACAGCTTCACCGATCAGGAACAGCCCAGCAGGTTTACTCCAAATAATTATAAATAAGTGTGAATAAAGTTATTGTAGATTAAAGTTATCATATAAATGTTATAATAAAATATTATTCTGCACTGTTGTAACAGTTCTTATAGTTATTGTATCGAAAAAGTTCAATTATACTATGCTGAACATTTACATTAATATTTAAAAATTATGTTCCATGATACATGAATTTGAGCTATGTTTACTTACATTCAGTATACTCTTAAACTCTGGTATAGGCTCATGTTCACTTTGGGCTGGCTACAGTGTTATACGTCTCAATGACAGCATTCATTTGATGAATGTTATGATTTTGAGTGTGATTTTCTTTGAGCTTCTGTAGAGTAATTAAAAAGATTAACCAGTACCATAGTTTCTTTGACCCACCTCAGGGCTTTAGATGTGTTACATAAATGTTGATGTCCACAGACGCCTTCAATTCCAATATAATTGTGAGCCAACAATCTTTGTTAACACCATGCACAGTTAACAAAGGCTTTCTGTTGAATTTCGGAGGGCGTGTCTTTAGGCCACCAAAATGATACCTTGTGATCTTTAGTGTCTCCATTGCATTTTAATCAATTTTGGTTCATCCTCTGTACTTAAATTCTTTTACAATGAGCCGTTTACAATTAGTTGTGGAATAATTAGGAGACCAATATGTAGTATTTGAATTTAGGTCTGACCTTGTGATGATCACATGTGGTTCTGGCTATTTTGCGGGAATGAGGGGGGAGCATTATAGCATATGGTTGCTGCAGATTTGAAAATTAAACAGAAACAGGGACCGTTGTCTGTTTTCTGTTGGAATTGAGACATTTCTAGTTGAAAAGCTATATTTTTTGATACTGTATTCCCCTATAAAAATGTATTTGTCCTTCTAATGTCAAAAAAGCCCAATGCTCAAAAGTTTGGGTTCATGTATATATAAAACATCTTTACCAGCCAAATCTATGATAAATTGTGTGTCCCCAAGTCAAAATGTATAGCACCGTCATTGGAATCTCAGGACGATAAACTAGTGGTGGCTAATTTACCCTTACTCTGCTTTGTGGTGGACAAACCTAAAGAACAACTAGAAAAGCACTCAAAGTCTGCAGACATCTGCCAAGGCTCTCTAATCACTTGTTCCTGGTCCCATTGCAGAATTTTCCTGAAATTTTCATCAAGTCAGCAAGTTGTAAAAAAATTCAGGCCAGCCCATCTGTTACAAACAATCCTGCCACCTGGGTCACTTAAGATCATCTTTCTTCCCTATTCTTACACTTGGTTTGAACTCCTTCAAGTCATCTTCACCACATGCCTTAAATTATTAAATTTCTGCCATGTGATTTGTTGAGTCGCTGTTAGTGTTGACAAGCAATTATGTGCCTAATAAAGTGGCTGTTGAGTGTAGTCTAAATGCTACCTAAATCTCAGGGAAAGTTAAAGATTCAAAAAACAAATTATTTAACAACTACATTTACTATGAAGCTAAGAAGAGGGAGATACTGAAAGTGCTTTTAACAGAGGTTACATTAAGCAGTTTACTCAGATTGTGCCTGTGCATGAAATGAATATGTTCATTTTATGAATCAGCATATGGTTTCCCAGTCCAGTCCAAAAATGGACTGTGACGCTAATCAGATTGACGTGTGCTTCTGGCATATTTATATCTAACCAGACTCTCAGAGCAAAATCTGACTTCAGTTGGTAAAATTTAGGTTAATACAGCATTAGTGGTTATGGTGAATTATGATTGGCTTTGCATGATTGTGGCGTAATCATTTGGTCCATGCTGAATATGTATGGGGATTTAATATGTTGTGTTTTTCCAAAACCACAGTTATTTTTGTACATTTAGCTTAGTATTAGCAGACAAGTCTAAAGCAAGAATAATGACAACATCGTGATATAATAACAATTAAATAGCAAATTTGAAATAAATTGTTTTGTTGCTGTTTCCTATTGTACACATGTAATAAATATTTAAATGCATAATTTAGTTTTTCTTACAGAGCATCATGTGAAACTCTAGTTATACCTATTGTCTTTATACACTGTTTTGTTTCAAGGAAATTTTTCTTTTAAGAAAAATGTTTTGTACTTTGGCTGCTTTATAGGCTGACAATCAGTGTTAAAAGAATGACCTAATGTTTTTTGGAGGAATTGCCAATTACACTACGCACAATAATTTAAGGATATTGTTATTTACATGAGTGCGTTTCCCATTTGGTCTGAATTTTAATGAAATAAGTAAAAGAATGAGAAGAAACACCATTTTCATTAGTGTAATATTTATTACCCCAAAAATGGGTAGCCCCAAATAACACACACTGACAATATCAGTAGCGGGTGTTTCCACCATTTGCCGCAATGACAGCTTGACAGTGATTTCTCATGCTCCTCACTAGCCTCAGGATGTTGTCCTGAGGCAATGCGTTCCACTCTTCCACAAGTGCTACACGCAGTTCTGTCACATTGGGGTGGGGTCTGATTATCCAGTCTTTGCTTCAGCTGGTTACAAACGTGCTCTATGGCAGTGGTCCCCAACCTTTTTTTCGCCACGGACCTGTCAGACAATATTTTCACTGACCGGCCTTTAAAGACCCACTCCGATGAAAATCATGTTTTTCTAGGTGTTAACATGTTCTTGTGGCATTTTTCTGATGCTAGAGGACATATCTTGAGAAAATTAAGCTCAAAGTTGTATTTCTGAGTATTTCTGCATTCACATGGCTTTGAATCAGTAGCAGGCGTTAAAATGCCGGCTAAAATAGACTGGAGTTGTTACGTAGTAACTCCACTGGGCGGGGCCACAAGCTCCTATTCCGCTCCGCCCCGCCCCGCCCACTCAGGTTCTGAGGAATAGAGAAGACGATGGCGGATCAACACCTGTGTGCTGTAGCGGGTTGCAATACATTGCTGAATAAAACAGCCCTTTTCTTTAAATCTACTGCCTTGTGCTGTTTGTTACTGCTTGGTACTAGTAGATGTCCACTACATATAGCTTCAATCCTGGCGTCATTTGTGAGTGTGGTTCTATGAAGAAAATCGGAGAAAAAAAAGGTTTGAAACCCGACACCATCTGTCAGCGCGCCCAGCTGCTGAGCGCGAGCGAGAGAGCAGAGCGGTAGAGGAGAGAAAAGCGATAGAGTCTGATAGAGAGACAGATAGCGATTTTATAACCAAAAACAAAATGCCCAGATGACTTTACAGTGCGGATGAGGTGCGTGCACTGATCTTTGCCGTTCATGTTCATTGGGTCTCCGTGCCAACTGCTCCGCCCACAACACAGAGGCGAATTACTAATGAGCTACCGCAGCTCTGCTGAAGCGAAGTCCCAGAAAACAGCACAGGTTTTGTGATTTTGGCTAAAAACGGCATAATCATAATTTAAAGACCACTGAGAATGTTTAAAAATAACTAAAAATATGATCGGAGTCGGACTTTAAGGTGTGGCGGTTAAATGATAACGGACGGTATAAAAACGGAGTATTTTTAAAATTATAACGATGGACATAAATCCAATGTGTATTCGCAGCTTTATTAACAGCGTCCTCCTAACATCGAGCAGACAACATAACACGAGTAACATACACTCAGCCCCCTAACGCTCTCTGGTCGCCATGGTAACATTTAAACATGCCTTTAATAATTCAAGATTTACCACAAAAACAAATACAAAGTGCATGATAAATCTAACTCACCACAACGTTGAATCAGTGGGAACCGTGGCCCTTTTCCCCTTTCCAAAGAAACGACCGAAAGACATTTGTTTTTTATTCATTTTGCTAGCTTGTGGGATTAATTTTAGCGGTAACTATCATGTGACCAATACAAGCCTCTTAACGTGTCAAGACTGAGCTATGTAACGGGGATATCCGGTCATTTTTCAAACTAAAACAGCGGTCACACTCTGATAAATAAAACAGAAGTACTGGAAGTTATTTATTCTTTCTGTGTGGCCCGCGGCCCGGTACCACATGACCCACGGCCCGGTACCGGTCTGCGGCCCGGGGGTTGGGGAACCCTGCTCTATGGGGGTCAGATCAGGGGACATTGCTGGCTATACTATATGAGGCACTCCGACTTCCTGAAGTCGAGCTGTGACAATTCTGGCACGATGTGGTGGAACATTATCATCCATTAACAGAAAGTTGGGGGTGTGCTGGTGGAATTGGGGAATGATGATTGGTTTTATGATGTCTCTGAGGTAAGAATGTGCAGTGACTGAGCCATCTACAATAACCAACCTGATAATTGTTGAGGAATCGAAAATTTAAAACTGCATTGAACTTATAGGTAGAGCAATTACAACTGCATGTTTTAACAGACATAACTGACTGCTATAAAACGCGTGTCTGAGCTTATTCAGTAAAAGCTGACACTTTAATAATACTGTCAAGTGCAAGAGTTTTTATGATATCCTTTTCAAACTTTAATGGGGGGGGATTATAGTTTTTGAATGGTGAGTTAATTAAAAGATTGTATGCCATTTTTAATCATGGAGAAAAGAAAGAACACTATGTGAATTCTAGGAGTTTAAAAACCAAAGGGAGGCCCTTTGATTGAGACTCTGTGAGGCCAAATGTCTAAATTTAAATGACTCGATCAGTACAGGGGACAAAATAAACTTATTTGGATATACACCAAATGATCAAATATGCTGTCAAATTAAGGGAGTTTACAGGATATGTGAACACCTCAGTCTTTTTGTCATTTGTTTTTTATTTTTCTGAGTGCTGCCCTTTTGTGTGGAGTGCTGAAAAGAGTAGTTTGTTTGAAAAGGCCAAAGTAGCAGTCACATGAAAGCCAGGAATGTAGGTTTTTCCCAGGAAGAACATTGCAGCGTTTTAATATATTCCTTATCACTTACATTATATCTTTCGTTTGATATTGTATATCAAACGCCATGGGCGAATTGGTTCACTTCCAAACCCTTTTTGTTTTTTCTACGCAAAGGGTGAATGGGTTTGCATGGCACAAAGCTACGACTGTTTTTTGTGACAAAAACAGAACAAACTTGCGAGATGCTCAAAAAGTTATGTATTACAAAAAATAATAGGTTTTCAAGTGGGGAAGACGCAATGCAAACTTGAAAGAATAGAACACCAGTAATATTATGGCTGAAAAGAACTGAAATCTGTATATAAATGTACATTAAAAGAGTAAATGATAGACAAATAGCACACAATATGATTTACAAATTCAGACTGGATGCATGAAGAAGACTGCTAGAAAACAGAGTTAAAACAGAACCGACTTAAGGAAGGATCCCCATCAAGATAATTGCACAAACAGAACTGCCAGAAGAAAATCCCTTAAAAACACTACAGACATTGCAAAGTGTGATCCTCTTAATTTATAATAAGTCCCCTTTATGTGGAAAAAGTCAATTTTCCAATTTGAAAGGCTAGCACAAACACAGAGCTTTGTTTATACACAAATCGATGTCACCCATTTGCCTCAAGGTTCTTTTTGAGAGATTGGTGGTCGATTTCCAAGTTTCTCTGTGGCTCTAACATGCTGCCAAATGTTTCATACCTGCAGCTCATGGACGAATTGATCTTTTCACACCCTTCATCTTGCCCTAAGGATATAATTTACAATCTCAACTTTAGCATGTCTATCTTTGGTAACCTCTGAGTCTTTAATTCTAATCTTTGAATGACGCTATACGGCATTAAATGCATTCAATTAGGAAACAGAAAGTTGGCACCAAACATAGATGCAATCTTTAAATCTTCTCTGTACATTAACACATTGTGAACATGAAGTGGAGATCTTGTGATGACGGATTGGTATGAGCTTAAATGCACGTACCTCTTGAACTGTCCCACATTTTGTCACAGCAATACCAAAAACTCAATTTATTTTAATGGGACTGTCGATTGATAGGCCAGCACAAGCTTGTGTGTGTTGGTGAAGTGATGTGAAGATTTCAAAAGATTTTGCAAAGTTCCACAAATATTTATCCTGAAGTCCCCCTGAGTCAGGATTTTATACAACCAATTTTTGATGCAAATACAGCTGCCAGTCTGTAAGGATATGTCTCTACTAGCTTTTTGCATCTGGAGACTGAAATGCTTACTAGTTCTTTCTTTTTATAAAGCTCAAAATCAGTCAGACTAAATGGTTTGCATCTGTGAAGAGCAGTTTTTCTCAAATTTCTAACTAGACTTAGGTCTGGACTTTGACTGGACCATTTTGACATAAGAATATGCTTTGCTGTCATCCTTTCGATTTCAGTTGGGTGAAATGTTTTTCTTTCAAAAAAATTTGGTTGTGTGACCTAATATTTTTTTTAATCAATCAGAAATATTTTGTTTTACAATCTGTTTTGGGGACTAGCTGTTGCATGTCGCTAATATTTCTAATGTCCATCACTAATTTCGAAGCGACCATTTTAATAAATTGTGAAAACAATCTAAACCTTTACTAGTGAGACACCCAAACTCATGTTCTTAGGTGAACACAAACTGGTAAAGTTGCATAATTATCTACAAACTTATTTCCGTTGCTCTTACTCTATGTCTCTTCTGTTTCCCATCCACTCCCCAAGCCCATGAGTCTAACAGGAAAATGAGGAGGAGGAGGAACTGGAAATCTCAGGAACAACTTGGAAGGTTTCTCTAAAGTTTCAATGAAAGCTTCAGGAGCGCTTCTCTAGAGTGTCACTGATGGCTAAGAAAGGCCGTATGAAGGGCGAGAAGCCTGAAGCCCTGATTTCTGCCTTACAAGCAGCCAATGAAGATCTCAGGTCCAAACTAACTGACATCCAGATAGAGCTGCACCAAGAAAAATGCAAGGTACAGTCAAAAATAGGCTAGGGTCTGTAGCATACTTTATTGTGGCTTGTTTTACCTTACAAATTCACAAAGAAAAGAGAATTTAAATCTTGTCAAATAAATTATTTTTTATCCTGCACATTTCACAGGTGAGCAAGCTAGAACGAGACAAGGTGCAGGAGGTGAAGCGGGTGCGAGAGCAGGAGCAGCATCGGCACACTGCCATGTTAACGGAGCAGCGGGCCAAATGGCACGAAGAAAAGCAAAAAGAGCTACAGGCTCTCAGGGAAAACCTTACACGACAGCATGAGCAAGAGCTGGCACGTCATGCCAAGATAAAGGACCAAGAGAATCAACGCCTCAAAGCTGCCCTGAATGCCATGCGAGATGGTAGTGGCGAAAAAGTGGGTGTATACTACACATTTTATCATTATTCAAGTTTTTCTTTTCATTTGTGTTCATGTGTTTGTATCTAATGTGAGAGAAAGGAAAAACGAAGGCAAGGCAGGTGGGGGTGCTCCAATTTTAGTTCATATGGTTAAAAATATAAAATTGTCCTTTAGGAAATTAGGAAACTTATTCTTTGAGAGGCAATAGCTTGGATGCATAAAAAAACTTGCACCAAGTTTCCAGTTTTTTATTATCCTGTTTTTAACCGATATTGTTTTTGGAGGGTGAGGACAAATCCATCCTCTTCACCTGTTTACTTTCACAAAGCTCACCCTTGCTGTCTGCAAAGTGCTCACTTTGACATTTTTGTTTGTGCTGAGATTAAGCAGCCAAGCATTCATTTTACATATCTAAGTTAAAAATATGTTTTTTGCCAAGATAGTCTGTTTTGTATTTACAGCAATAGACTGTGATACAGTTATTCAATCTTTGCCATCATTCATTTATAGTAGTACCTTCCTTTTTTTGAGGGGCATAACTCCAAAGACTCTTTTTGTGTCAAAAATGTGGATTTTAAAACAAATCTCATTTGAAAAATAATGAAATATTATTCATTGATGTGTTCATAGTTTTTAGGGTTTCTGGCTCTAAAAATGTTCATATGTGTTCTTTAATTTAAAGGACTAAAGAAAGTAATGGAGGAGGTAATTACAGAACAAATATAAATGCCCCTTACCTGTCAAACCCCTCCCACAAATTCTAATTCCAAACCATTCTCATGTGGGGCAAACCCTCAGCCTAGTAACAAGATGTGTAGGCAGGGTCTAGAACTGCTAATTTGCATAAAAGTGACAGAGCCCTCTAAACAGCTCATTCTGAAAGGGACTGAAATTTTCAAGAATTGACCTGGTGCGATCGCGTTATGTGAGAGTGAACAAAATATTAAAAATACATTTTTAAACCTTCTTTAGGTGCGCACAGCGCTGACCCTGGAAGCCAGAGAGGAAGCACGGCGCTTCTTCGACCAGGAGAGAGTGAAGCTCCTGCAAGAGATAATTGAGCTGAAGAATACCAAGAAACAGACCGATGAGGCTCTGAGCAACATGATCCAGGCAGACAAAATGAAGGCTGGAGACCTGCGTGTTGAGCATCAGCAGCATCAGGAACAAATTTCTAAAATCAAGTGGGACTGTGAAAGGGACGTCCGCAGACTGGTATGCACAGACAGTGCCCAAACTATTGTCTTGTATTGGCTTAAATTGTATTTTAAAAATTTTCAAAACAGTTGAATAATAATGTTTAGAAAAAAAAACCTGTTTATTAGTCAGATTTGTTTTTCACCTTTTATTTAACCAGATAAAACCTGCTGAGATCAATACCTCTTTTTCAAGGATGATCTGGCCAAGAGATGGCAACAATATAACACACGATGCAATTCAACGGACAATTTCCATTTCAGAAATTTCATAAAATATCAGTAATAATTTTTAATACAGTATAAAGCCAAAAAGAATCCTAAAAATCAGCCGAGTAAAAAACTCACTTTCATAGGTGTTAGACAATGTATCATTTTAAAAGTAATATTACAGTAGGTGTGGTGCAGTTTCCTAAGCCTATAACAGTAGATCCTAACAATGGGACTTCTAGTACCAGAACAAACAACCAGGGTAAATAGCCAGAAATCTTAAATCAAGCCACTGGTCCATCAAACAATTAATAGTAGTATGACAGTGACAGTTATTTAGTAATTGGGTTTTGTGATAACGCAAGATATAACGCAAGTGTGTCAACGATATCATTGCACATAGATTTAGATATGACTGTGCCTCATTCCAGGTGTTTGGTGCCTGGTATTTGAATGCTTTTTTCCCCTGATTTAGTTCCTATATGTGGTAGGACCAGAGGTGTCAAAAGTATTCACATTCAATACTCAAGTAGAAGTGTAGATAGATACTAGGGTTTAAAAATACTTCTGTAGAAGTTAAAGTATCAAGTCAAGTTTTTTACTCAAGTAAAAGTAAAAAAGTACTTGATTCAAAACGACTTAAAGTATAAAAGTAAAAGTAATGTATTTTTAAAAATGACATTAAAGAATAAAGCTTAAGCCCCACCCCCTCAAAAGAAAGGCCATAATTATTATAACGTTATATAAAAATGTTAATTTTGAAACATTTCGGATACATTAGGCTACCTGTTTCAGCTGCATATATGCCCATTAAAATGTATTAATTTTAGTGCAATGCAATTACATTACAGAACCATATGTGGACTACTGAGCATAAATATATATATATAAATAAATTAAGAATAGTGTTACCAGAAGTCTTACAACCTCAGCACAGACAAGATTGTGCAGACCCCTGCAATGGAACATTTCTCTGATTCAAGTGATCAGAAGTCAGAAAGACTCTCTGAACCCAGCTTCATATAACTTCAGCAGCAGAAAATGTCGGAGCATGCGCTCTTTCGCACGGGTGTTAGTTTGGCACAACACTGGGTTCTTTGAAGCGCATCTTTAACAGTCACGTTCCAAAGCCTCTCGGTCTGACATGATCCTCAGATGGCTTCACGGAAATGTTCTTCTTCTTAATTTATTGATTCAGTTATTTGTACTCCGCGCTTCAACTCAAACCTAAAAATGTCTGCGTGTCTGCACCAAATGGTCAGAGTGTGAATTATAATCTGTCAAAATGACAAGTGGCCTTCGGATTTTCCGTCACCGTTGTAAAAAAATAAACAGACTAATATGGAAAATATTCGGTTAACGGGACCCATGTGCACAGTACGCAATGGATCGCATACAAGCGGGGTGTCCGAATGGTAGATAAAATTATGATCAAACCGCTGTCACATTCTATCCAGTTGGCACATTTTTAGATCGTTTATTGTGGGTCTTTTTAATAAAAGACTTAATGAAGCAGGAGTAATGAGGCTATTTTTAAAATGTAAGGAGTAGAAAGTACAGATAATTGCTTGAAAATGTAAGGAGTAGAAGTAAAAAGTAGGCCCATAGATAATAACTTCAGTAAAGTATAAATACCCAAAATTTCTACTTAAGTAAGGTAATGAAGTATTTGTACTTCGTTACTTGACACCTTTGGGTATGACAAATGTCAGTGTAGTTAATGATTGCAGATGATAACAGCTGGTTTGTCTTATTTTACCTGTCAAGTAAGCCGCTACTATGTTTAAAATGGTTTTATAGACTAGGGTCAGCCAATGTTTCTGATGCCTTACAGCGAGAGATGGCAGTGCGACTTTCTTATATTACTCACAGTGATAAATGCATTGTTTTGCCACAGTGACAAACCGTAGCGCACTGATATAATGGATCAAGTGATGACAAGTGATTTATTGCTGCATTCCTGTAAACGTCGTCTCCATAGTCCACAATCGGTAAAAAAAAGTCGTACTAACCAGGGTTTTCCACACCTTAAAAGAAAAACATGATCTATTTGTGTAAAGAAAGCACAATTTGATTTAAAGTTTGTTACACAACTGTAATATATGTTGTTTGAACGATAGCTCTGCATCTATCGTTGTTCCTAAATACTAAACCTGTGACTGTTCCTCATGTAGTTTGAAGTTGATATATTAGTGAGCGTCATTTTGGACTTTTCTGCATTTAGCACTAATCTTAGGTGTTGTAGACATGCCTGCATTACCTGAAAAGATAAGATGCTTGTCACTCAGTAGTTTCTTACATCAGTATTTTCTTTTCTCTCACGAAAGGTGGATGAAATCAAATCTAAAGACCGCACCATTTTCTCTCTGGAGAAGGAGCTGGAGTCAACTGCTGGGTGCCTGCAGAAGCTGCAGCTCCAGAAGGATGCCTTGGATGAACAACTGTTCCTAGTCAAAGAGGCGGAGTGTGGCCTGGGAAGTCCTAAAAGGGAAATCCCAGGAAGAGCTGGTGATGGTGCAGAGCACTGTGGAAGCCCTGTAAGCAAAAAAGTTAAATATTAGAATTTTAATAAAAAGCTTACTTACAGTAAGTCAAATGAAAACACACTGATCTCAATTGTCTTCACAGAAACAAAATATCCAGTTGAGCACTACCACAAATAAAGACATAACACAATTACATAACATAATTTTGCTATCCATGACTTTGGGGCAAGATATGACAAAGAAGGCATACAGTTCAGGCTGATTCCAGAGTGAACAGTTGTTTAGTTTTGCATATTTAAACACAGTTGGGCTCCAAAATAATTTATATCTCTGGTATGTTTAGGCTTACAGTAAGTTTTTAGTGGTACCAACATGTTTTTCTGATTGTAAGCAATGATAACATTTTAAGGTGGCCCAGCCGGAGTCCCCACTTGAATCTGATAAAAGAATTTGTTAAGGGGGTCATGCAGTGTTTACCAACCATGCTCCTCAAGGCACACTGCCCTGCATGTTTTAGATGTTTCTCTTTAACACACCTGATTCAGATTATTGTAGTTCAGTTAAAGCCCTATAATCAGCCATCAATTGAAAACAAATGTGCTGAAGCAGGGAAACATTAAATATTTAGCGCAGTGTGCCTTCAGGACAAGAATAGCAAAACACTGGATTAGAGTGTTTCCACTAGAGTGGAGGCCTTTCAACCTCAAAGACTTGGACCTCATCACCAAAATAAATGGTCAAAATACCATTGGAAAAAAATGCAAATGGCTGGTCAGCAAAAATAAAAATGATTTGATTTTTTTTTTACTAAATCTGGCAGGCATATTAATAATTTTGAGCCTAACTGTATGGCATGATGTCAGAATTTTCAACCTTGATTAGAATTGTTGCAACATCTTTTGTCTTTTTTTGACACACTTTTGAGTGTGACCAATAAAAATAAAAGTCTGACATCAGTAATTGAGTTGCAGCACTGACGGGTCAGAGTTACAGCATAACATACCGGTAGGATACTAGTAATGTTTCCTCAATTTAAAAATACTGATCAGTACATTTTTTGGTTCTATCATCTACTTCTTCAGCTTCTTCCATAAGTAATAGATGTTAAGAATGTTTTCCAGGTTCTTTTTGCTTTAAATCCATCATAAAAACAAGTGTAAAGGGCAGAATATAATTGCATGCCATACTTTTCAGACTATTATTTTGAAAATGTATATCTCTTTCTCTTTCATAACCTCACCATTTTATGCTTTGTACTGATCTGTTACATAAAGTCCATATAAAAGGAACTTAAGTTTAAGGTTGGATGGAGGAAAAATGGGAAGTTAAAAGATTCTGAAAATGTCTACAAAACACAGTAGTGTATGTACAAAATCTAAGTTCCTGAATCTGAACTTTGATCTATTCCAATGTGGTAGGGTTGCTGCAATTAGGGCTGGGCAAGGCAAGGCAATTATATTTGATTAGCACACTTTCAACAACAAGGTAGTTCAAGGTGCTTTACATGATTAAGTGGTAAAATACAAATAGCAGTAAAACACAGACAAAGCATATAAAGTAAAAGCAGCAATAAAGCAAGAAGCATACACAGATACATCAAGGCATTACAAAGCATATAATGTAAAAACAGCAATAAAGAAAGAAGCATACACAAAACATATGATACATCAAAGCATTACTTAAAGGCAGCTCTAAACAGATACGTTTTTAGTTGTGATTTAAAAGAACTCTGTGTTTCAGCAGCTTTGCAGTTTTCTGGAAGTTTGTTCCAGGTTAGAGGAGCATAGAAACTGAAAGCTGCTTCTTCGTGTTTGGTTCTAATTCTAGGGATGTTGAGTAGACTGGAATTAGTTGACCTCATTGTTCTGGTGGGTTGGTATGGTAACAGTAGATCTTCAACATACTTTGGTGCTAAGCCATTCGATGATTTATAAACTAGTAGAAGTATTTTAAAGTCTATTCTCTGAGTTACAGGGAGCCAGTGTAATGACTTTAGAACTGGGGTGATGTGCTCTACTTTCCTGGTTCCAGGTTCTGGGTGATCTGTCCTTCAAATCTATATTGCGATATAATCTGAAACGTGTGGTAACGATATTTATTGTGATATATTCTTTTAATCAGTTTATGCATGTCAAAATGACTGTTTTTAAACATTCTCACATACCACATAACTTCAGAGAAGTATAGAATGCAATTTAAGGAACATTTATTGTGCAAAATGTTGTTTTTTTTAAACACAAAACCTTTTATTTGATTTTAAGGCGTGACACATCTTTTTTTTAAAGCAATGCCACAAAAAAATTCTCATAACATAAATTAAGATGACAAAATTTTGTAATAAAACACAAGCTAAATGTTATGAAAACACAGAATTCAAAATTGTATGAAGTAAAGTGCAAAATGTAAAAAGACAAATAACATTTCTTCCAGCTTTCCGGAATACTTACTTATAAATGTAATATTGCACAAAAAATGAAGCTGCACTTAACTAAAAATGCTAAATAGAAAACAACACATTTTAAACGTATAATATCAAGTCTAAATGCGAACACTGAACATCAGTATTTATCCTGCAGCTACTTGCCTATGTGGTACAAAGTAGGCGCAGCTTGAAATCATTTGTCATGATTAACATGCGCAATTGCAGTATGCCGGTATAGTGTAAATCTCTGCCCTTGGCTAAATGTATAGAATTTCTATCTAATGCTGTTTATATTGCCCACTACTAGGTGCAACAGAATGAAATTTGAATTGTAAGTTATTTGATTTTTCAAATATTAAGCCCATGTTGTTGTTTTTTGTTTCAGGACCTAAGGAGAAATCAGCGGCGTATTGCTGAACTTAATTCAACTATACGCAAGTTAGAGGATCGCAACTCCTTGCTGGTGGATGAGAGAAATGAACTGGTATGAACACATAATCAAATCTGTAACTATACTGTTTATCACTATATAGAATATACACTAAGGTCACACCTTTAAACAGTATTGTAAAGCCCTCATACTAATGTCATGGCTAAATTCACAACATTTGAGGCAGAATTTCTTTTAAGGCAACACCTCAAACAGACTGCTAATGTAGCGTTGTAGAAAACTCAAAAGAAATAAATCATGGCATCAGGAAGAGAGTTTTAGATGTCCACAAGTTTGGTTCACATGTCTATGGGTTCCACATCATCTGTTACATCATTGTGGTGTTTATACTTGCAATTATATGCAACTTCTTCATTCAACCAGTAAGGTAAAACTTGGGCACAAATGGGTCTTCCATATGTACAATAATCCTAAGCATATTCCCAAAGTAATTACAAAGTGACAAAATAAAAACAAACTCAATGTTTCGGAGTGGCTCTTATAAAGCCCTGATCTCAGGGGAATATTTGGAGACAGAGTTTATAATGTGTTTGTCAGCAAGTCAACATACAAACTATTGTGAGATGTTTTTGGAAGGAAACCCAAAATGTTTGATCCAAGTCATACTGGTCAAAAGGCCATTATAAACATTTTGACTTTGAAGCAGGTAAAAATATATATATCTCGCTGCATAATCTAGCAATTAGCAAATCATACTGCTCTTTAGTTTCGTACTTCTAAATAATATAAAGCAGGGAAAGTGTAGTCTAACTTAAAAAAAAAATTAAAATAGATTTGTTGTGCCATATTTGTAGTCACCCTTTTACATGCATTGTTTTTTTTTCTAACAGGTAAAGCGAGTTAGGGAGTCCGAAAAGCAGTGCAAGCCCCTGCTGGACAAGAACAAGCTGCTGAATAAGAGGAACGATGACTTGACTCAGACCATTCAGAAACTCGAGGAGAAACTGAAAAGCCTGACGAAAGAGAACCATGAAATGGTCAGCAAGGCCTCATCATCATCACAGTGTCTATACTAGCCGATCAGCAGTTACATATGTTGACTTTTGCTATTGCTGTGTGTGCGCAGAAGGAGAGGATAGGTTCCCATCCTCCTCTGAAGAAGCTGAAGTCCCTTAATGACCTGGACCAAGCTCATGATGACCAGGAAATAGCCTTTCTCAAACTTCAAGTGCTGGAGCAACAAAGCATGATTGATGAACTAACAAGAGTATGTTTCTTGTAAAAGAACATTTTAAATCTAATAATTTAAATTTGTCAGGAAGGCAGATGTTTGCAACAACACACCTTTCTCCGAATACAAAAAAAAAAGAATTAAATAAGCTTTTCTTTAGGGTATAGATATAGTGTGACAGAAAGGTCGCTGCCTTTCCTTATCTTTTATCTTCTTGGGAGTATGATAAACTGCTAGTGTGGTTGGTTATTTGCAGCTCGACTGATTTACTGAACTGCAGCAAAAAAAACAACTTAAAACAAAAGTTTGAAAAAAAAACTTAAAAGATACTATCAAGTGGTGTCTTTTTTTCCACTAACTAAAGTGTACACTGGCAACAAAATCACATTTGGGTAACAAAGCAGGATTCACACTACATGATTTCAACAAAAGTCTGCTATAAAACCCTACTAACTCTGATTAGTTTTTATTTGATGCAATGACATCACAAGAGGCACAAAAATCGGTCTGATCAGCTGAAGTTATTAAGTATTAAGGTAGCTTTGGACAGATTTCAACATAGATTCGGAGGCAATTGAGTTGTATTCTAGTTGCCAAATTTTCTGACAATCTGTGGATTGTTCCCACATACGGCTCTAATGTTTTTGCTGCAGATTTACAGAATTCAAACAAATATCTGATTATATAGTATAGTAACTCAGTGATAAAGCTTTGTGCACATATTTTTTATATGGACTAAATTTCTCAATCTTTCAGTGCTTGGCAGTTCAAACAACTGTTACAGTGGTGTGACTACTTGTTCTTTCATCTGTGTCCTTTCAGGATCGTGAAAAACTATTGAGAAAGAAGAGGCATAAAAGAAGTTCAAGGCCAGTGAAGGTAGCAAATTTGTATTGTATCAAATAGTAATACTAATTAAAAAGAAGCCCAATATTCTCAGTATTTTTGACAGTGCAATAGTGTGTTTTTGCTAAATGTTTCGAACAATAAATGGTAAATCCTCTTAAATATTGAAAACAAAGCATACATTGTTTCTCTGCAGAGACACATTGTAGTAGACACCTACTTTGGCTATGATGAAGAGTCAATGGACTCTGAGTCATCCTCAGTGGCGTCCTTTCGCATGGACAGAACCCCAGCTACTCCCGATAAAGACCTGGGCAATGTAAGACGTGTTCACAAATTCACTTAAACATTAGCATCAGAACATGTGATATAAATCCTGTGAAATCATAATCCCGTGTTTTTTTTCCATCTGTGTATCAAACCAGGGTCTTGCAAATGAGGAATCTGAGTTACGTTTTCGTCAGTTGACCAGGGAATATCAGGCACTGCAAAGAGCCTATGCCCTGCTACAGGAACAGAAGGGAGGCGTTCTGGATGCTGAGATGGAAGCCAAGGTACCATATATTGCACCTGATTTTCATGTCTTGTTCACAAATAATATTTCAAGATTATTTTAGATCAGATTTACAATGTATATCTAATTCTTTGTAAAGTTGCTGAAACAACAAAACACCTTTCAGTTCAAGGTCTTAGTGGAACATCTCCATTTTTTTACAACTTATAGATTGCAATAGTTACATTCATTTTTATCTTCAAAATTAAGGAATATATCAAAATGCTTAAACTAAGAAAAAGTGAGCACAACCTAGCCGAAACTTGAATTTTGCAGCAGCAAGTAACAGAGGAAAGTCAGCAGCTTCAATTTGAGTTCATAAAGGGAAGCTTTATATAGTGATCATCTGAGAAGGATAAGTGTGGTATGGAGAGCAGATCAAATCAAATTTCATTTATAAAGCGCTTTTCATACAAACATTGCAACTCAAAGTGCTTTACCGATTAAAATGACCCCACATCAACCACATTCCCATCCCTCCCCCACAGATTTAAAAGCATGATCACAATTATACCCCCCTCCCCCCAACCCAACCCCCATGTGCACACACACACACTCAAGACCAACAATAAAAAGGACATTGGGCTGAGTACAGATGAGCATCGTAAGGTTAGGAAACGCCATCAAAGGAGCCATCTGCACCAGCAGCAGCACATCAACAGCAGCAGCCAAGGGACTGACCCAGGGCGCCTAGAGGCAAGGCCGAGACACCAACCTCCACCCAAGCGCTACCTGGAGAGCACGTAGGCAGCCACAGCTGACCACCACTCCCGAGGCAGAGGGCTCCCATAGAGGAAACACTGGAAGGAAGATTAAAATAACAAGTTAGAAAATAAAAATAAACAGTGTGTCATAAATTGGAGGATTGAGGACCCAAATGCAGGATGAAGTCTCTTGCAGAGATTTTAATTAAAGGAAAAGATAACCAAAGACTTGTAGTATTAACAGGAGGGCAAACACAGGAACCAGAAGACAGGGAGCAATGACGACGAACCAGCAAGTAGTGACTGACAGAGAAGGGCTTAAATATACTGAGGAGGTGTGCAAGTGGCAGGGAGAAGGCCAAGGACTAATTAAGAAGAAGCAGGTGGAAACAATCAGTAGCTGGGGAGGAATGCAGAATGGCAAGGAAAACAGAGAGGAAGGCCAAGAACAAAACGTAAGAAAGGACTCGACAGAACTATATTAAAGAGGAATAAGGACAAACTATGAACCTATGAATCTTAGAGAAACTCAAGAGCACTAGAGTTGAGAAAACATAACTGAAGGAAATAAGCCTACAAGGAAAGGAATCTTTGAAAGAAGACTGACTAAATAGAGAAATTAAGTATAACAGAACTAACCAGGACAAATATTGAAAAGAGGAAGAAAGCAAATAAAATATTAAACAAGAAAACAAAGGTGAGAATGCCCAAGGACAGGAAGTGAACATAAGAAAGGAAGACAGAGCCAAAATAAGTAACACTAAGAACCTAAGACGAGAAACCGAACATAAGAGCACCTGAGGGTAAAAGAGGGTGAGAAAACGTGGTGGAAGGGAAAAACTCAAATAACACATAACAAAACACCAAGAAATAAACTAACATGTTAATGTAAACTGAATAAGGAAATGAAATAACTAAAACTCAAAACTCAAACACCTAAAGAACCTAACACAGTGGATAAATATGATAAGAATAAGTAGTAGGCTAATGCACTGATAAAATATAAGCAAGTAAAACCTGCAGAGCAATTAAACAGACTATAAAAAATAATAATAAATCAGTTAGAAGCTAGGCTAAAAAGGTGAATCTTGAGCCTGCTCTTAAAAACATGAACGTTCTCTGCGGCCCTGAGCTCCTCCGGTAGCCTGTTCCAGAGGTGAGCGCCATAGTACTGTTAAAGACACCTCGCTTTGAGTGTGTGTCCTGTCTTTGGGATGACATGGAGACGGCTGCCAGAGGAGCGCAGAGATTGCAAAAGCTCATGTGGTAAAAGCAGTTCTGAGGGATAAGAAGGCCCAAGACTATTAATACACTTAAAAACAATTAAAATAACCTTAAAAGTGATCCTAAAACGTACTGGGAGCCAATGCAAGGAATTTAAGACAGGTGTTATGTGCTCCCGCCTCTGGTGCTCATCAGGACATGTGCTTCTGAATTTGTAGAAGTTGTAAACCTGATATATTGTTTTTGGGAAGACCAGAAAGCAGGGCATTAGAATAATCAACTCTACTGGAGATAAAAGCATGCATCAGTGTCTCCGTGTTGGCCCGAGAGAGAATGGGGCGGACTCTAGCAATGTTCTTTAGATTATAAAAACCTATTTTAGTAATGTTTAAAAATGTGAGGGATAAAAGTCAGCTCAGAATCAAAAATCACGCTCAGGTTCTTCACTTGTAAAGAAGGATTAAATGAATGTGATTGTAGTGTTGGTAAAAGTTTCTTTTTCTGAGCCCAAGGACCGATGACTAAAACTTCAGTTTTGTTGTGGTTGAGTTGTTGAAAAAAGTTTTCCGTCATCCAGGATTTAATGTCTAAAATTCAGTTAAAAAGTACATCCACTGGCCGTGGGTCATCGGGACACACGGAGATGTACAACTGTGTATCATCAGCATAACTGTGAAAGTTAACTCCATGTGTTCTGATGACAGTGCCAAGAGGGAGCATATAAAGGTTAAAAAGCACTGGGCCTAAAATTGAACCCTGGTGTACAACACATGTAATCTTGTGGACCTTAGAGGAGCAGGTATCTAAACTTACCATAAAACACCTGCCTGTGAGATAGAATGTGAACCATTTGTGAACAGCACCAGAGAGGCCAATCCGTTTTAAACTGGTTAAAAGAATACTGTGGTGTACTGTATCAAAGGCAACGCTTGGATTCAGTAGAACCAACACTGTCACCCTCTGTGCATCATAGTCTGGAATCATTTAAAATCTTTAAAAGGGCTGTCTATTTGCTGTGGTTCACCCTAAAACCAGACTGAAATTTCTCTAGGACATTATTACATTATTGTAACATTAAGTTGAATTAAAACAAGCTTTTTTTAAATTTTGCTTAAAAACGGTAAGTTAGATACCGGTTAAAAGTTGTTAAAATCATTATAATCTAAGTTGCTCTTCTTTAGCAGGGGTCTCACCAATCAATCAATCAATCAAACTTTATTTATAAAGCACCTTTCATACAAAAACTGCAGCTCAAAGTGCTTTAAATACTAAAATGACCCCACATAACCCACATTCCCATCCCTTCCCCAAAATTATAAAAACGAAATGACAGTTATTACCCCTTCCCAAACCCATTTCCCAAACACACACAGACACACTGGCACACATCCACCCACAAACACACACACACAGACATCTTCCCAAAATGCGTAAGTTCATTGGTAGACTCTGGACTGAGCTCAGATGAGTCAGGTACGTAAGGAAAACGCAATCACGAGAACTGTCTGCCTCAACAGCAGCAGGTCCACTGCAGCAGCCAGACCCCCGCCTCCACCTGAGCACTACCCGGAGAGCACCGCCCCTTTAAAGGCGGCAGGAAAGACCCCCGTCTAAAGGGAGCAATTCATCAAGGTTAAAATCTCATCTCTAAAAGATCCATAAAATTGCTTAAAAATGAAGTGGGAATTGGGTCCAAAAGACATGTGTTGGGCCTCACTGAGGAGAAAACTTTGTCAAGAATCTCAGCTTCTACCAGAATTAAACTGTTGACAAATGCTCAGATTTATCTAAAACCATGTTAGATTGAGATGATAAAATATAACATTTGATGGTGTCTACCTTCCCTCCAAAGTGGTCTGTGAACTCCTCACAGAGAATGTTAGAGGAGGTTTTCAGAAATGCATTAGAAGCACGGTTAAATTTTTTGTCAATGGTGGAAAAAATAATTTTGGGATTATTGCTTTATTACTTTATTACTTTATTACTCCTTTATTGTATGCTTTGCGAATTCTGTGTATATTTGATGGTTTTTCCTCTATTTCCTCTCTGCCACTCTGCAATTTCTCATTTGTTTTTGAGGTCTTCATTTCTCCACAGCGATGCAAGTTTTGAGTGTGCACTTTTAACTTTTAGTGGAGTAAGCAGGTCGAGAGGACACTGAAGCTTACTGTTAAAATCATTGACAATAAAATCACAGGGGGCAAGTAAAGCAATAGGAGCTATCTTTTTTAAAACATAAAGAAATCCTGCAGCCACTTCAGGGGTTAGATGACGTTTCTTGACAGTTCTCACAGAGGTCTCCCACTGGATAAAACTGGTGACTTTAAAAAACTCACAGTAGTGGTCAGAGACAGCCAAGTCAACAACAGAGGACACACTGGTGGACAGGTCATACGTGACGACCAAGTCCAGGGTGTGTCCTCTGTTGTGAGTCGGCTGCATGACATGTTGACTAAAATCCATGTAATTCAGAACATTTGAAACATCTGTTGATAAAGGATCTAAAAGGTCGTCCAATTGTAGATTAAAATCACCAGCTAAAATAATATTTTTAAAGGAATTGTGCAGGATTGATTAAAACTCTGAAAATTCTTGAATAAAAGGTGTGCTCTTTTTAGGAGGCCTATAAACTGTGATGCATATAATCTGAGGAGTGTTAAAACAGTTGCAGTATATTCAAAAGTGCTATAATTGTCAAATAAAACAGATTTAGCAGAAAGCATTGATGAACTTATAAAAGCAGTACCGCCTCCCCTTTTGCTACTCCTTGTGGACTAAGTGAAGGTAAAATCAAGGTAAAAAGGCTAAGCAAATAAACCACCACCCAACTAAGGGAATTCAGTGCATTGCAATGCTAATTATTATGGCTAAACAAACTGTGGGATTTTCTATAAGTACTAGGTATTGTTTTACTTCAGTCCTAAAAAGTAAGCAAATGTATTATTTGGACAAAGAAAACAAAAAAGTAAACCAGTCAGCTTGGTGGTCTGGTTGTTGCTTCCCTGTTTGAGCTATCTGTTCTGGTTGTTGCATTGGTTGCAGTATTTTTTTGTCTTTTTCCCTAAACTTTAGTTTGTTTGTTCTGTTAAATCCAAGATCCCAGTTGTTTCATGAATGGAGTAAAAAGTGTTTCCAATAGAGAGATTGTTTTTGGTGGGTGAGGAAAATGCAGTCTGAGGGTGTGATTCAAAGGTCACTTTTTATCAGTAAAGCGTGTTTTAAAATTACCTTTCCACCTTGAAAAACAGCAGAAAGGCAGACTGTGGTTTATTTATGTTTCATACAATAGAGATGTTTTGGTTAAATAACTCTAAAATGAGATCTGGCCTTTTCTTTTACTGTGACTACACATTACTTCCTCCTAAAGGTGGAATACAGAGGTCTTGCGAACATGTTTCAGGACATTAGGCTAACAAACAAATTACTTCCAGTGCAGTGCTGTACTTGTTATCAGTTGATGGTGGTATTACAGAAAGATCATATTCAGTAGCATAGCTCATAATTTAGCCAAACACAATGTACTGCTTCACAACAGATGTTGACTCAAAACACTCCATGCATTGTGAATTTTAAATCAAGGTCTGCTAAATCCATTTTTCTGCTGTAACCTAATTTGACCAGAGAAAAAACAAACAAATACAGAACCAGCTGGTAAACATACAAAACAGCTGCTATGTAAAAACAACTTAATTATGGCAGTTGGGGGTTATAAATGCAATTTATAGGAGCAGAGTCAGGTGCATCGCAGAAGGCTCCCCGGCAACAGTTCTAATTACAAGCTTTTAGCCTTTTTGAACACAAACCATAGTCTGTTTTCTTGGAGACCTGAAGACACAGCTTCCTTTTCAGCTTTTAGAAACTTTAAAGGAAGGACAAAAATAAGGCTGCAGTCTAAATGTGAAAAATGAACATAAAAGGGTATTTAGTTACAAAGGACCTTAATCATTAGGAGTTTAACCAGTGAAGTACAGCTAAACTGAGATAATTTAGAGAAAATCTTGCCTGCAAATTCTTATCATGACTTTTGCAGTCTTATTCTTTGAGGTGCTAGCTTTTAGATAGCAATTACGATTGAGAATTAAGGAACTGAGATATTCTAGTCTTGAACTTGCAAAAGCCATTTTATTCTTAGATCACTGTGGGTGGGAGTTTAAAATTTGCAAAGTGTTTTGTAATCTTTTGGAGAACAAATCTTGTATGAAAATAAAAATTTCTCAGTATATTCTTCATATACTGTACAAGAGTATGTTTTGTTTTCCTGACTTCTGCACACATACAGTGCCTAACAGCAAAATGTTCAAAGGTGTCAAAACACTTGCTTGCACAAACGAAATGTGGTGAGTAGAGGCACGGTTCCAGCTTCTAACACATTTGAACTTGAAGAAAGATGACACACAAAGCAATATTCTCGGAAGAACTAATTTACTACATAAAAGAGTTTTGCTTTTCTGATGTTTCAGGCTCATGAGCAACTGGAAGCAGATGTGCACCGGTATAAGGCCAAAATAGAGGATCTGGAGAAGGAACTAACCTTAAAGGGACAGGTGAGAACAACATAATTAATGCTGCTTGCGTACATGCATTTACCTTCCAGCAGATTTTTTAAAAAATACTCATGAGTTCATGAAAGACTGCATCATACTAAACGTTAAGCTCCGTGTCTGGAGCAAAGCCATAGTGAGGTGCACGGTATTGTAATTTCTCCTGGCAGGCATCTGTGTTTTTTTACATGTACGAAAAGACACGAGCAACCTTTTACAGCAAAGATGCAACATCTGTTATATTTGGGTTAGAGACTTTCATCTTACTGACATACACTTAAACATCATTAATGTAATTTAATAGACCTCACAAAGTAGTGTATACTTTTTAGGCATAAATAAAACGGTATCTGGTTCTCCAAGGGGTTTTACAAATAAAAATCGGAAAAGTGTGCCATGTATATTCATTCATCCCTTTTCACTGTAAACGGGATGAATGAATGTCTCTGCACATCTAGGAACTAGAACTTTTGCCGATTGTTTTTTGCACATTCGCTCATACTTAGTCAGATTGAAAGGATAGAGTCTGTAAACATCAGTTTTCAAGTCTTCCTATATATTTTGAATTTAATTTAGACCTTTTAAAGACCTTATATGTTTTGGTATAAATTGTCTGTTGCAGTTTTGGCTGCATGATTTGTGTTTGTGTCCAAATGGAAGGTGAACAGACAAACAGATCAATTTTGGTTTTATCTGGCCAAAGGATCTTTTTTCCCCACATCTTATAGTAATTACAAAGTGTATTTGGTTTTCTCTTTGCCACTCCGCAATTAATGCTACATTTGTCACAACTAAAACTGTTAACAGATTCTCTCGCTATCTTTTGATCTCGGTAACTTTTTCAGATTTAACATGGGCCTCTTGGGAGCATTTCTAATTAATAATCTGCTTTCACATCCTGTCAATTAAGCTGGATTGGCATATCTTGGCAGGCTTGCAGTTTCTAATTTGGATGATGGATTCAACATGCCTATGTGGGATATTTAAATCGTGAGCTATTGTTTTACAACGTAACCTTGGTTTAAACTTCTTCACAACTTTATCCATGAACTGTCTGCTGTGATCCTCAGTCTTTATAGTACTGTTTGTTCTCTAATCTTCTCTTATAAACCTCTGAGACCCGCACAGATACAAAGGTGGGCCCTGCTGATCAGATGACCTTTGAAATATCAGAGGAAAGGAGCCTAATGCATTTCTTAATTTGTAAGAAATTAGGAAAACTATCTATGCTGTAATTTATGTTGGTCTGTCACATAAAATCCCAGCTATCTGCTTTGAAACTGTAGTTAGAAGGTGACAGAGTGGAAAAAAGAACTTTAAAAAATATTTGCAAAAGCTTAACTATTGTCAGTCAAAGCCAGATAAAACGTGTTCAGGGCATTAGAAACTTCAGTGGATTATAAAGAAAAACAAAGATGCTTTTCTTTCATATCTGGTTATGTGACCAGTAAAGAGCTGGCTTGGAAAATCATGTGGCAGTACAGGCTATGGTCTTACAGAGAGGAGGTGGGGGTTTACCAGGAAGACCTGAATATATTCCAATGAATTTACGGTAAACATGCATGATGTGATTTCTCAATCTCACATTTAAGCAAAAACATACAAATTGCTGGAAGGCTATAGTTAGGCTTAAACATTTGTGCTTTAGGTTTACTTTGAACAGCATCACAGTGTAAGTAATTGGATTTCTTGTTTAGCTTTAGTCCTTTTGTTCTGTATAAAGTATCTCTTGATTTAAAAAAAAAACAACTTTGCAAGAACTCAGAGATTTACAACCATGCGTTTTAGGACTCTAAATGGGTAGAGGAGAAGCAGCTCTTCTTACGAAGAAATCAGGAGTTGCTGGAAAAGGTTGGATTTAAGGATTTTTCATTTTCATATAAAACCTATTATTTTGTCTATTGATACTTACTTTGCAACTATGTTTTAAGTGATAATTTTCCATTTTTATCTTAAACATGTGATGAAATGTTACAACTTCACTTGTCCTTAATTTGTAATCGTAACGTTTTCTAGGTGGAAAAGTCTGAGTCGGAATGCAGTCGGCTTCAGCAGGAGCTTCAAGACTCCAGAGACCAAAATGAGCTGTTGGAGTTTAGGATACTGGAGCTGGAGGTGAGTCAGTTGGTATTCCCACACTGGCATGATTAAAATTCTCCAGTTTAGCCTGAAGGATCTCACACATTTATTGGCCAATTAACAAGTCCTACAACCTCAAATAGGATAAATCTGTCAGTCTCAGGGTTGTTTTGGAGCCTCCAATGTGAGCACAACTCACGGAAAAAAGCTGCGCTGCTTTGTATCAAATCAAATCAAACTTTATTTATAAAGCGCTTTTCATACAAGAAGTTGCATCACAAAGTGCTTTACAGATTAAAATGACCCCACATAAAACCACCTTCCCTTCCCTCCCCCACAGATTTAAAAGCGTGTATAGTGCGTCCTATGATTTTTGCAAATCATGCTATTATGATCTAACTCCTATTTTTACTGTTCTCTAAAGTCCTATGGTCATATTTAACATCCAGTTTATTCCCGTTGCAGATGGTTGCTTTTTACATGGTGCATTTGTTTCATTCTTTGATTCAACAAACTCTTCTTTACTGAATGGCAACATTTATTTCATTAATTTGACCTGTTTCCCAGGAGGAATATCCAAAAAAGGTTTTCCTAAAAATTGGACTCTTTAAAGGGTTTATTATTAGTTTATCAGAGACATAAACGTTATTGTTTATACTTGGAAGAGAGACCATACAACTAGTCAGCCCAGTGTTATTAAGAGTTCTTTAAGTTAGTTCCTATATGAACCGATTGGCATCAGAATATATATATATATATATATCTCAGCTGAATGTGTGTCCCAAACCGTGGAAGTTATGTTCAATGTGTCTGTGTCTCAGCTAAACCATGTCTGCTCATACTCCGTGTCCGGTCCTGTAGATGTGTGTGATGTGCAATGGAGGTCTCCTTCTGGCATAAAAACAGATGCTGGACTCACCAGGTTCTGCGCCAAATCAAGGAGGGATTTTGTTTTTGTACCTTCTTTCACCTTCCACTCATATTCATGTTTGAGGTCGTGAGGGCTGTATTTCACTGTCGTCAACACTAAGTCTTCCTGAACTGGTACAACTTGGATGCCTTGTGGCGATGAAAAAAGAGCAATATTTAGTTTGCACATCAGGTCTCTTCCTAATAAATTTACAGGACATTTGATGAGAAATCAGAAAACCGTGTTTGAAAACTGGCCCCTCTCCCAGCTGACAGCGAAGAGGGTAGCTAAAACCTTCTTTTACCACCTGACCTGAAACGGAGATAGAAAAAACATGGTTGCCGCTCATTTTTGGATGTGGTTGTAGTTCCGTATTTTTCAGAACCGAGTGCGTGGCTCCACCATGAATTCCACAGGTGATCCTGAAATTTTTAGACACAGAATAGGTAAGGCCTTGTATGCTTCTGAAGTGAGATGAGCATACGTAGCAGTTGGTGGTGTTTGTTGTTTCTCTAAATGTTCAATGGCTTCTGTAATCAAGTTGTGAGGGTTAGTTTCATTAAAGCAAACAGCAGATTATTCCTTGCAAAGAGCAGAATTTTCATTGGAAATTGCAGATTTTTCATTGTCAACAAGTTTTTTATCACAAAAAACAGTTTGTTTATCTCTTTCAATGTGATTGGATGTGTCTGTGTGTGTTTTTGTGCATGTCAGACCTGCAGATCCATCGGTCGGCAAAATTGAGAATTCTCCTTTCTGTTCATTACTGGAACATTTTCTTAGTCAGCTAGCCCAGCTGGCTTGGTGACGGCCTCTCCGTGTGGGTGCTGGAGCCTGCCCACATTGGTCTTTAAAATGTCTACGTCTCCCGCAGCAATAGCAACGGTCATTGTCCTCTGGTGAAACTCTGCGGCTATCTGCTGACTGCGGGCGACTGTGGTGTTGCACTCTGTGTCTTTGTCCACCTCTGAAATGGCGTCGGCCTCTCGTCCTGTGCCCCTGTGTTACGGCTGTGTACATCGTCAGAGCCGCATTTTGCAACTCACTTTCTCTTTATGTCTTTAAGTCATTTTCTCTCCTCTTCATGAGTCTCTCAGAATGCAAAACATATTTGCGCAGTTCAGAATAGTTTATTCCTTGGTCCAATCCAACATATTTATCAATTGCCTCGGTCCGAAGTTCCGGAAGCAGCTGTGCCAGAATTCGATCGCACAGCATTGATTCCCAGATCGAATCACTCACTTCCTTTGGCTTTGTCAACCCGTTGTTTCTCTCAAATACTTCCTCCAGTCTGTGGAGAAAGTCATCCGCGGCCTCGTCTGGCCTTTGCTTTACAGCATGTAAAACAGTTAAATTGGGCTTGGTGGGAAACTCTTTATCAATTGCTTTACACAGTTTCATGATAGCCACATAATACTCAGCGTTTGCTCCTTTTTCCTTAGCTGATGGCCATTCATCTGATGGTATTTCTTTTATGCGGATATTAGGATCAGGTAAGCTATCAGCTAAATTGCTAGCATCTGCAGCTTTCAATTTCATCTTTAGTACTCGCCTGATTTCTGCTCCCATGGGGCGGAATGACAAATAAAATTCCTCCAGCTCCGCAGCGAAGACTTTCCCGTTCCCCACGATTTCAGGGAGGCGCCCGATTGCTTGCTCTATGTCTCCATCAGTCCACGCCCGGAAAACCATTGTCGGGCCATTATTCCCTGCAACTTCCACCATGGGAGCCGACAAGATATAGTTAGCAGCTTGTGGTAGGCTTACCTCAGCAAGATTTTGTTCCCCTGCTGTTATTTATTTTCCTCTCGTTCTGGAGGAAGGAGGAGAGCAAGATGGCAGCTTGTTTACAAATTGATTTGATGTGCGGTACTCTGGATTGGTGGGCTGTTGCTCTGGGTCATCGGCGATTGGTGAATCAGGCTGATGCTCTCGTTTGGGCTCCGCCTTTTTGGACGTTCCGGCGCGTGCCTCTGGTTGTCCCTGCTGCCCATCATCTTTTTGACCCACCTCTGCTTGCTTGGGATTGGCTGATTCCCCCTTCACTTCTTTCGAAGCCGTCGTTGATTGGTGCGTCGGTGGAGCACAGTCCAGATCCGGATCAAACTTTGTCATGGAGAGCGCTTGTAGATCTCCAATCATCTCCTTGTCTGAAACATATGGAGGAAGTCTAGGCAGATTTTGTATAGATCTAACCGTCTTAGGACATGAAGGTCTGACATGTTCAATTGTTGATGTGAGATCCGCTGGCACGGATGGTTGTTTCTGAAAATGTGTCTGCTTTTTATTGTGTTTACGTGTGGAGCCATCAGGTTTTAAAGACGTATTATCAGTTCTGCCTGTCACAGTGCCAGAATTATCCATACTACCCCCTAAATTTCTAAAACCGGCTTTTCGCTCGCAGCATTTTGCTTCATTCATTCAGGTCTCCCAACAACGTTTAAGCTTTTCAAACTTTTTATAGTCAGTACCCCGCACAAACATAGTGTTTTTAAGTCGTTCCCATTCTAGGTCAATTTTTTTTTTCCAATCTTTTCCGAGTTCATACACGTCTAAACTGCACCCGATAGGGAAGTTCCACTCCGATATCCAGAAATTTACATAGTCCAGGATTTCTGTCCCGTACTTTTCAGGCATCAAACGACATATCTTACTGTCTGGAGGAGGAGAACTTGAGTTTACAGACCCCATTCCCAATTCCAGGCGGCGGTCGGTCTGAAACGAGAGGACCAAGTCCCTTCCTGCTCCCTAAAGACTATACGGAGGTTCGAAGGCCGGGGGCTGCTCCTCTCCGGGTCTTTTGTCACTTCTTGGTGGCTCTCTTCCAGTCCTTCCGCTCGCTGGAATCCACGTTGGCGCCAAATTGTTATCGAAGTTCTTTAATAAAAGAGATGAGAGAGATTCCTTCAGATACTTGGAGGTTTTAATACAGACTTGGTTGATCAACACAAGGAGGTACAGTGTTAACAGAGAAATACGCTATACTGACCTCCCTTCCAAAACAAGACACAGGATTATATAGGTTCAGTAATCAAGAGTCTATCACCTATGACATTACAAACAAACATTTCTCAGTCGGTAGGCATTTGACTCATTAGGCGTAGAAGATTTGATATAGAAGCATAATCAATGTATGTCAGGACGTTCCTAGAGGTAAAAGAGAGTTGCCATGCCAACCCAGGCTGTAAGAGTCTGAATCAGCAGGTTTGACCTGACCTAAATTCATACAGTGTCACATAATCAGATTGGTCACCATATCATAAAGAAGAGACACATAGTAACTATCAGTATGTGAACTACACAGAACAGAACATTACATTTCTTCCAAAATAATATATATATACACTACCGTTCAAAAGTTTGGGGTCACATTGAAATGTCCTTATTTTTGAAGGAAAAGCACTGTACTTTTCAATGAAGATAACTTTAAACTAGTCTTAACTTTAAAGAAATACACTCTATACATTGCTAATGTGGTAAATGACTATTCTTGGTGCAATATCTACATAGGTGTATAGAGGCCCATTTCCAGCAACTATCACTCCAGTGTTCTAATGGTACAATGTGTTTGCTCATTGGCTCAGAAGGCTAATTGATGATTAGAAAACCCTTGTGCAATCATGTTCACACATCTGAAAACAGTTTAGCTCGGTACAGAAGCTACAAAACTGACCTTCCTTTGAGCAGATTGAGTTTCTGGAGCATCACATTTGTGGGGTCAATTAAACGCTCAAAATGGCCAGAAAAAGAGAACTTTCATCTGAAACTCGACAGTCTATTCTTGTTCTTAGAAATGAAGGCTATTCCATGCGAGACATTGCTAAGAAATTGAACATTTCCTACAACGGTGTGTACTACTCCCTTCAGAGGACAGCACAAACAGGCTCTAACCAGAGTAGAAAAATAAGTGGGAGGCCGCGTTGCACAACTGAGCAAGAAGATAAGTACATTAGAGTCTCTAGTTTGAGAAACAGACGCCTCACAGGTCCCCAACTGGCATCTTCATTAAATAGTACCCGCAAAACACCAGTGTCAACATCTACAGTGAAGAGGCGGCTGCGGGATTCTGGGCTTCAGGGCAGAGTGGCAAAGAAAAAGCCATATCTGAGACTGGCCAATAAAAGAAAAAGATTAAGATGGGCAAAAGAACACAGACATTGGACAGAGGAAGACTGGAAAAAAGTGTTGTGGACGGATGAATCCAAGTTTGAGGTGTTTGGATCACAAAGAAGAACGTTTGTGAGACGCAGAATAACTGAAAAGATGCTGGAAGAATGCCTGACGCCATCTGTTAAGCATGGTGGAGGTAATGTGATGGTCTGGGGTTGCTTTGGTGCTGGTAAGGTGGGAGATTTGTACAGGGTAAAAGGGATTCTGAATAAGGAAGGCTATCACTCCATTTTGCAACGCCATGTCATACCCAGTGGACAGCGCTTGATTGGAGCCAATTTCATCCTACAACAGGACAATGACCCAAAACACACCTCCAAATTGTGCAAGAACTATTTAGAGAAGAAGCAGGCAGCTGGTATTCTATCGGTAATGGAGTGGCCAGCGCAGTCACCAAATTTGAACCCCATTGAGCTGTTGTGGGAGCAGCTTGACCGTATGGTACGCAAGAAGTGCCCATCCAACCAATCCAAATTGTGGGAGCTGCTTCTAGAAGCGTGGGGTGCAATTTCTCCAGATTACCTCAACAAATTAACAGCTAGAATGCCAAAGGTCTGCAATGCTGTAATTGCTGCAAATGGAGGATTCTTTGACGAAAGCAAAGTTTGATCTAAAAAAAATCTTATTTCAAATACAAATCATTATTTCTAACCTTGTCAATGTCTTGACTCTATTTTCTATTCATTTCACAACGTATGGTGGTGAATAAGTGTGACTTTTCATGGAAAACACAAAATTGTTTGGGTGACCCCAAACTTTTGAACGGTAGTGTATGTATGTATATATATATATATATATATATATATATATATATATATATATATATATATATTGTTTTTGCAACTAACATTCTTCACATTCTCTCTGTGGATCTGTTGGATATCAGGTAGCGTAGCTTGTCAGCTGTAATATTTGTTTCATCTTTTTGTAATAGATTTTGTCAGACAAGAAACGAGCTTCAAGATATTTTTTGTTTGTTTTGATTTGTGCTCGAAACACTTTTAACATGTTTTACAAGAGCACTGTGATTCGATGCAAAAGGCTCTTTTCTTGTGGAAAACTCGTAAAAAAGTTTATGTTTTTATGGTTAAGCAAAGTGTGCAAGGCGACTTCTGGCAATTTGAACTTGCACGAAAGAAAAAGTAAGTTGGTGCATATTATGAACATGATCAAATTTTATTATTGAAACAAGGCCAACTTCTTCTGGCTCGGTTTTAACTGTATCACTACTGGCAGGTATCTTTTTCACATTTAATGTTACAGTTGCAAAGCATTTTATTTTATTAGGATCTAATTCACCAAGATAATATAGGCCAAGAAACGTGCATTTATATTCAGCCTTTATTTATTCTCAAGTGGTTCTGTGAAGACTTCAGAGGTTATTTGGAGAACATAGTGACCAAACAGCATCATGAAGAACAAGGGCACAGCAGGCAGGTCAGAGATAAAGTTGTGGAGAGGTTAAATTGTAAAACAAAATCCCAAGCTTTAAGTTTCATGAAACACTCCCCACTCCATCATTCGAAAATGGAAAGAATATGACACAACTGCAAGTCTACCAAGACATAACCTTCCACCTAAAAATGACATTCCAGTTAAGGAGCACCTTAATCAGAGCAGTGGCCAAGAGGTTCATGATAACTATGGAAGAGCTGCAGAGATTCACAGGTCAGAAAGGAGAATGTCTTGACAGGATAATTATCAGTTATGCATCCCACAATTCTGGCTTTCATGTAAAAGTTCCAAGACAAACCATTGAAAGAAAGTGATAAGATGAACCATTTAAAGTTTGCCGCAAACCCTGTGGGAGACCACGGTAAGCATGTGGAAGAAGGTGTTCTATTAAAATGGGACCAAAATGGAACTTTTTTGGGCTACTTGTTAAAGGCTGTGTGCGGTTGAAACCAGTCTATCACACTGAACACACCATCCTCAATGTGAAACATGGTGGTGGCACCAACATGCTGTGGGGATGCTTTACTTAAACATGCTCAGCGAAGCTAGTCAGTATAAATGGAAATATGAAGGGTACTAAATACAGGGCAATCATGCAAAAAAAATCTGTTAAACACCTAATAGATCTTGAGAATAGGGTGATTGTTCACTTTCCATCAGGATAATGACCCTAAACATACAGCCATAGCTACAATAAAATGGTTTTCATTACACCATATTCATTTGTTAGACTGGCCTAGTCAAAGAAAGGACCAACATTTTGAGAATCTTAGAAAAGACTTGGAAATTGATGTCTACAAACGTTCTTAATCCATTCTGACTGAACTTGAGTTACTATGCAAAGAAAAATAGGCAAAAGACACTCTGGATGTGCAAAGCTGGTTCAGGCACCCTCAAAGACGTGCAGCTGTAATTGCAGTGAAAGGTGTTTTTGCAAGTTAGTAATCCAACAGGATTAATACTGGCCCAAGTGGCTGGGGAGAGGGAAGTCTGGGTCTCTCTGCTTAAGCTGCTGCCCCCACGACCCGGCCCGGATAAGCGGAAGAAGATGGGTGGGTGGATGGATGGATTAATTCAACAGGGCTGAACACAAATGCATGCCACACCATTCTGGTTTTGTTTTATAAAAAAAGTGAATAACATGCTTCCTTTTCCTTCCTTTTTACAATTATACACTACTTTGTGTTGGTATGCTGAAGTTTGTGGTTGTCCTGTAAGAAAATGTGACTTAAGTACAATTAAGAGTAAATGTGTATTTCTGTTGCAGGAGCGTGAAAGGAGGTCTCCACCTTTTAACCATTTGAGGATGCATCCATTCTCTGAGGGAGTCAGTGCACTGCAGATCTACTGTATGAAGGAAGGAGTCAAGGTGCATGTTCAGAAGAACTTGTGTGACTAGAAATGATAAAGATTTACTACAAATCAAATATGTTTTTGCATTACTGTGATTAATTCTGCTTTTCTTCACAGGATGTGTGCATACCAGATCTCATCAAACTTCTAGATATCCTTGGAGACAACGGGGTAATTTATATTTCATTCAGCTGTTCGGCATGCATTGCTAAAGCTAGTACATTATCACGATCTTTCCTTTTTTATGTTCAGAACTTGAGGAATGAGGAGCAAGTGGCAATAATTCAGGCTAGCACTGTGTTGTCACTGGCAGAAAAGGTAATTAAAAGCAACATTATCCAGATTGAGAAGCAACTTCCTGTCCCTGCCGTGTTTGTGTTGAACTGACTTAAATTTGCCTGAATGTCGCCCTCTAGTGGATCCAGCAGATAGAAGGGACAGAGGCAGCACTTCATCAAAAGATGATGGACCTGGAGATTGAAATGGTGGGTCATAGGAAATGTAAAATTAAAGATATATATGTTTTACACGTTATTCCACTAAATTCTTTTAATATTTTCATAAGGGTAATCAAGTATATTCTTATCGCAAAATTTCCTTAACATGTTTGTTGTTAACCTACAATAATGAAATTCAGCGACATTTAATTCAACAAGTTAAGCACATATTTAAAGCAGTCTAAAATATTTTCTTATTCATTGATTTTTCTAATTACACTAACTTTACTTGGCTGCATTATCACATTAAATATTTGCAAATCTTGTAAATTAAAATACATTGAACTGGACACAATTAAAAATTCTAAAACATGTTTCCTCAATTTCTACACTAACTAATGTTATACTTGGCCCTTTATAAAAATAAATACCTTGTGTTGCAATTTTATTTTAACCCTTCTAATTTATGTGAACAACCTCCTCTGTGTGTGCAGGAGATGTTCTGCAAACAGAAAGGATATCTAGAAGAAGAGCTGGACTACAGAAAGCAGGCCCTGGATCAGGCTTACATGGTAAATGTACTTCTGTTCTTCACGGATAATTTGCAGTGTAGAACCTTTAAACTACAGGTGTGTTTATCATTCTTGGCATCCAGGAAGCCAGACATTCTGCATACCTTTATGGTACCTTTAATCTAAACTTCTTTAGCGATCCTATAGATCTTTCAACGTTTTGTTTGGTTTAAGATGATTGTTTTCACCCATTTTGTTTCTGATTGATCATGACACAGTCAACACTGTCTGGAATAATTTGGAGATGGATTTATCTTTTATTTCAATTCTGTATGATTAAAAGAGATGGAATCGAGTATTGACACATGTTTATTTGAAGACTGTATAGCCTATATTATTTTCTAAATATTCTATCCCTTCATTTATACATGCATCCATTTGTTATTTTTCATAGATCCATACTTCTTTAGCTGCACAACATATGAAATCACAGTTGTAATAACAGTGCAATATCACAATCACAATTGATTTTTTGGATGCTACAAAAAACTTCCCAGAAGCCATGTAGCCATTCAAATGCTATGTTTTAAATTCTGCCTAAAAAATATGTTTGGCCAATATGATAGACTTTCATTGTGTTTCTTGCCCACACCTGATGTAGATCATAGTAATCAAGATGCTAAAGCTCAAACAGGGGATTTTGCAGTCACTGCTATTAGGAAAAATAAAGAGAAGAGCAGTGAAAATGTGGGTCAGTTCCAATTATTATCACAATCTTCCCCCTATATTATCACAAGGTGTTTTCCTAACATTGTGCAGACTGGCAAACTGTCCAGGGTGTACCCTGCCTCTCGCCCGGTGATTGCTGGAGATAGGCACCAGCCCTGTTTGTTCTGTGTGAACACAACCCTGGTAGATCTCTAGAGCTTTGCACCCATTGTTTTAATGAGTCATGGCTCAGAGTTAAATGAAACGTCGGAAAATGGTCAAGTAGTGGACTGAAAATATGTAAGCCAGTAAGGTTCAATAGAAAAACGTTGAAAGAAAGTGGTGGAACTATTGCTAAATAATAAATAAAAACAATCCTTCATTGTTAAACGAACAATGGGGGTTTAGGTATGTTTAGATTTTATTTGTGTTTCTATGATGAGTTAACAGTACACATGTTCTTTTTTTAACAGCAAATCCAGGAGTTGGAAGCCACCCTTTACAATGCCCTGCAGCAGGACAAGGTTATTTCACATCTTATTGTGCATCATATCCTCGTGATTTATTAAAAAAGACAAAAGTTTAGACAGTGATACATGTCAAGGCATGCATCACTAAATACAATCACTAATTCAATTCTGAACGCATGCTTGTGATCAGTCCTCTCTTATCGGTGTGGAAAATCCAAGCTATTTGAAATGGTCTCTCACACAGTTCCTTGAAAACAAATGCCATGATTGTAGAAACTTTAAATCACTCCAATTAATAAAACAGAAAATAAATTTCAGAGAGGCTAGATCCCTTCAAGGCTCACAAATGGTTTTAGAATCTTATGATTCCTTCCATCCCCTTTTGATTGAAATGAACCTTATTTGAGATAAACAACCTTGTTGTTGAACCCTTCGTGGCCATTTTAATACTTGTCGCGTTTTCACCAGGTGATAAAGTACGGCGAGCCCCTGAATGAACTTCAGAAGGATGAGCTGAGAATGGCGGTGGAAAAGCTGAGAAGGCAGATGCTGAGGAAGAGTCGTGAATACGACTGCCAGATCCTCCAGGAGAGGATGGAGCTGCTGCACCAGGCCCACCAGGTTCTTTTAGGTTTTTTCCCCAGCCATTGGGAAATAATATATGGAAACTTTAAAGGGAGAGGGTTTTCCAGGTTGGTGGTTTTATTTGTTTGTTTACTCTTTCTAAATAACCACAGAGAATTCGTGATCTTGAGGACAAGACAGAAATCCAGAAAAGGCAGATTAAAGATCTCGAGGAAAAGGTAAGTTCTAATGTTTGAGAACAGTACATATGTAATGAAGTTGCTAACGAATCACAATCTGATTTTGAAAGTTACAAAAATGAGTCGCTTTTTTTTTTTTCAAAGGTCCTATTCAAAGCTTAAATGCTTGACAGATATTGTCATCTAGTGGTCAATATGGTGATAGCACCCTTCTGAAAAGACTTCCTGTCACTTTGAATTGTTGCCAGATTTTAACACAGTAAATGACCCAGGGTATTATTAATCCGGAATTGAAATGTTTGACTTTTAATGTTTTTATACAGTCTATAATGTACCAATAAGCCATATAACTTGTATATCTATACACAACTTACTACTGTGGACATAGTTTGTTATGCCTCCACTTCTCACTAATTCCAGTCTTTTAAACCCCAGTTTGCTTTACAAGTGCATCTCAGTAATGTATTACAGTATAAAATGTTTATTTTATTTCATTTTTATTGCTCAGTAAGTACATAGAGTGATATAGTTCAAGCTTACAGCAAATAAAAAACAAACTCCATTCTTTACAAAATTATAATATTACATAAATCCATTTAAAAAATGCTGCAAAATCATAACACAATGGTTGACCTGTTGAAAAGTATGTCCATGTATGTGCTATACAGTAAATACACTTCAGGGCTGTATTAGCAACTATTGCATCTGTGCAGCATGTCATGGATTTGATTAGCCTGTGGCTCTGCTGAGGTGTTAAGGGAGCCTGGGTTACCTTGATAACGATCTTTAGGTCATCTGCATGGTTGACTCTGCTCTTGATAATGTCCCATTGAGTCGCAGTAAACATTTAGATTAAACAAGTTTGCTGGCTGCAGCTGTTAGCACTGTTGCCCTGCAGTATGAAGGTCCTGGATTCCAATTTTGGCCTGGGTGTCTTTCTGCAAGGAGTTTCCATATTCTTCCAAGCATGTGCATGAGTTCTAGGTAGAAGTAAAGGTGGTAGGAGTTTGTCCTGTAACCGGTGGGTTGTTGTTTCAAACCCCCGCCCTGTCTGTCATGTCCTTGGGCAAGATATTTCACCTGCCTTATCTGCTGATGGTGGTCAGAGGGCCCGGTGGTGCTTGTGTAGGAGTGAGCGTGTGTGTGTATGATTGCTTGTTTCTTAACATGATTGAATACAGTTCTCTGAACAGCAAGCTTCTTTAGCAATAACTTGATTTCTTCTTGTAGTGGGTCTCAAAGCTGTCTGCTGGACAGCTGTTAACTTGGCAGTCTCCCCCCCATGGTTGTGTAGGTGATAACTAAGGATTTGTCTTAAAAATCAATTTCAATTGGTAAGATGTAATAAAATTTTCTGAGAAAGTGGATTTTGTTCTTTCATTAGCTATGAGCTGTAATCATGAAAATGACCTTGAAATAAATCACTCTGTCTGTAAGGATTCCAAACATGAACTTGAATAACTAAAATAAATAAATTTTTTTATGATGTTCGGATTTTACCCAATAAGTATTCAATGTGGTTTGGGTCATTCTGTACAAGCCTTCATTATTCATTGTGTTTTAATGGATTTCTCTGACTATTATCTTCGTGTGTGTGATAAAAGAACAAAAATTGGGAGGATTATTTACAGGTCCTTCTCAAAAAATTAGCATATTGTGATAAAGTTCATTCTTTTCCATAATGTAATGATAAAAATTTAACTTTCATATATTTTAGATTCATTGCACAGCAACTGAAATATTTCAGGTCTTGTATTGTTTTAAAACTGATGATTTTGGTATACAGCTCATGAAAACCCAAAATTCCTATCTCAAAAAATTAGCATATCATGGAAAGGTTCTCTAAACGAGCTATTAACCTAATCATCTGAATCAACTGATTAACTCTAAACACCTGCAAAAGATTCCTGAGGCTTTTAAAAACTCCCAGCCTGGTTCATTACTCAAAACCGCAATCATGGGTAAGACTGCCGACCTGACTGCTGCCCAGAAGGCCATCATTGACACCCTCAAGCAAGAGGGTAAGACACAGAAAGAAATTTCTGAACGAATAGGCTGTTCCCCGAGTGCTGTATCAAGGTACCTCTGTGGGAAGGAAAAAGTGTGGCAGACAACGCTGCACAACGAGAAGAGGTGACCGGACCCTGAGGAAGATTGTGGAGAAGGACCGATTCCAGACCTTGGGGGACCTGCGGAAGCAGTGGACTGAGTCTGGAGTAGAAACATCCAGCGTGCACAGGCGTGTGCAGGAAATGGGCTACAGGTGCCGCATTCCCCAGGTCAAGCCACCTTTGAACCAGAAACAGCGGCAGAAGCGCCTGACCTGGGCAACAGAGAAGCAGCACTGGACTGTTGTTCAGTGGTCCAAAGCACTTTTTTCGAATGAAAGCAAATTTTGCATGTCATTCGGAAATCAAGGTGCCAGAGTCTGGAGGAAGACTGGGGAGAAGGAAATGCCAAAATGCCTGAAGTCCAGTGTCAAGTACCCACGGTCAGTGATGGTCTGGGGTGCCATGTTAGCTGCTGGTGTTGGTCCACTGTGTTTTATCAAGGGCAGGGTCAATGCAGCTAGCTATCAGGAGATTTTGGAGCACTTCATGCTTCCATCTGCTGAAAAGCTTTATGGAGATGAAGATTTCATTTTTCAGCACGACCTGGCACCTGCTCACAGTGCCAAAACCACTGGTAAATGGTTTACTGACCATGGTATTACTGTGCTCAATTGCCCTGCCAACTCTCCTGACCTGAAGCCCATAGAGAATCTGTGGGATATTGTGAAGAGGAAGTTGAGAGACGCGAGACCCAACACTCTGGATGAGCTTAAGGCCGCTATCGAAGCATCCTGGGCCTCCATAACACCTCAGCAGTGCCACAGGCTGATTGCCTCCATGCCACGCCGCATTGAAGCAGTCATTTCTGCAAAAGGATTCCCGACCAAGTATTGAGTGCATAACTGAACATAATTATTTGAAGGTTGATTTTTTTTTATATTAAAAACACTTTTCTTTTATTGGTCGGATGAAATAAGCTAATTTTTTGAGGTAGGAATTTTGGGTTTTCATGAGCTGTATGCCAAAATCATCAGTTTTAAAACAATAAAAGACCTGAAATATTTCAGTTGGTGTGCAATGAATCTAAAATATATGAAAGTTTAATTTTTATCATTACATTATGGAAAAGAATGAACTTTATCACAATATGCTAATTTTTTTAGAAGGACCTGTAGTGCCTTTTCAACCGCCAGTAAATATTTTCCACCACCAGTAAACCGATTCTCCCCACAGTATATTTCTTTTGAAATAAACATGCCTGAAGCTTCTCATAATTTTCACAAGGGTGAGTTGATAGGACCCATATCCACTTGGCAAGGTAGTAGGAGAAAATACTGAGGATCCGACAGGACAAACCGGAGACATGAGTGCTTAGCTCATGGAGCGTTGAGTAATACTGGAAGCTACTGAGAACATTTACAGATGATGAGAAGAACTTCAAAGCCACAACTCACCTGAAACTCAACTAAAAATCCGTTTGACACACAGTGAAACACCAGAGGCTGTTAACAGGAATATGTACACTCAACAAAAATATAAGCGCAACACCTTTGTTTCTGCTCCCATTTTTCAGGAGATGGACTTAAAGATCTAAAATTCATTCCAGATACACAATATTACCATTTCTCTCAAACATTGTTCACAAATCAGTCTAAATGTGTGATAGTGAGCACTTCTGCTTTGCTGAGATAATCCATCCCACCTCACAGGTGTGCCACATCAAGATGCTGATCTGACATCATGATTAGTCCACAGGTGTACCTTATACTGCCCACAATAAAAGGCCACCCTGGAATGTGCAGTTTTTTGCTTTATTGGGGGTCTGGGGACTCAGAACCGGTCGGTATCTGGTGTGACCACCATTTGCCTCTTGCAGTGCAACACATCTTCTTCGCATAGAGTTTATCAGATTGTCAATTGTGGCCTGTGGAATGTTGGTCCACTCCTCTTCAATGGCTGTGCGAAGTGGTTGGATATTAGTGGGAACTGGTACACGCTGATGTATACGCCGGTCAAGCAAATCCCAAACATGCTCAATGGGTGACATGTCCGGTGAGTATGCTGGCCATGCAAGAACTGGGACATTTTCAGCTTCCAAGAATTGTGTACAGATCCTTGCAACATGGGGCCGTGCATTATCTTGCTGAAACATGAGGTGATGTTCATGGATGTATGGCACAACAATGGGCCTCAGGATCTCATCACAGTATCTCTGTGCATTCAAAATGCCATCAATAAAATGCACCTGTGTTCTTCGTCCATAACAGATGCCTGCCCATACCATAACCCCACCACCACCATGGGCCACTCGATCCACAACATTGACATCAGCAAAGCGCTCACCCACACGATGCCACACACGCTGTCTGCCATCTGCCCTGAACAATGTAAACCGAGATTCATCCGTGAAGAGAACACCTCTCCAACGTGCCAGACGCCATCGAATGTGAGCATTTGCCCACTCAAGTCTATTACGGTGACGAGCTGGAGTCAGGTCAAGACCCCGATGAGGACGACGAGCATGCAGTTGAGCTTCCCTAAGACGGTTTCTGACAGTTTGTGCAGAAATTGTTTGGTTATGCAAACCAATTGTTTCAGCAGCTGTCTGAGTGGCTGGTCTCAGACGATCTTGGAGGTGAACCTGCAGGATGTGGAGGTCCTGGGCTGGTGTGGTTACACGTGGTCTGCGGTTGTGAGGCCGGTTGGATGTACTGCCATATTCTCTGAAACGCCTTTGGAGACGGCTTATGGTGGAGAAATGAACATTCAATGCACGAGCAACAGATCTGGTTGACATTCCTGCTGTTAGCATGCCAATTGCACGCTCCCTCAATGCTTGTGGCATCTGTGGCATTTTGCTGTGAGACAAAACTGCACATTCCAGGGTGGCCTTTTATTGTGGGCAGTATAAGGTAAACCTGTGCACTAATCATGATGTCAGATCAGCATCTTGATGTGGCACACCTGTGAGGTGGGATGGATTATCTCAGCAAAGCAGAAGTGCTCACTATCACACATTTAGACTGATTTGTGAACAATGTTTGAGAGAAATGGTAATATTGTGTATCTGGAATAAATTTTAGATCTTTAAGTCCATCTCATGAAAAATGGGAGCAGAAACAAAGGTGTTGCATTTATATTTTTGTTGAGTATAAATACAGTATATCTTCTTCACATGCTATTTCTTTAAGGCCCCTTTTTAGCCCCTTTTCCAGTAGGGTCTGGCACTACTTAGCGCATTTCCACTGGCTTTGTTTGGGCTGAACCAATACTCCAGCCATTGGGACCCATGTCTGTTTTTGGACTACCTTTGGCTCACTCTGAAGCGTGCCGAGGCGACCCTACACACTCACCTATGGATTGATTGGTCCGGGATAGTGATGTCACTCTCACGCCTACCAACATAGTGGTAGCCACTGATCGGCCTGGCAGTGAGCGTGTGAAGTGTTGTCACAGAATAGCACCTGACCGGCTCCAAATAAACAGCAACGATGGCACGTTATTACTTTTTATTTCTTAGAGTTATCTTTCAAAATGTTCGCG